>OZ010797.1:287296638-287668922 GCA_963932465.1 Maratus speciosus
TTACATCCAAATCGGTTCATAAATACGCTTTTTATCGCGTGACAAAATTCAGGACGTTTCAAAATGTCAGCCACGCTAGAAATTCAAAATGCTATAACTCAGCCATTTTTTAAGATATAGACGAAACAAAAACTGCTCCGGAATCTTTGTATAAAGGTCAAATACATAAGAAAAAAATATTTTTCCATTTTTAATTTTTTGGTACCACATTTCAAGTTTTAAAATTTTTAAAAAATTTTAAATGGCCGCCATTTTGAAACAAAACGGCGGATGAAGCTGGCCAACGAACTCGGTCGAGAGATTGGTATGTACTATGGACACATTGAAGTACATCCAAATCGGTTCATAAATACGTCTTTTATCGCGTGACAAAATTCAGGACGTTTCAAAATGTCAGCCACGCTAGAAATTCAAAATGCTATAACTCAGCCATTTTTTAAGATATAGACGAAACAAAAACTGCTCCGGAATCTTTGTATAAAGGTCAAATACATAAGAGAAAAATATTTTTCCATTTTTAATTTTTTGGTACCACATTGCAAGTTTTAAAATTTTTAAAAAATTTTAAATGGCCGCCATTTTGAAACAAAACGGCGGATGAAGCTGGCCAACGAACTCGGTCGAAACATTGGTATGTACTATGTACACACCGAATTACATCGAAATCGGTTCATAATTACGGGAGTTACAGTGTGACATAGGTCAGATATATATATATATATATATATCAATTTTGAACGGAGGGTGGTTTCGGGGTCTGGGGGTCATGATCGATGAAAATATACCAAAATTTTTTGAAATCGCTTTCCTCCGAACGGCTGCAATAGGTAGCTTTTTTGTAAAGAAAGCTACCTAAAAGTTGGATGGTTTATTTTTAGGTAATTTATATCTCACTGATTAATAATTCAAAACCAATAAAAATTTGTATCGTCAATTTTCTCTTTTTGTATAAATGAATTTAAATACGTAATAATATTATGATGCTGCTGTTTAACTTTCAAAAGTCAGTTTCATTTTAAATATATAACACAAAATAAATCGCATCCAATTCTAAATATCATTCTATGAACTAAAATGATATATTTATTTTTTCTTCGTTCATTAATTAGAACTAAAATTACAATTTTCATTTGGTTCGTTTTATTTTTACTTACTGTACATCAATTTAAAACAAAACTTCTCTCAAAGAAAATTCAATGAAAATAGGTATGCTTTCCCACCCTTCATTCTATAAAAAATTGAAGATTTGATCCATCTCTCTTTATATCCTATATGCAAATCTAGTCAAAATTCCAAAGATTTGTATGCATTAATTTAGAAGTTACGTTTGAAAAACGATTAATGTGATATCACTGAAAGGAATATGATGCTTAATGGGTTATATAGTGTTTTCCAAACCACTAATAGTTAGTCTTAATGTCGAAATATCCGGATTGCACTACATAAAGTGTGATAAAAAATCATGTGCTAGTTTTCTTTATAACAGTAATAAACAAGTTGGAAATTGCTCGTCAAACGTGGCAAATGAGGTGCGTTCGTACTATAACAAGTTTTATAATTATTTTTTGCACCCCATATTATACTGAATGTATAATTTTTTGCACTTCATAAAGTGCATAGTCTTTAACATCATTAAAATGCACTCCCAATAATTTTTTTCCCATTCCCCGAACACTTTTGACTGTCCCTGTAATTAAACTATACATCCGATTTTCCTAAAATTTGAAATGGCTCGACAAAATTTTGTAACAATTATATATTTAAAATTTCAGACCATTTGGAAGGCTGTAACATCATTAAAATGCAATTGCAATAATTTTTCCCATTGGCCGTAATGTAAAGAAAAACTTTTGACTGTCCCTGTAATTAAACTATACACCTGATTTTCCTAAAATTTGAAATGGCTCGACAAAATTTTGCAACAATTATATCTTTAAAATTTCAAACCATTCGGAAGGCGGTAACATCATTAAAATGCACTTGCAATAATTTTTCCCATTGGCCGTAATGTAAAGAAAAACTTTTGACTGTCCCTGTAATTAAACTATACATCCGATTTTCATAAAATTTGAAATGGCTCGACAAAATTTTGCAACAATCTTATATTTCAAATTTCAGACCATTCGGTTGGGTAGTTTTTGCTCTGTTATATGCGGACAGACGGACAGACGGACGGACAGACGGACAGACGGACGGACAGACGGACGGACTGAACGACGACTATAGGTGCTACGTATTTATATAATTACGAACGCACCTAAAAAAGAGTTTCTACTGATATTGTTCATTATTATTCTTTTAAATGATAAAAAAATTCCATAATGGAACTTAAGAAAAGGAAAATATGATAGTTTATATTTAAGGCTCCCAATTGTACCTTTTGTATACCAGTATTTAACAGAAGAGTTAAGTGGTAGACTTTTGCAATATTTGCAACAAAATTCGCATTTTTGGTTGTACATTTCTATAATTTCCAAGAGAAATCTGAAAAAAAAAATATATGTAATAATAAAATTTTCGCCCTTTTACCTCAGTTAATTTATTCCAAATTCTTATATCTACCTTTTTACCTGTCTTTTAATAATATCTTAAATATCTGTTATATTTTAATCTCGCGCCTTTAATCCAGCGCATTCTTTCATTTCTTATTCTAAAAAACTTAATCTGTTAATAGCTATACTTCTTTGTAAAAACAATTCAATTACTTTATTCTTTCATATGTTGAGACATTAAATTCTTTTTTCTTTCGAAGGTTTAGAAATACCATTTTATTTTTTATTAAATTCCTTCGATTTCCCACGAGTCTTTGCGAGAGCTTTGGCGCGTTTGCCTGTTTTCTTTTTAAAGCCTCCGCCGTTAGGTAAAGTATCCCGTGTCCACGTTATGCTTCCACGCCTTCTCCCAGGACCTTTAATCCTATCGCGTGCGCGGTTTTTTGTTCCGCTCCCCCCTCTCTCCGCTAGATTGGCTCGTTGCCAGGTAGGCCGCACTTTTCTAGTATTTATACGGTTACATTGACTTGCAAGAGCAGATTTTGTAAGATTTTGTGTTACTTAAAAAACCTGCGTCAATTGGAGAGTGTTTTGTCATTTATTCGTGATGTCTTTTCTGACCAGTTTAATATTATAAAGACATTTTGAAATGTGACACTACTCGAAAATGAGTAACTGCAATAGTAGTGGAGTTGGAATAATCTACCTGTCATTAATAAATCATTTGATTTAATCTTCCGGCTTCTTCATCATACGCGGAAAACAACTAAGGAATCACATCCTTGCCTTACCGCCGACCATGAAGGTACGAATGTACTTTAATAATTCTGGTTGGTGATATACACGAGTGATTTTTCTACTGCCTATTTTCAACATGTAATAATCTACAGATGTAGAGTGTCATAATTAGTCTGCAGTCATAATGCTACATATATACAATGCACATATATAGTATATATATATATATATATATATTTGCAAAAAGTGGTGTATAAAAAACGCATATCATGGGAGCGCTGCTTATTCTGCTAATCTCACTGTGCGTCCGCTCTTACATATAGCTTAAACTTATCCTTAATATTGAGCTAATTAACCCCTTTCAGCAACAAATTATTGTATCCTAAGTGTGCGCATATTTTGAGCAAAATTTTATTTTTGTTTATTTAATGTTTTGTTTTTTCAAATTGTCATATGTTATTATATTTATTTTATATGAAAGGAACGATAACCTTTTCTCCTTGAATATTTTGTTTTATTTATTTATTTAGTACGACAAATATTATTATAGACCAGCATGATATATTTTTTAAATGAGCGGCAGAACATAATCCGGAGAATACTTATCCTGAATACGTTAGGCGGGTACCGTTTCTCTTATCGTCTGTCCGGAAGGCACGGCATCTCTTCTGTGGCCTCTTCTTTTTCTCAGTTGGTGAAATTTGTAACAATTGATGAAGATTTTTTTTCCACTTATCTCTGGTGGTGAATCATATTGAAAAGCATGTAGCCTATACTGTATTTCTCAAGCAGTCATCTGTAGTATTACATTATAAAAAATTTTAAATATACGTTGTCATCCTGAGAGTTTGTGTGGAAGATAAACTCATTCAAAAGCATTTTGGTTGCAACATGTACACTGTAAAAAAAATGAACAGTTTTCCTGTAGGAATCGAAAAAATAGTTGCCCTTATCGTACCGGAAAAATTTTCGACCCAGCTCGAAATAAAATCCGTAAAATCTGAACAAAATCCGTAAAACACCGTTTTATTGACTATTTCCTGTTTTTTACGGATTTTATTCCGAGCTGGGTCGGAAAATTTTCCGGAACGATAAGGGCAACTAGTTTTCTGATTCCTACAGGAAAACTGGTCGGATTTTTTTTTACAGTGTATGCCTACTTTTTTTTAACCATGTGTAAGATTTCCAAGCTGGATTGTAACATTTGATTACTTTTATCCACTGATCCCATCATCTGATCACATACCCCCACATGCTTGGGCTTGTTATAAAACAGCGATTAATCTCTAAATAAATATATTTTCTTTTAACTGAGTCCAACCTCATAACGTAAAGTAAGAGACATAAACATCTTTTTTTATCTGAAAAATGGAAACATATTCTCATTTTGAACGAATAATGATGATCCTTTGTGCTAATCGCTCCGCCAGTGGCCGAGAGGTTCTGCTCTCAAAGCTGGTAGACGGGAGGTGCTGGATTCGAGCTCAATCGCGAGCGTCAGCCTAATTGTTTAAAGTTTTGCGGGGTTTTCTTTGAATCTTGGATATCCTTGCGTAAATACGGGCCCTTAGAAAGACCCCACGGAGGGCACCCCCTCGGGCCTATATCCCTCGTACAGATAATCGGCCGTCATAAACAACACCAACACTTTTGTACCAATCGTCGCTGCTCATAGGCGTAACTTGAGCTCTAAGACTGGGGGGGGGGGGGGGGGGCAAAAATCTTGAGGCCGTTTTGCAAAAATTTATACCCCTATCCCTCCCTATTACCACGTATACACACACGCTTAAATTAAATACTTAAAAAATGCTTAATATTCAACCACACATGGAAAAATAATAAATTACACAATCCATGTTTTTAAAGAAATGTTTTAAAATATTGGGAGCACAATGTGATCTCTTATGTCTGATGAAATTTTCAATTAGAAAAGAGTGCAAACAAACTTAAGGCAGCTAACAAACTTACGCAGTTCTCACGTTCCCTGCTCAACAAACGCGAAACTTTCTGACTCATTTAAACATAAAAGCACAAAACTGGCAGGTCTGAACTATTGAAGCGATTTGGAATCAAAGTGGGTTTTCTATTCTTTTTTTTTTTTTTTTTTTTTTTTTTTTTTTTTTTTTATAAATAATTACTTAACGAGTTATAAGCGATTTTGGACACGTAAAAACAGGTTTTTCTCCTTTCTCTGGCTGGTTTTTCTCCTTTCGTGCAGAAATTCAGTTCAAAAAGCCAACTTTGACAGTATTTTCTAAACGATTATTTAAATTTACCAATAAATGGTAAACGTCCGTCGATTACATAGTTTCTGAATAACACTTGCTGCAAATTTCAAGCATTTCAAAACAAAAATGAATTAAAAAATATGTTATAAAGTTGCCCCTTTGGTTTGGAGAACAGCCTTAGTAAACTTTTGTTAAAATTTTGGACTTTCGAAGATTTTTTTTTTGTTTTTTTTTTTTTTTTTTTTTTGGTGGTGGCGGTGATGGCGAGAGAGGTGATTTAGATAAATATGTTTAAAGTCTTCATTCCAACAAGTTATTGAAGTTTTTAATAAATCATCTAGCTAATGCTTTGATTGGAATGATTCAGAAATTTTCCTGTGATGCACTTTAGGCTACACGGAATAATTTTACCTTAAGGCTACTCGTCACTCAGCTTCCGAATTCCTTCTTCTGTGGGCATTTGATGCATTCTTATATTTAAAATATCTCCTCGGGAAGTTAATATTAGCCCTCGGTAACGGTATGCTATTTCTTTCTCCCAGCTTATTTTGTGTATTCAAAAAAAATAACGTTACTTTACAGAAGCCTGCCGTAAAACAAAGCAGTACGATTAAATACTCTATAGCAATTTTTAAGCTTCTAAGTGTCGCACATTTTAAATTTTTATACCGTCGTATTGGAAAAAAAAGTTCTTTTAAAGGCTTTTTGTTTGAAAACTGTATCTCCATTTATTTTTGAAATATTAATTTTTTTATAGTTTTTAGCGACATTTGTTTAATTTTGGCAACTCAAGTACTCCATTTCTGTAGAAAGTAAAGGAAAAATAGTTGGAAAATAGCAATTATAGCTTTTTGTTACCACATTCTCATAAAAACTGAAAAAAAAAGTAATTAAAATACGTGCCATTTTGAAAAAATGTAAATGAATTGATTTATTTTTACTGCATTTGTGTATTATTCTGAGACAGTGACGTCCTACCCAAACTTTATTGTAGATGTTTATGATTGGATCATAAATGAGGGATTCTTCAGCGGATTCGGATGAAGTCGTTTTATATAAATAAAATTGCGTGTTTTAAGTCTTAAAACTGAGCTACAGTAGAGTCCCGATTATCCGAGTTGTGTTTAACCGAGTTTCCGCTTTAACCCACATATTTTCTTCTGATGGACTGATGGCTTCTATTATTATGAAACAGCCATTATAAATGAAGTGTTAGGTGAAGATGAAAGAGCAGCCGTAAAAAGTTAGAACTCTGATTTTCTGGTCAGAATGGAAAAAAAAATTGGCCATATTTTTTTTTTTTTTCAAAAAAAATTATGGCCATTTTTTTTAACTATATTGGAAAGTGTTAAAAACTATAGATTATATTTCTTTTTTAACCATTATTTTCTAATATAACCTAATGGTTCTGTGAAAAACAGTATTATAAGTTTTATTAACAAAATTAGTTATATTTTGTAACAGAATAGTTTAAATTGTGCAAAAAAGTTACATCGTAAGCTTTAATTTTAGACCATTTTAAATCTTATTTTCTTAACCAAGCAACAGCCCCACCAGTGGCCGAGAGGTTAGGCCCTCAAAACTGGTAGACCGGAGTTGCTGGGTTCGTACCCAATCGCGCCCGTCGGAATAATCGTTCGGAGTTTTCCGTGGATTTCTTCTAACCTTGGATATCCTTGCGTAAATATGGGTTAGGTTCCCTTAGAAAGACCCCCCCCCCCCACAGAGGGCAACCCTCCTTTGGGCCTATTTCCCCACTGTAGATAATCGGCCGTCATAAACAACACTTAAGCAAGCGACACAAAAAAATACATAGTATACCGAGACAAATGAAATTACATTTCAATAAATATTTAAAGGATATTGTGGATGTTGAAATTATTATTATTACTGTATTTCTATAAGCTATGGCTGGCATGAAACATTTCCCGCATGCATATAGCATTTTGAAATAGAGTATAAAAAAATGTTTATTTCATAAGCATAATGCATAAGAAATTAATTTTTACTAACGTACTATGCAATTTCTAAGAGATTCAAGCTCAATGATCATTTAAAGCAGTTCTCAAAAAAGTATTTTCCCTGTTCAACAACCTGAAATTTTTTAACTCATTTTCTGAATCATTTTTTAACATAAAGCATGGCACCTGAAAACATGATTATTAAATGGATTTGTAGTCAGTTTTTTTTTCTTTTTCCGATAAATGAATTTCATCTTTATAACTATAAGTGATTATTGTCTCAGAACAACTGTTTTTTTTCTTTTCCTGTCGCGTCCCGAAATTCAGTTCAAAAAGTCCTGTTTGACAGGAATTTTTTTTTTAAATATCTGGTTTTACCGAAAGAGGGAAACAACAGATCGATTACATTGTTTTTTAATAAAAGCACCTGCCAATTTGAACATTTGCGAACAAAAATATATTGTAAATATGTATGAAAGAAATCAATTTAGATTTTAGAACAGCTCTAATTTAAAAAAAAAAAAAGCTTCTAAAAGTACACATATATATGCAGTTGTTTTAATTTATATCAATTATTACTTAAAATTATAATTATATATTCTACAAATTTGGCGATCTTTCTTGATATTTCCTTTAATACTGCATTTGATACTCATTCCTTCCTTTTCTCATATGGATACCCATTTGTTAGGGGAAAAATATATAACATACTTAAGAAATTAGAAAGGGCTTGAGGAAAAAATAATTTTGTATGGGACACTTTAATCATAAGTGAGACTTTAGAAATATGTATAAAATTCATTTACTTTGATAGGATTTAAATCTCACTCGTACTAGTTTAAGATTCATTCACATAATTTATCAATACAAAATTTAAATCAAACACTGATTTTAATTTGTTTATTTTAATTGGAATGTTTTAAATTTATCACATTTTCAAAGTAGACTCCCTTAAAGATCCAAATAAAATATTCAGTTTTTTATAATGTTTTTATTTTTAAAACATTAAAAATAAAATTTTATATCCACGTAATTTATCAATACAAAATGTAAATCAAACACTGATTTTATTTTTTTATTTTCATTGGAATGTTCTTAATTTATCACATTTTCAAAGTAGACTCCCCTTAAATACCCAAATAAAATATTCAGTTTTTTATAATGTTTTTACTTTTAAAACATTAAACACAAAATTTTATATAAATTATAGTATTTTGATGAAAGAATGAAGAAAAAAATTTTCAAGTTTCTGATGCTTCTACTTCAATTTCTCTGAAACATATTTCCTTTGTTAAAATATCCTTCAATTGTACTCAAGTTAAAATGCCAAATATATTTATAAATATGCTTTTACGTTTCCGAATTTTGAAATGACAAAAACACAAGCGAATACTGAACAAAACTGAATAAGAATTCCTCTGAAACTAACTGCTCTATGACTACTTCACTGCAGCTTCTATGACTACTTCACTGCAGCTTTTCTGCTCAATACATAAAGAACCAATTAAACAAGGTTTTGTTCTATAAACGGAACATATTCTTTATATTCCTGTTTTCTATTAATTCGCCCACTGAGACTCAATGAAGTTCTATGGGCACAGTGGATTATTAATGTTTGACTGGTAACATGAAGTAGGGGACGACCCAGTAGCAGAATTTCGGCGTCCATCTGCAGCAAATCAAAATTTATCTGTGACCCATCAATGTTGTACCAAGTTGCTATCATAAATTCTTATAGTAACACATAAAATAAGCAAAAATTGCATTTTACAAAAAAAAAAAAAAAATGTAATAAGAAACACAATAACTCTGACAAAGAGAATTTTTTAATCCCAGTATTTGTTTTTAAGCTGGTAGATTAATATGCGAGGTCTAAAATAATCTGCAGCGCTGCTGCTGTGCTGCACAGTTTCTGCTAGGGGGGGGGGGGGGGGGATGTAGTCGGGACTATGAGGGAGTTATATTTATATTATCCCAAGGTTATTTTATCCTAAAGAAAACGACAATGGTCAAAGTCAAGAGATCTATTCCACATATGCAGATAAACAGTTCTTTAATGTGAAAGAGAAAAATGGGTTCCGCTCTTCTGAAAATACAGAACTGGGGAAATATAATTCCTTGAACTTTGACAACACCATTACAGAATTTGTTGACATAAGACTGAAATTACTGCTATGAAGGTGAAGACGGTAATTCTGCGTGATTTTGGATTACCCATCATTTATTCTAGTTCCCACACAAGATAGTACATAAATAGTTAAATAAGAAAAAGAACAGAAAATTAAATACAAAACTGGGCCTTAAGCATTAAACAATAGAAAAAACTGGAGGGGAAAAAGGTAGGTCTTGCCCCTGCTCCTGGAAAACTGCAGGGGCGTATGCCCCCCCCCCCCCTTTCCCCCGCCAGATTACGCCCATGTCGCTGCTAATATGTTTAGGGATTCCTCTATTAGCATGAAGTGTGCCAGTAATGTAAGTATTCTGTCGCAAAAGGTGCTGTAGAACAAGAGCTGACAAATACCAGTTGTCAACAATTATTTACCTTCCTTCTGCAATTCGTTCAGAAACTGATAAATGTAAACTGCCAGGGAACAATGGAATGTCGTATATGCTCTTTCCAAAATAAAGGAAAAATTCTAGGTATATCCCTGAAACTGCGGATCACTTGGACTTAAGCAAAATTAGTTTTACTCCAAATCTTGACCTTTTATCTTTTATATATTGCTTAAAATGAAGACGCCCTTTATAGAGAATGATGACGCACTCAGCTTCGGCAAAATGTCCCCCGTCATCCAAATATAATTGACAAACTTCTCTCAAATCATCAAAATACTGAGTTAATCGCGTGATGGGCCTTCTTTTCCTCATAAGATGCAAAGATGAAAACCACAAGAATTTAAAAACTAGAAAACAGGAATTCTGCTTTTTCAGAATCTAGTGTCGCCCCCCCCGATGAATATATATATACAGGAGAAAAAAAAAATTCAGCTTTTAGCTTTTTTCTCACAGAAAACAACCGATTTGCTTATATCATTGAATTCTGTAATCTTGAAAACGTAATTCAATATATAAGTTTTTCAATTTTTTCGGAATCCATATTCTTCTTTTTTTTATTCTTCCTTATTAATTCTTGTAATTAAGTATTAGGTACTTTATTTTATACATACAGTTCTATATTATAGGTTTCTGGCATCCATTTTTATTGTCAATTCATTCACAATAATGCTGATTTTGATGATGGTCGGTAATGTTTAATTAATGGTTATATATATATATATATATATATATATATATATAGAGAGAGAGAGAGAGAGAGAGAGAGAGATAGTAAAAAACATATTTCAGTTTTAAGATATATTTTATTTTAAATAAAATGACGTCATTTGCATCCGATGAAGAATTCCACATTTACGATCCAGTCTTAAACTACATCTATAGAAAAGTACGCATATGAGTCACTTTCCCGGAATAATATACAAACCCATCAAAACGTGTATGTCGTCAGTCAAGAAATTTGACATAAAAATCGGGTGTCTGATGATTCATAAGCCTTCATTTTTTTGTAACATTAATATGGGTGCTTAAAATTAAATATGGTTTATAATAGCACCATGTTTTATCAGAAGTCATCCCTTTATATATTTTTTTCAAAATTTGAAATTGTTATTGCACACGGATTAATAAAATTGCATTCTTTTAACTTTTCAATCCGATTTAATGTATTGCAGAGTAAATGCAGAGAAAAAAACTCACTCATATATATACTTTAAAATACATTTTAATATCAGATGATATCCTTGGCATAGCACGTATTTTAATTACCTTTTTTTTTAGTCTTCATGAGAAAATGACAACAAAAAGATATAGTAATCTACTATTTTCCCTTTACTTTCTATAGAAATGGCCACAATCTTGAGTTGCTACAATTAAAGAAATAACTTTACAAACTACAAAAAAATTAATATCTAAAAAATAAATTGAGGTGCTGTTTTCAAACAAATTGCATTTAAATGTCATTTAGATGGTTACCGCATTTTACAGTCAATCAGTTTTTACCATATATACTCATATATATAGCAAAAGCTTATTCTGTGCACTATTTTCTGTACAGATAACTTTTTTTATTCTTTTCATCCTTTCTTCAGATTTCATTTCAGATTGTTTTCATATGCAAAGAAATGTTTATAATCTCCTGTTTTTGAAAAAAAAAAAGTTGTTTTTATATAAACCCCATAACTGTAAGTGAAAATCTTCCCGCTCCCTCCTCCTGCCTAATAAAAGTTGAAAATTTTGCAGAAATGTAACTTACTACATAACGATATTTTAAATTAAAATCATATAATTTAGAATAATTACCGTGTGAAAGATAAGCAAAAATAATGAGAGTTTTTTGTAATTTCATAATTTATTCGTAAGAGATACTTATAATTTTCTTTCTTTTTTTATGTTATGTTGGATTTAGGTAGTTTTTTTTATAATTATTAAACTAGCAATATTATTTTATTACTATTTAATTTCAATTTACAGTGTAACATAATTTTGAGCCTAGAAATTAGCCTTTAAATTTTTTTTATTGTTTATTTATTTTTACATTAAATAGTAAAACCTTGTGTAAAAAGTATTTACAGAAATGCGACAAAAATAAATTGAAGAGTATCGTTAATACTTTTAAATTTATCTCATAGATGTCGCCACCAAAGAGAAATTATCACAAGAAACTGCTGCAGGTTGAACCGTAGTCAGCAGAATTACCACGAATTGTATAAAAAATAAAAAGCAGAATCTAGAAATTTAATTTTTTGTATTTTCAAACCTTTTACCTTTTCTGGGGCATTTTCTGAAGAATTTTAGAGCATTTTTTTTAGGTTTTAAGACTACTTTTTCATAATATCATACCAACATTTAAGGTTTAGGAATTAAATTGTAGTTCGTGGTTACCTAAACCTGTAATTCACATTATACAAAACAAACATTGAAACCTGGTTTCGAAAGACATAGCAGATATTTTAGCTGCAGAAACCTTATTAGTCCAAATTGAGGAAGATTTATCCGTGAGTGCAGGGATATCGCTAAGGGTTGGGTTGATTTCTGACGGCCGATTATCTACTCGAGGGATATGGTCCCTAGGAGTAGTGCCCTCCGTAGAGGTCTTTACCCGTATTTACGCAAGGTATCCCAAGGTTTGAAGAAAACCACGAAAAATCCGAACGGTTGGGTCGACGGGCGCGAGTGGGCTCGAACCCAGCACTTCCTGTCTACCTGCTTCGAGGGCAAAGCCACTCAGCCATTGGTGGGGCTAGAGACATCGCTAAGACTTTTTATTAGTGGGGGAGAGGACCTTAAATTGGCCAAGTCAACTTTCAATATTTGCCAACTAGTTTTATAATTTTGACAAGTTGCCACAGTTAGAAAATCTAATACAGTACTTATTTGTAAAAATTTTAATAATATGCCCAATTAGATTTGTAACTTTTGCGAAGTCTATCCGAAATAAAATGTGCATTATATTTTTAATTAAAGTTTTAAACAAATTTGCCAACTAAAAGTTTGTAAATTTGCCAAGTGTAACAACATCTGCGAATGTTTTGCGTGGGGCATCGCCCCCCCCCCCCCCCCTCATAGCGAGAGCCCTGAGTGATTGTCTCTATTTATTTCAAACATGCCTAATTTACAGGTGTAAACATTGAAAAATGTATTTCGACATACAAAAACTTGTTTTTGGATAGCAGAATTTTCTTTCAAATTTAAAAATATTAATATTAATAGAATACGTTCCTGTTTCTGGAATTATATAAAATATAACAAGTTGGAAATTGCACATCAAACGGGGCAAATGAGGTGCATTCGTACTATAACTAGTTTATAAATATTTTTTGTACTGCATATTGTACTGAATATATATATTAGTGCGCTTCATAAGCGCATATCTATTTCATCCTTTTCGAAAAGCTGTAACATCCTTAAAATGCACTTGAAATAATTTTTTCCCATTGTTTGTTTTTTCCCAAACTTTTGACTGTCCCTGTAATTAAACTATACATCCGATTTTCATAAAAATTGAAATGACTCGGCAAAATTATGCAATAATTTTATATTTTAAATTTCAAACGATTCAGTAGGGTAGTTTTCGCGCTATTATATGCGGACAGGCGGACAAATGGACATACAGACAGACGGACTGAATGACGACTGTAGGTGCTACGTATTTATATAATTACGAACGCACCTAAAAAGCAGAACCTGAAAATGCATGACACTGCATTTTTGTATTTTCAGACCTTTTTTTTTTTTTCTTTCCTAGGGCATTTTCTCAAGAATTTTAGAGCATTTTTTATGTTTTAGGATTTTTTTTTTTTTTTTTTTTTTTTTTGTACAATATCAACATTTATGGTTTAGGAGTTAAACTGTAGTTTGTGGTACTTTAAACCTGTAATTCACATGACACAAAAATTTGGATAATAGGTGCTCCTTCCACATTTGAAAATATTAAATGACTTTTAATTGTCCACTGTTCAATGGAGTTTGGATGTACTTACTGCCAATTTACAAGTATGTATTAAAATTCTTATTAAAACGAATTTTTCAGGAATTTTAATGTCGTTGGAGCACATTTTTTACGAAAGCCAATTAGAATATAGATGATCCAAATCTATCCAAAAATATCAGGGTTCGTATGGGTCCTGGAATTTCCAGATCAGGAAATTCTTCGGTACCAGTATTTTCTTATAGAAATTCTCTCCTTAAATAAGGCGAAATTTCGCGCGTTCGAACCAGATTTATTATATATATATATATATATATATATATATATATATATATATATATATATAAAACTACGTTATTACATATGTAGACAAATTTCCTAATAATTATGCAATCATATGTAAATCTTATTATCACCAACTTCTTACAACCTGTATTTCTTTTAATAAATCTTTTTAAAAAACTAATGAAAATGTAATCGTAAATAATTGTAAAATTCAAAGTTATTATAAACTATTAAATATTCTATCTACTAACTTTAATTATCCTTATTTAGTTCTTATTCCCAAATTTCATAAAACTCTAATTAAATTTAGGACTGTAACTATTGGTTGCAATACATATAATAATAAAGCCAATAAACTTCTATTAAAAATTCTTAATCAATTATATACCGGGTGTCTTAAAAAGGACTGACTGATTTTAAAATTCAATAACTTCCAAACGGTGACAGATATTAAAAAAATTCTTGCAGGAGGGTTATGCATAAAGTCAAAAGTTTTTTTACAGTGATTTTCGATTTTAGTTCGAATTACAAACAATAGATGGCGCTGCGATCAATAGAGGCTAAATTCAGGCTCGATTTTTGGTACTTCGTGGCCCGGATAATACATTTCCATCTCCTTTTTCTGCATGGAACAACAGAAAGGACCAAAAATCGAGACTGTATTTAGCGACTATTGCTTACAGCGCCATCTATTGTTTGTAATTCGAACTAAAATTGAAAATCACTGTAATAAAACTTTTGACTTTATGCATAACCCTCCTGCAAGAATTTTTTTAATATCTGTCACCGTTTGGAAGTTATTGAATTTTAAAATCAGTCAGTCCTTTTTGGGACACCCGGTACACTTAATACAAACAATGATAATACACATTGTATAAAAAATAGCTATCAACTGGTCAATATTTTAAAAAATCTTCATTGTGTATATAATATAACGACATATGACTTCAAAGATCTTTTTAATAATATAGACTTATTAGATTTACATAATATTATAAATGCATTATTTAAAAAGTATTATAAAAAACTGGAATTACCATCTAATATTGATATCGCATATTTTAAATCATTAACAAACTTCATTATCTATAATAATTATATATTACAAGATAACGCATTATATTTACAGCACGTCGGTATACCACAAGGCGGTTGTACATCCAGTTTATTATCAGACTTATACTTATGTCACTATGAACGTACTTTTACTAATAATAATCTCCATTTATATCGTTATATTGATGACATAATTTTAATTGCCACTGATCAATCTAAAATTTCTCAATTTCCAGTTGATTATCTCACTAATTTGGAATTAACGGAAAACCTCTTATCTAACAATACAATTAACTTCTTAGATCTTAAAATTACAATAAAAGACAACAATATAATAACAGATTTATATGATAAACGTAAAGAATTTAAATTCAAAGTTAATACATTTACAAATTTTAAATCTTGTCTTCATCATTCTGTCTATCGAAATATGCTACTTAATCATTTATATAGAATAAAATGTTTATGTTCTTCTCATCTAATTAACAATAATATTAAAAAACTAATTTATGATGCATTAAATCATGGTTTTCCAAAAAAAATCATATATTCATTAATATACAATTAGTACTTATATGATCTTAAAAAAAAAAAAAACAAATTAACACATGCGTAAACAAAATTACAAAAAAAATTATAAAATAAAAAAATATTTATAAAAAAATAAAAATTGTAAAATAACAATAAACAATTTTTATAGGATGGTTGGGTGGGTAGATGTTAGAGTACGGAGGAGGGTGGTGTTGTCTGGATAATACGCAATGGTTAATTTAAAGGGGAAAAAAGATGGGGCATTAGTATTATAACTACCTTTCTAATACGTATTTTATATGGATGTTGATTTGATGTTTTATATGGAATTGGTGATTTTTCTTTTTACTTCAATTCCTATTAAATTTAACTTATTTAATCAAATTCAATATTAACTTGTTTTTAAAATTTAGCCTACTCAGGATAATGTCATAATAATTAATAATATTATACCATCTTTTTAGTGATTATTATGCATATAAGTTTATTTCATATAACTAATGTTATACTGTATGTATTAAAATTGGGTAAATAGTTTTATTATTATTCCTCTATACTTTTTAATATTGTTTTATTTTCAACATTGTATTCCATGATTAATTATCTGTATAATTTGTTTGATTGTCACAATCATATTTTTTTAGTTTTTTAATGGCTAATATGAAGATAATTAACACACACTATATTTGTGATCTTTAGGATATTGGGACTTTTAGAATCTGACAATCTTCTATTAACATCCATTTTTTATTTATTTATTTATTTATTTTCTTTCCTGTTCATTTTTATATGTAATGGTAATTATTAAAGTTTTTTATATTATTATTATATATAATTTATTTTATTTTATAGCATATAGTTATATTCTATATATTATCAATGTTAATTTTTTTTTATTTCTCATTGTAGATTAAATGGGTTTGGTAATAGAATATATTGAAAGCATTTTATTAACATTTAATTTATTTAAATTTTTTTGAATAATGATATATAGTATGGTATTTTTATATTAGGATTTGTGTAGTAATGCAGTTGCTATGTTTTTATTTCTTTAGCTTTTATTAGGTTCTTCTTTTTGTGACATTTGAATAATAATAATAGTTTTAAAATAAAATAATAGATGGCAGCACCAAAAATTTTGTCTTTTTAAAGCTTCTATTAAAGTAATAATTTTAATTTTTTACACCAGGTGGTATTTAACGCTGATTATTAGCAATATTGTAAAATTGAAATTAAACAATTTAAAATTGTTTTTAGGTATTTTAAATAATGTAATTATTTTCTATTTATATTATATTAATTCTATTTATCACGGTATTTGAAAATGAATTAACTGAAACCATAGGTTTTAATTTCTGTGTTAACTTAACTGTTTTATTCACCTTAATGTTATCATGATTGTGGATTCCATGTGCGGGAATATATTTTGAAAATCTACTTGGGATTTATTCGGCAAGTTGTGTATGATTTCTATTGCTATAAATTAAATATTTAATGGGATGTAGTGTTTTTTTCCATTTCATGCCATTTGATAATGTCCTGGTTTCATCTTGAGTCTATTCTTTTGGTTCTATTGCTTGTTCGGGTACAGGAGAAAAAAAGTATTCAGCTTTTAGCTTTTTTCTCACAGAAAACAACCGATTTGCTTATATCATTGAATTCTGTACTCTTGAAAACGTAATTCAATATATAAGTTTTCAAATTTTTTCGCAATCCATATTCTTCTTTTTTTTTGTTTTTTCTTTATTAATCCTTGTAACTAAGTATTAGGTACTTTATTTTATACGTACAGTTCTATATTATAGGTTTGTGGCATCCATTTTTATTGTCAATTCATTCACAATAATGCGGTTTTGGATGATGGTCTGTAATATTTAATTAACGGTTACATATATATATATATATAACCATTAATTAAACATTACCGACCATCATCAATAACCGCAGTATTGTGAATGAAATGACAATAAAAATGGATACCACAAACCTATAATATACAACTGTATGTATAAAATAAAGCGCTTTATACTTAATTACAAGAATTAATATGAAAAAAAAAGAAGAATATGAATACCGAAAAAAATAATTTAAAAACTTATATATATTGAATTACGTTTTCAAGAGTACAGAATTCAATGATATAAGTAAATCGGTCGTTTTCTGTGAGAAAAAAAGCTAAAAGCTGAATTTTTTTTCTCCTGTACTCAAACAACCAATATGACCAAGAAAATAGTTTCAAGATGAAAACAGAATAATATCAAATGGCATGAAATGGAAAAAACAATACAACATTTTAAATATATAATTTATAGCATAAAAAATAGAAATATTACACAACATATCGAATAAAATCCCAGTTGTTTTCAAAATATCCTCCTGCACATGGTATCCAAAAGCACGATAAGATTAAGTTGAATTAAACAGTTAAGTTAATACAGAAATTAAAACCTATGGATTCAGTTAATTCATTTTGAAATACCGTGAAAAATTCAATTAATATAATATAAGTAGAAAATAATTACATTATTTAAAATACCTAAAAAACACTTAAATTGTTTAATTTCTATTTTACAATATTGCCAAAAATCAGCGTTCAATACCACCTGGTGTAAAAAATTAAAATTATTACTCTAACAGAAGCATTAAAAGACAAAATTTTGGTGCTGCCATCTAGTATGTTATTTTAATACTATTATTATTATTCAAATGTCACAAGATGAACCTAATAACAGCGAATGAATTTAAAATATATCAACTGCATTACCACACAAATCCTAATATATAAATAATACCATACTATATCATTATTAAAAAAAAATTAAATAAATTAAATGTTAATAAAATGCTTTCAATATATTCTCTTACCTTACCCATTTAATCTACGCTGTGAAATTAAATAATTTTATAACATTGATAATATATAGAATATAGCTATGTGCTATAACATAAAATAAATTATATATAATAAAAATATAAAAAACTTTAATAATTACTATTAAATATAAAAAATAAATAAATAAAATGAACAGAAAAAAATGGACGTTTATAGAAGATTGTCAGATACTAAAATTTCTAATTGCCTATAGATCACAAATATAGTGTGTGGATTATCTTCATATTAGCCATAAAAAAGCTAAAAAGTATGATTGTTACAATCAAACACATTAAACCGATAATTAATCATGGAATACAAAGTTGAAAATAAAACAATGTTAAAAAGTATAGAGGAATAATAATAAAAACTAATTACCCAATTTTAATACATACAGTATAACATTAGTTATATCAAATAAACTTATATGCATATTAATCACTATAAAGATGGTATACTATTAATAGTTAATATGATATTGTCCTGGGTAGACTAAAATTTAAAAACAAGTTAATTTTGAATTTGATTAAATATTAAATCAGCTAAATTAAAATTATGAAAAGCAATAGCAAAAAAAAAAAAAAAAAAAAAAAAAAAATCTAAAAAATTGAAAATATATAGGACAATATCATACAATAACAACAAGAAAATATATATAAAATACATAACTAGAAAGGTAAAAATCATAAAAATGATAAGAATGAAAAATTTAATGGAATTTCCTAAGAGAGGTATCAGATAACTACAAAGTAGAAATTATATAGATAATACACAAAGATTATGCGCTATTGCAGCAAAGATCTAAGCGTATAATATTTAAAAGATTGCTAAAACATTTAGCTACCTAGGTATATATATAAATATATATAAGATACCAATATTAAGGAAAAAATAATTCAAAATGAATTGTTGCATTCAAAATGAAAAGATATCATAATAAAAAACATCATAAAAAGCTTACATTCATAATTACATGCGCAAATGCAGCATAATAATTTGAATGCTAATATATAACCATTAATTAAACATTACCGACCATCATCAAAAACCGCAATATTGTGAATGAAATGACAATAAAAATGGATACCACAAACCTATAATATACAACTATATGTATAAAATAAAGTGCCTTATACTTAATTACAAGAATTAATATGGAAAAAAAAAAAGAATATGGATACCGAAAAAAATAATTTAAAAACTTATATATTGAATTACGTTTTCAAGAATACAGATTTCAATGATATAAGCAAATCGGTAGTTTTCTGTGAGAAAAAAAGCTACAAGCTGAAATCTTTTTCTCCTGTACTCAAACAACCAATATGACCAAGAGAATAGTTTCAAGATGAAAACAGAATAATATCAAATGGCATGAAATGGAAAAAACAATACAATATATATATATACTGATATTTTACCTGAAAAATAATGGGACCCGTAAGAATCCTGTAAATATTGTTGTCGTAATTTTGTAAAATTACATATAAACTGCTTTAAAATATTCTTAAAAGTTTACGATATTTTTCAAAAATTTGAGTCTATTTTTATGCTAATTATGTCGCCTTAAACTGCGGGGCTTGATAATAATAAGTGTAAAAAATAAGTGAACCAAAATAAGTAAAAAAACAGGAAAATACATAGCTTTTCATTCATTTATTTTTTAGTTTTATTTCATCTTTTTAATACAGCAGGAGGAGGCAGAACCATAACCAGACAGCAGAGCCAGAGGGAGGCTTTAAGCTTTTTTGATGAGATTAATTCATGTTTTTCTTTCTCTTTAACACTTTCAAGGGCTATGGTATGCTTATCAAACCACTTAATTTTAATTAAACCACAATGGCATCAGAAATTTTATGTACTTTTTTTTCCCGTTTATTATGTATGTGAAATATAGCTTTTTTTCTTATTTTCAAATAAATTTGTTTATAATTTCCGGTGTGATTCTTTCATTTCAATATTTTAGCAATGGAAGTGCTTTGCCCCTGAAAGGGTTAATAAAGAATAAATTTCTTAGTAATTATCTTAGTACTAATTACCTTTTAAAGGTAATGTAATTTTTAAGAAAATTTCCCTAGTTCTGGTTGCTTGACATATAAAATACCTTTATTATGAATACAGTAAACTCTCGATTATCCGCGGAATTGGGTGGCGCGACTATCGCGGATAATCCACAAAATTTTGAAAAAAGGGAACAAATCAACACAAATATGTACTTGAACAATTTATACACATAATAAGTAACACAAGCATACATTTTACAGTTTCTACGCACAATGGGTAACATAAAGATACTTATTACTTCAGGAATAATAAAATTATTCATTACTTACAAACTTGTAGGTTTATTTCTTTAGAAAATCCGTCAAAAGTGTCTGTTTTTTTGTACTGAAACACTTCTTCTTTATTTGCGATTGAAGTTTTTTAAGTACTATTTTATCGCAAAGTGACGCGTCATCCTCTTCCTCTAGATATTGGATAAGTCCTTCAACGTGAGCTAAAGCTTCGTCGTGGCTCATTTTCTTTTGTACCTTATCATCTTCTTCGTCACTCTCTTCCAAATTCATACCTAACGCTTCTTCAATAATTTGGTCATCAGTTGCATGTTCGAAGCCTGGATCGTCAGCATAACAATTAATCTACTCAATGATATTATCTTCATCGACATTTTCTCCACCAGCAACAGATTTTGCTAAATTCGCTAAATTATGAACGGAAACTCCTTCCTCTTCCTTTTCTGATTCTACTAGAGATTTTTCTATACTTGGCAAAATCTTCCGCCAGGATTTTATTAATGTGGATTTCTGTACCGACTCCCAAGCACTGTTTACATCATAAATGCTATCGAGAATCGTGTAATCTTTGAAAAAGCTTTTAAGATCATCTCCCTCTTCAATTCTTTTTTTTCAGTAATTTCGTTCTGTATTTTTTCTTAATTGAAGCGATTACGCCCTGGTCCATAGGCTGGATAAGAGCTGTAACATTGGGAGGCAAACATTTTGCAAAAATATTTCCATCTTCTGATTTCAATTGTAGTTCTCCAGGGTGAGATGGGGCATTGTCAATTAGCAACACAGCTTTCTGGGGTAAATTTTGAGACGCCAGATGTTTCCTAACTTCGGGAATAAACATTTCTTCAAACCATTTTATAAATACTGTTTTATACATCCAAGCTTTCTTTGTGTTGAAATAATGTACTGGGAGGTTCTCAGCTCTTGTTCCCTTAAAAGATCTCGGTTTTTTTTGATTTTCCAATCACTACTAACTTTAGTTTATGGGATCCTGTAGCATTACTGCAAGTCATTATTAGGTAGCTTTCTTTACAAAAAAGCTACCTATTGCAGCCGTTCGGAGGAAAGCGATTTCAAAAAATTTTGGTATATTTTCATCGATCATGACCCCCAGACCCCGAAACCACCCTCCGTTCAAAATTGATATACATATATATATATATATATATATATATATCTATATCTATATATATATATATATCTGACCTATGTCACACTGTAACTCCCGTAATTATGAACCGATTTCGATGTAATTCGGTGTGTACATAGTACATACCAATGTCTCGACCGAGTTCGTTGGCCAGCTTCATCCGCCGTTTTGTTTCAAAATGGCGGCCATTTAAAATTTTAAAAAAAATTTAAAACTTGAAATTTGGTACCAAAAAATTAAAAATGGAAAAATATTTTTTCTTATGTATTTGACCTTTATACAAAGATTCCGGAGCAGTTTTTGTTTCGTCTATATCTTAAAAAATGGCTGAGTTATAGCATTTTGAATTTCTAGCGTGGCTGACATTTTGAAACGTCCTGAATTTTGTCACGCGATAAAAGGCGTATTTATGAACCGAATTGGATGTAATTCGGTGTGTACATAGTACATACCAATCTCTCGACCGAGTTCGTTGGCCAGCTTCATCCGCCATTTTGTTTCAAAATGGCGGCCATTTAAATATTTTTTAAAAATTTAAAATTTGAAATGTGGTACCAAAAAATTGAAAATGGAAAAATATTTTTTTCTTATGTATTTGACCTTTATACAAAGATTTCGGAGCAGTTTTTGTTTTGTCTATATCTTAAAAAATGGCTGAGTTATAGCATTTTGAATTTCTAGCGTGGCTGACATATTGAAACGTCCTGAATTTTGTCACGCTATAAAAGGCGTATTTATGAACCGATTTGGATGTAACTTCGTTTATACATAGTACATGCCAATGTCTCGACCGGGTTCGTTGGCCAGCTTCACCCGCCATCTTGTTTAAAAATGGCGGCCATTTAAATTTTTAAGAAAAATTTAAATTTGTTATGTGGTACCAAAAACTGAAAATTGAAAAAATATTTTTTTCTTATGTGTTTGACCTTGATAAAAAGATTCGGGAGCAGTTTTTGTTTCGTCTATATCTTAAGAAATGGCTGAGTTATAGCATTTTGAATTTCTAGCGTGGCTGACATTTTGAAACGTCCTGATTTTTCTCACGTAATAACGGGCGTATTTATAAACCGACTTGGATGTACCTTGGTGTGTACATAGTACATACAAATATCTCGACCGAGTTCGTTGGCCAACTTCATCCGCCATCTTGTTTCAAAATGGCGGCTATTTAAAAAAATTAAAAAATAAAAATATTTAAATGAGATACCAAAAAATTGGAAAATGAAAAAGATTTTTTTTGTATGTGTTTGACCTTAATACAAAGATTCCGGAACAGTTTTTCTTTCGTCTATATCTAAAAAAAAATGGCTGAGTAATAGCATTTTGAATTTCTCTTGTGGCTGACATTTTAAAACGACCTGATTTTTGTCACGCGATAACAGGCGTATTTATGAACCTATTTGGATGTAACTTGGTCTGTACATAGTACATACCAATGTCTCGACCGAGTTCGTTGTCCAGCTTCATTCGCAATCTTGTTTCAAAAGGGTTGCCATTAAAAAAATTTAATTTAAAATTTAAAATTTAAAATGAGGTATTAAAATATTGGAAAATGAAAAAGGTTTTTTTTATGTGTTTGGCCTTGATACAAAGATTCCGGAGCAGTTTTTGTTTCTGAAAATTTGTTCTTTTGTTGATATCTTAAAAAATGGTTGATTTATAGCACTTTGAATTTCTAGCATGGCTAACATTTTGAAACGATCTTGTATTTGTCACGCGATAACACACGTATTCGCCTATTTCGATGTAAGAAGGCATGTGGATAGTATACATCAACACCTCGACCAAGTTCGCTGGCCAGATTCATCAGCCATCTTGTTTCAAAATGGCGGCCATTAAATTAAAAAAAATATATATATATTTAAAGTGAGGTGCTAAAAAATTAGAAATTGAAAAAGGTTTCTTTCTTAAGTATTTGATCTTGATATAAGGATTCAGGAGCATTTTTTGTTTGTCTTTACCTTAAAAAATGGCTCAGATATAGCAGTTTCAATTTCTATTGTGGGTGACATTTTGAAAAATCTGATTTTTTGCATGCGACAGCACTCCTATATATTAACCGATTCCGATGTGAGTGAGCATGTGCACAGCAATTACTAAGGTCTCGACCAAGTTCACTGCTTAGCCTCATCCACCACGTTGTCTTAAAATGACAGGCACTTTAAGAAATTGCCGAATTTGGCAAACAAATATAAGTTACTTTAAAGAAAAGCAGCTTGGATAAAGCTGACTAATTTCGCGAAATTCTCATTCATTATAGTGATAAAAATTAGTATTGAATCTCCTATATTCGGTTTCCACTAAATTGAGCTTCGTGTGTTTGCATGATATAAGTTGGCTTTTTTTAAATAAGGATTATGAAAGCTACCTCTTCCTCCCGGCACTGGCCGGAAGGACTTTTGTTAGACGCTCTTTACTGCACTTATGTCCTGGAGCTTGATTTTCGCTTTGAAATGCCAGAGTTCGTGTAGGCAAACATTTCCAGAACAGTCCTGACTCATCGGCGTTGTATACTTGTTCGAAAGAAATTCCATCTTAATACATTGAAATTTTTCCAGAGAGAAACATTCGCCTTGCATACAATATTTCAAATGAAAATCAAATTTCAAATTTCAGAGTAATTGCTTAAAAGGCGCAAAGGCCAACATAGTGAAAAAGATTCCAAGCCGGGACTCGAACCCGGGTCATCAGAATAGCGCACTGACGTTCTACCGACTAAACCACTTGGAACGATACCTAGCTCGGAAAATTTCTCACTATTATATGTTGGCAAGGCTACAAACGCAGCACAAGATGGAATATTTATCGTGAGTCACCGACCTGGGACAAACACGAAACACAATTAAATCCAGCATCGATAGAAATTATATTAATACATTGAAATTATTCCAGAGAGAAACATTCGCCTTGCATACAATATTTCAAATGAAAATCAAATTTCAAATTTCAGAGTAATTGCTTACAAGGCGCAAAGGCCAACATAGTGAAAAAGATTCCACGCCGGGACTCGAACCCAGGCCATCAGAATAGCGCTATGTTGGCCTTTGCGCCTTTTAAGCAATTACTCTGAAATTTGAAATTTGATTTTCATTTGAAATATTGTATGCAAGGCGAATGTTTCTCTCTGGAATAATTTCAATGTATTAATATAATTTCTATCGATGCTGGATTTAATTGTGTTTCGTGTTTGTCCCAGGTCGGTGACTCACGATAAATATTCCATCTTGTGCTGCGTTTGTAGCCTTGCCAACATATAATAGTGAGAAATTTTCCGAGCTAGGTATCGTTCCAAGTGGTTTAGTCGGTAGAGCGTCAGTGCGCTATTCTGATGGCCCGGGTTCGAGTCCCGGCTTGGAATCTTTTTCACTATGTTGGCCTTTGCGCCTTTTAAGCAATTACTCTGAAATTTGATTTTCATTTGAAATTCCATCTGATTGAAGAAATTGTACAAAATCTTCTTTGAAATTTTCTGCAGCTTGTTCGTCGCAACTTAATTTCTCGCCGCAAAGACCTATTTCTCTTATCCCGTCGCGTTGTTTGAATCTTGTCAGCCATCCTGACGATGCATCAAATGATCCCTCTAATCCCAGCATTTCAAAAAATTGTTTTGCTTTTGCAGCAACAATAGGCCCTGAAACAGGCGTTCCCTCACGTCTCACTTGTCTTACCCAACGTAAAAGTGCTGCATCCAGTTCTTCAAAAGTGCTGCTTTTCATACTTTTTCTTTTTTTCATCGATGAAAAGTTGTCTGATGAGGCTGAGAATTGCAGCAATTTATCTTTCTGTTTTAAAATGTCCCTAACTGTGCATTCTCCAATTCTTGCAAGCTTATTTGTTTTCTTGTAGCACCATTTTCAATTTTTTTAATCAGTTCTAATTTATCTTGAATCGTTAACGCAACTCTTTTTCTTTTTTGTGACATTTTTCAAATACGTATTGAAAATTCAAAACTATAAAATTTAAATACAAACGCGAACTTCTGTAAGACACGTGTTCACAGCTCAGCTAAAACAAGCAAACTGGTGTGCTTTATGAAAAACGGGAGAAACAAAATCATAACAGGGGGGGGCGGGGGTGACTTTCAGTACTCGTACATTGTTTATCAACAGGTGTGTGGCCTTGCGACACCCTCAAGATTAGCTGCACCTGCTTTGTGCACGTGATTGTTCCACGTTTTCAAATGGAAATCATATTTAGTAAAAAGGATCGAAAACTCATCCTACATCGCAGAAATAAGTTTCTTCTCAAAGATAAAAAAAGAAAAAAAAAAAAGAAATTTAGACTCGCGGATAATCGGGAGTTTACTGTAATACTAAAATATGTATCTAAAAGGTTTCTATATAAATTTTCGTCATTTTTAAATGTATTTCTATGATTTGGCAATTATAAAGTTTGTGCAGTAAAAAGTATTAAAATCTTTAAAGTAATAGATATACTATTGTATTAAAAGAATATGAGAGCTAGAAGGGGGGCGGGGGGGGGGGGGGTTCAGCCCACCCTTTCAACATTTGGTTACGGCCCTAGGAAGGGGCTGAAAAAAGAGTCTTCTAAAAAATTCACAATTCTAAAGTGATTGCAATAAAAAATATTAAATTCTTAAAAATAATAGACATACTACTGTATGAAAAGAATATGAGAGCTAGAGTGATGGAGTTAAGAGAACGTTGCATGGGGGTTGGGGCTTGGCTCTTCCTGCTCCCACCTGGTTACAGTCTTAGGAAGTGGGGTGAGAAAGGAGTCTTGCAAAAATACACTATATTCCATAACTTTGACGAAGCTTTCACATTTTTTATTTGTTTTTGAAAAATTTAAATGTTATTTAACACCTTACAGCTGTGCCAGAAATTATCGCATGGGTTACTGTGAGCGGTCTCTGAAACCGCTTGATCAGAAGATGAATAACAAACTTGCTTAGCTCGTAAGATACTGTTTCTATACTAATTAAGACTCACCTATTCAAAAATCTCTAACGATAGTATTTTAAAGCTCCAAACAAAACGAAATTTTACTAGTATGCTTAGTTAAAATGGAAATTACAAGCTAAACTGTGAAAAAAAAAAAAAAAAAAAAAAAAAAAAAAAAAAGAAAAACCCGCCATGCTATGTGAGACCGCTAACATCAGTTAAGAATTGTTTTTTTTGTTCCTATTCATGGCGTCTTTTGCCTTATACTACCCATTGCGGGATAAGAAATACTAAAAGATTTTTTTTCTGCCACTTCCAAATCGAAATTTAGAATATTTTCTTAACAGGTTACTCAAAGATTGAATAATTATTAATTATTTCAATCTCTTAATAATAAATCTAATAATTAAATTTTTAATTCAAATTCAAATTTTTAATTAATTCAAATTTTAATAATTGAATATTTTTTATGAACTTTCAAAATACCTTGCTTATCCCGAGTAACTTTGGATATCCTTGTTACATTTTGGTTCGAGAAAATGTATTATAACTTTTGTTTTGAGTAAAGAGGGATAAAATTTACCGTTTATATTTCTATACGGCAAAAAACAAAATTCACGCTCCAAAAAATTGCATTTTCTGATATTTAATTCTAGTCCATATTCTGATGCAGTTTGTAGAATATGTTTTAATTTATCCTTACCTTCCGCTTAGTATTTGGCAGGTATTATTGGGTCATCTAAATATATCACAAGTGTGTTGTTTTTTTAACAAGTTATGAAATGCATTATAAATGTAATTTTGGAATACACTTGGGGAATTGACTAGTCGGAATGCACACTATAAAAACACGTACTAGACATCTTGAGTGACGAAAGAGGTGTACTTGGACCTTCTTGGAGCACTCTTATTTAACCTCTATATGAAAAAACCGTTTCTTTAGATCAGCCATACTCAAACTTTTTTTCTCGCGGGCCGCAACACACATGTCATAAAATGTAAAAAAAAAAAAAAGAGAAAAAAAAGAAAAAGAAAAAAAAGAGTAATTAAAATAGTAATGTAACAATAGAGTCAAAACACTGTTTTAAACACTAGTGTCGTGAAGGAAATTTTCACCTTGTTATTAATAAACTTTGTAATATACTTATAACTACTTAAAAGGTGACAGAAACATATAAAATCATATAAAAATATTATTTAATGCAACCCGAGATCTTTCGAACACAAACGCGTTCATTTTCAAAGGGAAAAAAGATGATTGACTGAATAGAAATAAATTTTAAAAATAAAAACAAAAACAAAAATAGTACGCATGCGCAAGTGGAGTTCAGTCCATTTCTCTGGAGAGGGGTGAAAAGATCAGCTCATATTATGAGGAGGTCAGTCCATTTCTCTGCAGAGGGGTGAAAAGATCAGCCCATATTATCAGGAGGGGTGAAAAGATCAGCATGAAAGATTATTAGTGCAATTAATCAGCATGAAGGCCAGATTGCATGAAAAAGAAAATATTAAGATATACTTCGAAAAAGCTAAGATTATCATTTCAACGTCTAACCACTACTCGTCAATAATCCGTGAATCCATTGAAATTTTACTTAGAAGTGATAATGTTTGTAACGATGTCCTTTCCTATAATATTCCCGCAATTTGGTACAATATCCTAAATATTTCCAGACCTCCTGATAATATGAGCTGATCTTTTCACCCCTCTGCAGATAAATGGACTGAACTCCGCTTGCGCATTCGTACTATTTTTGTTTTAAAATTTATTTCTATTCAGTCAGTCATCTTTATTCCCTTTGAAAATGAATGCGTGTGTGTTCGAAAGATCTCGGGTTGCATTAAATAATATTTTTATATGGTTTTATATGTTTTTGTCACCTTTTAAATAGTTATAAGTATATTACAAAGTTTCGTAATGTAACATAAGTAGTATAACGAAACAATGTCATAAATCTATTATTATTAGTACGGTTCAACATTTGTCGAGGAAGAAATGTCGAATAAAAGTTTTAACACCAGTATATCCAAAGAATAAACTTAGTGGTAGATTTCTTCTGCATATCATATTATATAATCTCTAACTTACTCCCTCTACTGTCTTACTGTCCTCGTAATAACAATAATCAAAATCAGGATTGTCTGCGTCTTCTTCAAGGCCATTAAAGTCGTCAAATTCCATGTATTCATAATTTTGTATTCATAAAACCATTCATGACTTTGCATTCATAAAACCTGCCGTAACATTGTAAAGAATGATCGTATCGATTTGCGGATGGTGCCATTCGATTCAGACATAAAAATACGTAGTAAACGATACCTCACTCGACCTATTTAAAAAAGTTGAATCCTCCCCTCGAGTTAAACTGCACCTCCCCCCCCCCCAAATAAAAAACACATTAAAACAACTTTATTTTTTGGGGACTTATCGGATATTTATTGCTAAAACCAAAACAAAGTTCATCCCAAAATTTCGCGAATGGCCATCAGTTGTTGCTGTAAAAACTTATTTTACCTGCACTAAAGTATATTTTTTCAACTTTGCATTCATAAAACCTGCCGTAATTTGGTAACAAATAATCTTATCGACTTGCGGATGGTGCCATTCGATTCAGAATTAAATAATACATAAATTATGCCTCGCTTGCCATACTTTAAAAATTTGAGTTCCCACCCCCCTCTAAGTTAAAAATGTCCATCTTGTCACACCCCTAGCACCATCCCCCCAAAAAATAAAACATGGTAAAAAAACTTTATTTTTTGGGGACTGAACAGTCTTCATTTCTAGTGCCAAAACGAAGCTCTTACGAAATTTTGGTGAATGGCAACCAGTTGTCGTTACTATTCAAATTTTGGTTTATTTTACCTGTACTATACATGTAAAAAGAACTTTTGACTAAGAAAACGACATTTAAAATGCTTTAATTTTTTTTTATTAATTATAGATAACAGGGCAGATTTTGTCTTCCAATAAAAATATATAAGAAAAATTGGAGGTCTTAAATAACATTTAAGCAGATCTTAATTAATTTTATAAAAGTGAATGACTTTATAAATGTGATTATGTACTTTAGGTAGCACAGACAAACGTTTGTTTCGGCAATAATCAGAAACTTTTGATCCGATGTAAAAAATCAACCGCCATATTGTGACAACCTCCTCAGTTACTTCATTTGCAACTGGTAGACTGTAAACCATATGTCTCCTCCTCTTTATTTATAACTCCATTCTGTTAACCCTCTTACTCCTATCGCAGAGTACGTCCTAGAAATTTCGTAATTCAGAGAACCTGAAATCACACCAGAACGCTTCAATAACAAATTTGGCTTTACTTAACACGCTCACGCCTGCGCGGTGGGTCACACTCGACTGTCTCAGAGCCGGCAAGTCTCCGGCCTTTTGGATACCAGTATTTTAATACAGAAAATGTTGTTTTATTTAATTAGAACAATTGGGCGATTTAAAGGAACAGCATTTTCTCTAAAATAACAGTGGTGTGCAAAAAGCCGGAGACATGACAACTCTGAGACAGTCGAGTGTGACACACCGCGCCGGCGTGAACGTGTTAAAAAATGGAATGTCTGTTATTAAATAAAGCAAATATTGCTATTTTAAATTTCTGGTATGGATTTGGAATATTCTTATAAAATAATCCACTGAATTCGAAACGCTGGTGGTAGCATATATTGAGTCGATCGGAAAGTCGTGTCGTGTTGGGAAAATCAATTCGTACCGGAAAATGCTATCATTTAATTTATTAGACATTGATTCCGATATCTAATGTCTAATAATTACCGGGCAGAGTTTTCCGGTACGAATTGATTTTCCCAACACGGCACGACTTTGCGATCGACCGAATATCCTACAATAGGCATTAGACGGTTAAGAGCCTACTTCAGTCAAATGAAAAGACGCGTTCGCTAATGCTAATCCTATGGAAGAAATTTATAAAGCTATCTCGGTCGCATTTCAATATTTTTAAATGATTTTTTTTTGCATTAGATAACTGAGATCGATCTGTATGCAGTCCGTTGTTTACTTTTTCGATTTCCTTTACAGGTATTTTTTATGAGGACACTTTCATTTTCGGAACCGGTTTCGAAAGTGAAAGCATCCTTATAAAAAAAATCTGCAATCAAAATCGAAAAAGTAAAAAACGGTCTGCATACAGATCGATCTCAGTTATCCAATACAAAAAAAAAAATCATTTAAAAATATTGAAATGCGACCGAGATAGCTTTATAAATTTCTACCATAGGATTAGCATTAGCGAACGCGTCTTTTCAGTTGACTGAAGTAGGCTCTTAAGGGGGCTGGTCACTCAGCTTCCGATTTCCACTCACTAATGTAAAGTCTATGGGTATTTGATGCATTCGTATATTTAAAATATCTCCCCGGGAAATTAATATTTTTAACTTCTATTTTTTATGTACACTTCCTAAAAGATGTCACTTTTTTCCTTAGTTCTTAAAATATTTCTAAAGTATAGACTTAATTTTATAGGAAGTGTTAAAATCTTACTCACAGTTCGCCCGCTTTTAGCGCATAAAATATTTAATTCAGCATAGATTTTAGAAATATCTTGAAAACTAAGAAAAAAAGAGATATCCTTTAAGAAGAGTACACAGAAAAAATATGTTAAAAATATGAATTTCCCGAAAAGATATTTTAAATATACGAATGCATCAAAAGTCCATAGACTTAACATTACGGAGGAGAATTCCGAGCTGAGTGACCTTCCCCCTTAAAAATAACCACGGTATCTGAAGAATGAATCCTGATTTATAGGATTACGTCAATCAACATGATTTTCTTAAAATGCCTTGTTGATTAATTTGAGAGGGCTCCGTTTTTGTGAAAAGAGTATATCAATAAAGAATTTATTCTCAAATTGTTAGATTTTTTCTAGGAGAAATATCCAGGATTTTCGACATTGGACTTCATTGTTTTTAATTACTCGGTTCTACGCTGCACAGCAGCACTGTAACTAATTATGGCCGCTCATTTAATTCACTGCACGCTCTTGTATTTAGTTATGCAATCTACGGCGGATGATTGTAAATAAGTATACATCTTTTTTGTCCAAAGTCACTCAATATGTTATGATTGGAATGTGTGATCTTTAATTCATGGGCTGAATAACAATTTTTATGACTACTCACCTAAATAAAACAGCTTCTGCCATCAAGTAATTGCTGTACAGTATTTAAAACGGAATCTCGTCATATACATCTTACAAATACATACATACATAACGAAGTTGTTTAAGAAATCCGAACAGTGCTGACTGGTTAATATATCCCAGTTGCATTCTTCCCGCACACAAATTTCCACATTTGCAGATTCGTGTGCTTAGCGTGTGTTTAGCGCATCTTTATAACGTTAGGAAAGTACATAAGAATTTGATTTACGTCTAACGTCGTTGATGTGGAATACTTAGACAATTAACTGTTTTGCTAAAATTTTATATATACAGAGGATACTTTTATTGTTTATGTGCTTCAACAATAACTGTGTTTCATAAAGGCCGTATTAGTAGATTTTTATTTTAACCCTTTCAGGGGCGTTGGTATTTTTATGAAACCACTTAATTTTAATTCCTAGATGACACAATGGCACCAGAATTTTAGTAAAAAAAATTGGGTTTACTATATGTGCGAAATATAGCCTTTTTCTTATTTAGAAATAAATTTGTTTTCAAATTCCGGTGTCATTCATTAATTTCAACGCTTTAGCAATGAAATTGCTTTGCCCCTGAAAGGGTTAAATACCGTATAGACCGGTGTATAACGTAATCTGGTGTATAAAGCGCCCCTAAGCTTTTAGACTTCTCTTTTTCTATTTTATTTTTATTCAAAAACACGTTTTAACGAAATGTGAGTCCGAAACCGATTCAAAAACATTATTCACTATTATGCGTTTTGTATATGTATAAGAAAAGGTTACGTTGACAGCAGAAATAATGTATGTGATTAAACAGTATATAAGTTTTCTGGTTCGAAATGTGCGGGATTTAAATTAACCCAATATTTAAAGAATACTAATGGGGGGTTGGAAAGCTTGCATTCCAATGCCAATCACATGTTGAATGTAATTCCAGTGAATGCTGACAGCCGTCTATTTTCTTACCGAAAACGAATCTTTCCCGTAACTTGCTGATTAACAGGATATTCGATCGGACATAAGATTATAATATTCGTATACTAATTCGTCAAAACAGACAGAATTGTATCTTGAGTTTATAGAACCTATATATTTGGACTGTAACATTTTGAAGTTTTAAATTTATTAAAATATTATCTGCATATTTTTTCTGGTTTCTATAAATTTTTAAAAGTTTTATTTTTTGTTTAAATGAATTGAGGCGTTGACATGGGAAAGGGAGTATTTAAGTCACTGTTGCCAGTAGGCTACATTTTTAATATTCAGATTTCTTGATTGGCACCACTTTTTTAAAATAGTAAAATTCGTGTTATTTAATGACATATTAATTAAGGCGATAACAAGGGGAATTTTACCATTTCAGAAAAATGGTGCCAATCAAGAAATCTGCATTAAAAAAAAGTAGCCCACTGGCAACAGTGGCTTACACTCTTTCCCATGTCAATGCCACAATTCTTGAATACTGCTTCGAGCGCATTTTTTGACAATTTATCAATATTCCTGCAGTTTAGCAGTACAAATTTTACATTTTGTTTCATCCAAATTTCGAAAATTTTAATTAATTTTTTAAAAGAAACATTAATGAACAAAATCATTTCTTTTCAAGAAAGAACATATTGTTTCTTTTTCTTTTATTAGGGATTCCAGATTTTCCTGTTTCGAATATTTAACCCCTTGACGGTCGCTTAATATTTGAAAAAACCATCAAAAAAGTACTTATTTTTTTATTTCAGAAATTGAATAATTGTAAGGTTTCTATATAAAATATGTAATTAGTTTTTTTTTTCTTTTTTTTAAGGCGCAAAAAAAAAAAAAAGCTGTTATAGAACAGATTCACATTTGTGGAAAAGCCACCATGCGAGAATTCTGTGTTTTAATGTTTGTTTTACACCATACAAATTAATGTGAATAAGACCTTTATTTTTCACATCTTAGATCTTTATTTATCATCATGAAACAAATTTTTACAAATAATATTTGAAATAATATAATATACATTAAATTTTGATTATTAATAATATTTTTGAGTGTGACATATTTCGAAACATGCAATACAAAGTCCAACATCACAACCAGCGCCAAAAACCAAACCCAAACGCTAATATTCAAAGACTTCACACCGAAATGCCAGTTATGGTTTCAGAAGTTTTTTCCAGCAATAAATCTCCAGCCCGGAAATAGGACGGGCACGAGAAATAACGAACGACACCTCAGTCCGTGATATTGACGGGAGCGAGAATTAAGGGGTTAAGTCAGATTTTTTTGTCAATCGTTGATGACTAGTTTTCTGAAGGTATGTGACGATTATTGTAAGGCGAAAAATCTTGAAATATGCAGGGTCATTGTATTCATTTCAGGAGATATTTTTTTTTTGTTGTTGTACTTTAAACAATATTCCTCGATATCGCCATTTTTTTTGTTAATTTTGACATTTTTATTCTTACAATCTTTTGTTAAATGTTTTAATAATGTGTCAAATCTATATAGCAAAACTTTTATTATCCGTCATCCTTTTAACTGCCAGTTCCTATTATCAGCTAGTCATCACTATAAATTATATATGTACAAAAAAAAAAAAAAAAAAAAAAAAAAAAAAAATGGAATCAGGTACGTTAGAAGATCGAAAAATGACAGACTTTACCAAACAGTAATATGAGGAGAATCGTAATGGAATGGAATGTTTCATAAATTTATTTGAAGCATATTTATTTCGAATGAATATTCAAAAATTAAAGCAATATGAAAACAACATGAACTGTTAAATTCACAATATTCTGTCTATCTGTCTGTTTTGAATTGTATCTTAAATGCGGGAATATTTTTCAATATGTATAACATACCAGTTTCACAGCTAAAGAATACAATAATATATTTCATTTCCTATTCCATTCTTGATTTACACGACGGTACGATGTTTTGCGCTCAAATTTAATGTCTGTTGTAGATCGTTGTCATTTGCTGTGGGAGAGAGGGGAGGACTTTCCATTTGCTGTTTTCTTATTGATCACATTGATGGTCTTTGGCCTGACAGATAATCGACGTTTTGCTGTAATTTTAAACACAAATGAATAAGGCTGTAAAATTTAGATTTCAAATATTGCTAATGAAACAAGAAATAATTTAGAAATGGAACATGCAAATGTAAACAAACATTCTAAATTACATATATATATATATATATAATACAGTCCATAATTTTATACATGAACAATAATATTTAATGTTATAATTTAGCATCATAGCTGTTACATTTATTATATCTCCTTTTAGATTATATAATTTTAAAAGATAGTACAATAGGTAATATTGAGATAGAATGAGGTTATGTCTATTTACATTTTACTCTACTATTTTGATATGACTGTCGAGTTTTGATCTGAAACATCTATTGTGATTTATTACACCGAAAGGTATGAAAACATAGAGGACTGGGATCAGGAAAACACAGTTGTAAACCTACGAGTTAACCGCTAAAATCTGGTTTTCAGGTGTTTTTCACCAAGATATAACTTGGCAGACCGGTTGCGTTTTAATATGCGAATGGAGATTTAACTAATTCGGGAATTTCAGCCGTGAACTAGATGAGGTGATTGTCTGTGCTGTAGCCTCCCGGTCTAATGCTAAAATTCAGTTTTGTAAGAAAATGCATAAAACAGTTCAAAGTTCTCCTTTAGCAATTTCTACTAATAGACGGAAACGTGCTTTAATTCTTTTGTACATCCCTGTATATCACCTACAGATTATTATACGTTCCACTTATTAAACTCAAATTTAGTTCAGGCAAAAACACGCTTAAAATTACTGAAATCAGTCTTCCAGGAATTACTATCCGTATGCAACCGTGCATCCAGTTTTTAACACATTCCAAAAAAGTTGAAAAGTGTTTTTGAATTGTCTGTCCATCTGTGCGTCTTTTCATCTCTCTGTCTGTCCATGGTCTAACAACATACATATACTTGGATTTTCAAGCAATTGATATATGTTAACCCTCTCGCTGGGCAACCCGAGATTTTCTCGGGGATGCATTTTTCCATCTAATAAACCCTACTTGATTATTCTCACCAGTAATTTTTTTTATTGTAAATTTTGCCTTATTTAATCGGAGCATTTTGCCGATTAAATTAGGCAAAAATTTTTGTTTTGAAAAACCGGTGACAAAAGAATTTAATACGCAATTTTTGATTATATTTTGATAAAACAATTACGCAGCGAGAGGGTTAATGATGGTTGCCATGGCATGTCCGGTATTGTATATGAAGTATGCAGCATTAATAGTTCATTTACAGGGGTACCCAAAAGAATTTCGTTACATTATAGTCAATGGAGAAAATCGTTTGCAGAGTATTTTAATGACATTACGCTATTTTAAAGGCATTGAAATTAATATAAATCACTGAATTTCACTACAAGATGATTACGATAAAATAGGGCTTTCAAAGCATTTGTTGTTCATTTACAGGAACACACAAAAGAAATAGGTTACAGTACTGCCTTTCAGAATTAATTGCTGGAAGTGTGTTTTCAATTTCGAAATGTACTTTTAAATTGAACAAAGTTTTTGAATTTTACTCGTTGGATATAAATTCTATACCTCGTATACAGAGCTGCACAAAAAAATTACGTACTATTCTCCTTATTAGCGGAAATTGCTGAAGGGGAATTTTCAACTGAGATTTGTAATTCCTTACTGAAGAAATTTTTGCATGCATGTACTTAATAGATACAAACCAAAATATCATATACAGGGGTACTCAAAGAATTTGGATATTTTTCCGACTGTAGATGGAAATTGCTGAAATTAGGTTTTCAAATGTGTTATGCGTTTCCATATGATTCAATTAGACAACATGTTTCAACTTATTAAACGGAGCAGTTTTGTTACATTATTCTGGTTATCTTGGAACTATTTTATGGAATGAGGGCAATTTCATTTTCACTATCATTTCCAATTTGAAATTAATGCTAAGGACATCGCTCAATGTGTACAATTAATCGGATATTGCAGAATTTCCCCCCACAAATTGCCCGGGTAGGATCGAAACTAGTTTTCTTTAGTGTTGTTTTAAAAGCGAAATTTGGTGCAACTTTCGCCCTTGAGAGATCAAGAAACTGTAAGTGACAGTGATAAAGTGAAAGAAAACATTCTATCATCAGAAACATGAGAGCTTCAGAAATTGCTAATGACTATTCGCCGATATTACCAATCAAAATGCGGTGCAAACGACGCTAAAATTTAGTTTTGTAAGAAAATGCATAAAACAGTTGAAAAGTTCTCTTTAGCAATTTGTACTAATAGACGAAAACGTGCTTCAATTCTTTTCTACATTGTTGTTTAAAGGCGAAATTTAGTGCAATTTTCGCCCTTGAGAGATCAAGAAACTGTAAGTGACAGTGATAAAGTGAAAGAAAACATTCTATCACCATAAACGTGAGAGCTTCAGAAATTGCTAATCACTATTCGCCGATGATACCAATCAAAATGTGATGCAAACGATGCTAAAATTTAGTTTTGTAAGAAAATGCTTAAAACAGTTGAAAAGTTCTCTTTAGCAAATTGTACTAATAGACGAAAACGTGCTTCAATTCTTTTCTACATTGTTGTTTTAACACGTTCACGCCGGCGCGGTGAGTAACACTCGACTGTCTAAGAGCTGGCAAGTCTCCGGCCTTTTGGATACCAGTATATTAATACAGAAAATGTTGTTTTATTTAATTAGAACAATTGGGCGATTTAAAACAACAATATTTTCTCTAAAATAATAGCGGTGTGCAAAAAAACGGAGACTTGACAACTCTGAGATAGTCGAGTGTGACACACCGCGCCGGCGTGGACGTGTTAAAAGCAAAATTTGGTGCAACTTTCGCCATTGAGACATCAAGAAACTGTCAGTGACAGTGATAAAGTGAAAGAAAACATTCTATCAACAATAACGTGAGAGCTTTAGAAATTGCTAATGACTGTTCGCCGATCTTACCAATCAAAATGCGATTCAAATGATGCTAAAATTGAGTCTTGTAAGAAAATGCATACAACAGTTGAAAAGTACCCTTTAGCAATTTGTACCAATAGACAGAAACGTGCTTCAATTCTTTTCTGCAGCACTATATACAGGGTTCTCGCTGGCTTTTTATCAACATTAGCGATTTGGCGAATAAGAAATAAAAAAATAGTAGACAAATGGAAAGAAACGTTAGCAAAATAGATTTGGCATGATACACTGAAAAATTTATCTTTAAACCCATATTTTATACCTTTTAGGTAGCTTTCATTACAAAAAGCTACCTATTGCAGCCGTTCGGAGGAAAGCGATTTCAAAAAAATTTGGTATATTTTCATCGATCATGACCCCCAGACCCCGAAACCACCCTCCGTTCAAAATTTATATATATATATATATATATATATATATATATATATATATGACCTATGTCACACTGTAACTCTCGTAATTATGAACCGATTTAGATGTAACTCGGTGTGTACATAGTACATACCAATGTCTCGACCGAGTTCGTTGGCCAGCTTCATCCGTCGTTTTGTTTCAAAATGGCGGCCATTTAAAATTTAAAAAAAATTTAAAATTTAAAATGTGGTACCAAAAAATTAAAAATGGAAAAATATTTTTTTCTTATGTATTTGAGTTCTATACAAAGATTCCGGAGCAGTTTTTGTTTCGTCTATATCTTAAAAAATGGCTGAGTTATAGCATTTTGAATTTCTAGCGTGGCTAACATTTTAAAACGTCCTGAATTTTGTCACGCGATGAAAGGCGTATTTATGAACCGATTTCGATGTAATTCGGTGTGTACATAGTACATACCAATGTCTCGACCGAGTTCGTTGGCCAGCTTCATCCGCCATTTTGTTTCAAAATGGCGGCCATTTAAATTTTTTAAAAATATTTAAAATTTGAAATGTGGTACCAAAAATTTGAAAATGGAAAAATATTTTTTTCTTATGTATTTGACCGTTATACAAAGATTTTGGAGCAGTTTTTGTTTCGTCTATATCTTAAAAAATGGCTGAGTTGCAGCATTTTGAATTTCTAGCGTGGCTGACATTTTGAAACGTCCTGAATTTTGTCACGCGATAAAAGGCGTATTTATGAACCGATTTGGATGTAACTACGTTTATACATAGTACATACCAATGTCCAGACCGGGTTCGTTGGCCAGCTTCATCCGCCATCTTGTTTAAAAATGGCGGCCATTTAAATTTTTAAGAAAAATTTAAATATGAAATGTGGTACCAAAAAATTGAAAATTGAAAAAATATTTTGTTCTTATGTGTTTGACCTTGATAAAAAGATTCGGGAGCAGTTTTTGTTTCGTCTATATCTTAAGAAATGGCTGAGTTATAGCATTTTGATTTTCTAGCGTAGCTGACATTTTGAAACGTCCTGATATTTGTCGCGTAATAACAGGCGTATTTATGAACCAATTTGGATGTACCTTGGTGTGTACATAGTACATACAAATATCTCGACCGAGTTCGTTGGCCAGATTCATCCGCCGTCTTGCTTCAAAATGGCGGCCATTTAAAAAAATTAAAAAATTAAAAAATTAACAAATTAAAATAAGATACCAAATTTGGAAAATGAAAAAGATTTTTTTCGTATGTGTTTGACCTTAAGACAAAGATTCCGGAACAGTTTTTGTTTCGTCTATATCTAAAAAAATGGCTGAGTAATAGCATTTTGAATTTCTATTGTGGCTGACATTTTAAAACGACCTGATTTTTGTCACGCGATAACAGGCGTATTTATGAACCGATTTGGATGTAACTTGGTCTGTACATAGTACATACCAATGTCTCGACCGAGTTCGTTGGCCAGCTTCATTCACCATCTTGTTTCAAAAGGGTTGTCATTTAAAAAAAATTAAATTTAAAATTTAAAATGAGGTATTAAAAAATTGGAAAATGAAAAATTTTTTTTTTATGTGTTTGGCCTTGATACAAAGATTCCGGAGCAGTTTTTGTTTCTAAAAATTTGTTCTTTTGTTTATATCTTAAAAAATGGTTGAATTATAGCACTTTGAATTTCTAGCATGGCTAACATTTTGAAACGATCTTGTATTTGTCACGCGATAACACACGTATTCGCCTATTTCGATGTAAGAAGGCATGTGGATAGTATACATTAATACCTCGACCAAATTCGCTGGCCAGATTCATCAGCCATCTTGTTTCAAAATGGCGGCCATTAAATTAAAATATATATATATATTTAAAGTGAGGTGCAAAAAAATTAGAAATTGAAAAATGTTTCTTTCTTAAGTATCTGACCTTGATATAAGGATTCAGGAGCATTTTTTGTTTGCCTTTACCTTAAAAAACGGCTCAGATATAGCAGTTTCAATTTCTATTGTGGGTGACATTTTGAAAAATCTGATTTTTTGCATACGACAGCACTCGTATATATCAACCGATTCCGATGTGAGTGAGCATGTGCACAGCAATTACTAGGGTCTCGACCAAGTTCACTGGTTAGCCTCATCCACCATGTTGTCTTAAAATGGCACGCACTTTAAGAAATCGCCGAATTTGGCAGCCAAATATAAGTTACTTTTAAAGAAAAGCAGCTTGGATAAAGCTGACTAATTTCTCGAAATTCTCATTCATTATACTGATAAAAATTAGTATTAAATCTCCTATATTCGGTTTCCACTAAATTGAGCTTCGTGTGTTTGAATGATACAAGTTGGCTTTTTTAAAATAAGGAATATGAAAGCTACCTCTTCCTCCCGGCACTGGCCGGAAGGACTTTTTTTCAATATGTTCTAAAATATTTTCTTTTTTTTTCCCTTCTTTTTCAATTGCTTATAAAATAGAAATTCGACTACACCGATACCCGATACAGAAACTATTGAAAATAAGTACATTTTAAATGTTTACTAAACGTATAAATGTTTCAGATATCCTTTTAGAAGTCTCAGTAAAAATTAAAAACAGCTATTAGGTAGCTTTCTTTACAAAAAGCTACCTATTGCAGCCGTTCGGAGGAAAGCGATTTCAAAAAATTTTGATATATTTTCATCGATCATGACCCCCAGACCCCGAAACCACCCTCCGTTCAAAATTGATATATATATATATATATATATCTGACATATGTCACACTGTAACTCTCGTATTTATGAACCGATTTGGATGTAATTCGGTGTGTACATAGTACATACCAATGTCTCGACCGAGTTCGTTGGCCAGCTTCATCCGCCAATTTGTTTCAAAATGGCGGCCATTTAAAAATTTAAAAAAAATTTAAAATTTGAAATGTGGTACCAAAAAATTGAAAATGGAAAAATATTTTTTTCTTATGTATTTGACCTTTATACAAAGACTCCGTAGCAGTTTTTATTTTGTCTATATCTTAAAAAATGGCTGAGTTATAGCATTTTGAATTTCTGGCGAAGCTGACATTTTGAAACATCCTGAATTTTGTCACGCGATAAAAGGCGTATTTATGAACCGATTTGGATGTAACTTCGTTTATACATAGTACAGACCAATGTCTCGACCGAGTTCGTTGGCCAGCTTCATCCGCCATTTTGTTTAAAAATGGCGGCCATTTAGAATTTTAAGAAAAATTTAAATTTGAAATGTGGTACCAAAAAATTGAAAATTGAAAAAATATTTTTTTCTTATGTGTTTGACCTCGATAAAAAGATTCGGGAGCAGTTTTTGTTTCGTCTATACCTTAAAAAATGGCTGAGTTATAGCATTTTGAATTTCTAGTGTGGCTGGCATTTTGAAACGTCCTGATTTTTGCCACGTGATAACAGACGTATTTATGAACCGATTTTGATGTACCTTGGTGTGTATATAGTACATACAAATAACTCAACCGAGTTCGTTGGCCAGCTTCATCCGCCATTTTGTTTCAAAATGGCGGCCATTTAAAAAACTTAAAAAAAAATTAAATTTAAAATGAGATACCAAAACATTGGAAAATGAAAAAGAGTTTTTTCGTATGTGTTTGACCTTAATACAAAGATTCCGGAACAGGTTTTATTTCGTCTATATCTAAAAAAATGGCTGAGTTATAACATTTTGAATTTCTATTGTGGCTGACATTTTAAAACGACCTGATTTTTGTCACGCGATAACCGACGTATTTATAAACCGATTTGAATGTAATTTGGTCTGTACATAGTACATACCAATGTCTCGACCGAGCTCGTTGGCCAGCTTCATTCGCCATCTTGTTTCAAAAGGGTTGCCATTTAAAAAAAAATGTAATTTAAAATTTAAAATGAGGTATTAAAAAATTGGAAAATGAAAAAGATTTTTTTTTATGTGTTTGGCCTTGATACAAAGATTCTGGAGCAGTTTTTGTTTCTGAAAATTTGTTCTTTTGTTTATATCTTAAGATGTGGTTGAATTATAGCACTTTGAATTTCTATCATGGATAACACTTTGAAACGATCTTGTATTTGTCTCGCGATACCACACGTATTCACCTATTTCGATGGAAGAAGGCGTGTGGATAGTATACATCAATATCTCGACCAAGTTCGCTGGCCAGCTTCATCAGCCAACTTGTTTCAAAATGGCGGCCATTAAATTAAAAAATATATATATTTAAAGTGAGGTGCAAAAAAATTAGAAATTGAAAAAGGTTTCTTTCTTAAGTATTTGACCTTGATATAAGGATTCAGGAGCATTTTTTGTTTGTCTTTATCTTAAAAAATGGCTCAGATATAGCGGTTTCAATTTCTAACGTGGGTGACATTTTGAAAAATCTGATTTTTGCCTGCGACAGCACTCGTATATATCAACCGATTCCGATGTGAGTGAGCATGTGCACAGCAATTACTAAGGTCTCGACCAAGTTCACTGGTTAGCCTCATCCACCATGTTGTCTTAAAATGGCAGGCACTTTAAGAAATCGCCGAATTAGGCAGCCAAATATAAGTTACTTTAAATAAAAGCAGCTTGGATAAAGCTGACTAATTTCGCGAAATTCTCATTCATAATGATGTATTATTGGTAAAAATTAGTATTGAATCTCCTACATTCGGTTTCCACTTAATTGAGCTTCGTGTGTTTGAATAATATAAGTTGGCGTTTTTTAAATAAGGAATATGAAAGCTACCTCTTCCTCCCGGCACTGGCCGGAAGGACTTTTTTTTATTTACCATCGTGAAAATATACACTAAAAACTGCTATGAGACTCTTAACCGATAGAAACAATTGGACTGGCCAGTGATATTTTGCACATGCTTACAACTAATAAATAGTATTGTAAATGGCTAATTTCAACACCACATTCCAGCAAAAAAAATTGGCGCTTAAAGCTAGTAATTTTGTTTGTGTTTTTACCAGTGCGACGTCGGTGCGTAGACAGTGGTTGACTGGCAATAGAACAAGTAATAAAAAAATTTTGTTTTTAAAGTCAAATCCTGTTTAGATCATCAAAGAAAAATTTAATATAATCCCTTAAGCTAATATTATTTTTTGTTGCATTAAAATATCTCAATTTGTTGATTTTCTATAAGCAAGTAAACCCTATTAGTTTACAATGGAAGTCTATGGGAATATCGCCAAAATGGCGTCACTTTTGTCGACTCATTTTGGTCGCCAAATTTGGCGATATATCGCCAAGTTGGCGACAAACTTGGCGTTATTTGGCGACAGAACAGTGTCCCCCCCTATGGTAATCCCTTTATAGATATGAAGATGCATTAAAAGCTGTTCAATAACCAATGGCAGCCATTTTGTCTCTCATGTAAAACTAAAATTAATTAATTAAAATTTAATTAATGAATTAATATTTGAAAAAACTGTATTAACATCAATTGTCATCCAATACAAGTTTTAAAAAATTTATTTCAACTTGATAGGATGAATAATAAGTATTTTATTAACGATTGGAAATTTGAACAAGATATATAAATAAATATAGGGAGAGTGTGAACTAATAGTAGGAATTGAAAAATAGGGCAATGTAAACGGCAAGCTGCGATAGAACATATTAAAGCGATATCGATCGCTTAGTAACGCGGATAAGAATATCGATGGCATTGGCACACCGCACACACAAAAAATGCAGAAGTTTAGCACTCGCAATTTGGCGAGTTTGGTAGTTCGTTTTTTCGTCAAATGAAGCATTTTGTAGCGATTTGTCGCAATGGCGAGCGGCAGCGAGAACCCGTCTGTATATCACCTACAGATTTCATACACGCCACATGTTAAGCCGAAAGTTAGATAAGCAAAAACACGCTTAAAATTACTGATATCAGACCTCCAGGAATTACGATCCATAGGCAACTGTGCATCCAGTTTTTAACACTTTCTAAGAAAGATGAGAAGTATATTTGAATTCGATTTGTCTGTCCATCTCTACAACTGTTCATCTGTCTGTCTGTCTATACAAGCTCTAGCTCACATACATATAGGGGAGACTAGGGATGGTTGACCCACTTTTTACAAAATGATTTTTTATTTTTTAAATATTGAACATTTTATCTATCATTTTATTCATTATACTATCAGTCTATCAAAATAAAATTGCTACATAAGTGTAATATATAAAAAAATTTGAAAAACGATTAATTTTAATCATGAGAAAATAATGGGTCAAGGCTCCCCACTATATGGGAGGCTTGACCCACTTTGTTTTATGTTGAAATATTTGAGAAGAGAAATAAAATCTGTTTTAAATAAAAAAGAAAAATGCCCAGCTAAACTGATGGCATTGAGCTCACAGGCTATTCACACTAATTGTATATCATACTCTTATTTTAAAGAATAATGCCCCTCAAAAAAATAAGTGAAGGGGAATTAGCCCCCGTTTCACCCTTTATACTTAACCAGTGAACCTCCAAATCTAATCAGGGAAGCTCCTTATCATAATAAACCGGTATACCAAATTTGGAGCAAATCGAATAATCCTGCAAAAAAACCCATTTATCTAAATTAAGAGGGTGGATTAGCCCCCCCCCCCTTTATCCTTAACCAATGAATCCCCAAAACGAATCAGGGAAGCTCCTTAACATAATAAACAGGTATACCAAATTTGGAGCAAAGCGAATAATTCTGCATGAAAAAACCGTTTATATAAATTAAGGGGGGGGGACTAACCACCCTTCCCCCTTTATCCTTAACCAATGAACCCACAAAACTAATCAGGAATGTTCCTTAACATAATAAACCGGTATACCAACTTCGGAGCAAATCGAATCATTCTGCATGAAAAACCCATTTATCCAATTTAAGAGGGGCGGGGTAACCTCCCTTTTCCCCCCTTTATCCTTAACCAATGAACCCCCAAAACTAATCAGGGAAGTTCCTTAACCTAATAAACCAGTATACCAAATTCGGAGCAAATCGAAACATTCCGCATGAAAAACTCATTTATCTGAATTAAGGGGGTGGACTAGCCCCCCTTTCCCCTTTATTCTTAACCAATGAACCCCCAAAACTAATCAGGGAAGTTCCTTAACCTAATTAACCGATATATCAAATTCGGAGCAAATCGAATCATTCTGCATGAAAAACCCATTTACCTGAATAAAAAGGGGTGGACTAACCCCCTTTTCCCCCTTTATCCTTAACCAATGAACTCCCAAAACTAATCAGGGAAGTTCCTTAACATAATAAACCGGTATACCAAATACGGAACAAATCGAATGATTCTGCAAGAAAAACCCATTTATCTGAATTAAGGGGGGGGGGGGTGGACTAACCCCGTTTTTCCCCCTTTATCCTTAACCAATGAACTCCCAAAACTAATCAGGGAAGTTCCTTAACATAATAAACCGGTATACCAAATGCGGAGAAAATCGAATCATTCTGCATGAAAAACCCATTTATCTGAATTAAGGGGTTGGACTAACCCCGTTTTTCCCCCTTTATCCTTAACCAATGAACTCCCAAAACTAATCAGGGAAGCGCCTTATCACAATGAACCTAGGAAAAAATTTTGAAGCAAATCGGATGTTTCTATCAAGAGTTATCGCGTTACGTATACATACGTACGTACATACATACATACAGAGCGGGCGGGCACATTAGCTCTCAGGCTTTGATAGCCTGTGAGCTAAAAAGCAAAATCACTTTATGTTACATGCTTTAATAACTATAAAAAATATTTTTGAAAATGTGGTGTTTTAACAAATTTGTTTAGACGCAATCGCAAGCAGGGGAGAAAATTTTTGCTTTAAACAGGATTTTGTCTGAGCACGTATAATTGTATAACAGGGAAAATGAAATTTTAACATTTAAGACAGTATTCCGTTAGAGACAGGTTACGTTTTCATAGATTGTTATATCCGGATTTAGGAGCCACTGTCCTGTTTTATTTTGTCTCTTTGTCTTGATTTTTGTGACACTCGGCCTGACATCTCTAGTTATCACATAGTCTGGCTTCATCTCACTGTATTCCTCCTGGTGAAATTTGTCTACATACCTTCCTAAAGTTTATCGATCAATGCTTTGTTCTTTTGCAGCCACATGAGCACTTAACTTATCATTAACACCTTTTAACACTTTCAGGGGTTAATTAGTACTCTCTATACTAAAATGTTGAAATAAATGACTGGCACCGGAATTTACGAACAAATTTATTTGGAAATAAGGAAAAGGCTATATTTTACGTATTTATTAAATGAAAAAGATTTTAGCGAAATTCTGGTGCCATTGTGGCGTTTGGGAATTAACATGAAGTGGTTTCATAAGCATAGTACTGCCCCTGAAAGAGCTAAGACTGCTGCTTTCATACTTTCTAGTCCTTTCTAGTCTTTTCCACTGTTTTTATTTACCTATTATAAGTCATATTTAAATGGAAAAAAGTTCCTATCAACTTTCCCATTTATACTCGTATTTCATTAAATTTTTTCTTGTAATGGATTCTATAGCAATTTTTCACATGTTTCTTTAATCAGTTTTAAACATTTTCTTTTCCATCATCCCATTTTACTGTAGCTTTACAGAATAAATTTATATTCTTTTTTATATACAACCATTAACCTTTCATTATGCACAGTGTATAATAAAAAGATTTCCTAAAACATTTAATTAAGAGAGCTTTGAGCATCCGGTCAACCCTCCCTCACATTGACTGGGTCAAGCCTCTCCACATAGCCCTTTTCTGAAGAATGGCACATTGTTACGTTAAGCCTAACTTACTGTACCATCTTTATACCTGGAATGAAAGCTCGATATTTCTTCATTACTTAAAACCTACTTACTTAAATTTCTATGATATATTTTATTTGAAAAAAGCTTGCAAAATATTTTTAAAAAATACAACTTTTAGGTTGAAAACGCCTCACAACTGATTTTTCACACACCTATTTCGAATAACTGTATGAATCAAAGACTGTTGTTTGAGCATTCCAGTAACTTTGGTTGACACCTATTGATAAAACTCTGAAATTCTTTTAAATGTGAAAACTGATGGGTGGGTGAAGCCCCCCCTATGGTCAACCCTCCCTAGTCTCCCCTACTTGGATTTTCATGCAATTGATATATGTTAATGATGCTTACCACGGCATGTTCTGTATTGTATATGAAGTGTATAGCATTAATAATTTATTTGCAGGGGTACTCAAAATAACTCCGTTACATTATAGTCAATAGAGAAAATCGTATGCGGAGTATTTTAATGACATTAAGCTATTTCAAATGCATTGAAATTGATATAAATCACTGAATTTCACGACAAGATGATTACGACAGAATAGGGCATTCATGTTTTTTGTTGCTCATTTACAGGGACACACAGAAGAAATCAGTTACAGTACTGTCTTTGAGCAATAGCTGCTGGATGTGTGTTTTCCATTTCAATATGCACTTTGAAATTGAACTATTTTTTTGCATGTTACTTGTTGTATATAAATTCTCTACCTCGTATACAGGGCACAAAAAAATTACGTACCACTTTCCTTATTAGCGGAAATTGCTGAAGGAGAATTTTCGACTGAGGTATGTATTTTCTAATTGAACTAAATCTTTGCATGCATGTACTTAATAGATATAACTCGCTATGTACAGAGCATATATACAGGGCTGTTCAAAAAATTAGTATAATTTTTCGACTGTAAACGGGAATTACTGAAATTGGGTTTGTCCATATGGTTGAATTAAACATCATATTTCAACTTTTAAGCGGTTTTGTTATGTTATTCTTAATGCGTTTCATAACCTATGCTTCTCGATGATTTTTTCTATCTTGTTTGAATATGTATATAATTTTATTTTTAAGCTACAAACATCTCTTATTCTAAACATAGTTGAGATTTAAAACTCAAATAAAAAAAAAAAACACGCTCATTCTCAGTAATGCTTTACGAATTCTTTATGTTGCTCTGTATATGGTCTATATGATTTATGTACACTACGTAGTGTGCTAAAATTTATTTAAACTTAAAACGCGTACCATAGCTAAAAGCATACTTTCAGCAATCATCGCTAACAGAGAGTACTTCGTATAAGGTATTGTATCCGAAATCTTTTATGCGTCCTTGTAAATGAACGATAAATGCAGTGCACATCATATTCTATTGCAAGCATCTTTTAGTAAAGCTCAGTAATCAGGGGCGGATCCAGAGAATCGTTTTTTTTTTGGGGGGGGGGGGGCGATACCGAGTGACATATAATCAACGTAGTCATACCTTCTGTTGCTCAAATCATTCCTTGCAGTTAATTATTAAATGAATATGAAATAATTAATGCGATTTAAAAATATTACAAGCTCTCGATTATCCGACATCCGATTAACCGTAAAACTCGGTTATCCAACATCCGATTAACCGAAGCACTCAGTTATCCAACACTCTTTTTATATAATCCCGCCTTCTCCTCAAAATATTGTTTATTGTTACTTATTAGGTCATAAAATTAAAAACGTTATAACAGAATTTATTTATTATATGTCTTATTTTTTATTTTTCTTTTTACTATTGTACTATGGTAATTATTTATCTTTTTTTTTTATTCTTTTAGTTATAGTGAACAACGTTAATAACACAAGCCTGCAATGATTGTGTTTTTTAACTTTTGATGATTGATTTTGGTGTATTTTTTAGCACTGAATCCGAAAATGACCTTCATTTTTAACCATCACTTCACGATTTTCGCAAATCGTAAATTTCAAAGTTAAAAAGTAAAAAATAGCGAAAATCTCACAAAGCAATTTGTCAAAGACTTAACAAAAGAAGGTAAATGTTTTAAATGCATATGCGACAAATTTTCCAGCCTTATCAGCCGCCAAAATAAAAGAGGATACCGAGATGAACCCCATAGAGATGATTAAAAGAAAAGCGGGAAGCAGAGCATCAGCGGTTCAAAGAAACTTCCACGCATGGAATAAAATTATAAAGATTTTAAATACACAATATTTTACATGTTTAACTATAAAAATCCATGTATAAGCAAAAAAATGAATAGATTATTATGAAAAAAAGTTACGTCTATTTTATAGTAGCAGATTTTCACAATATTTCGACTTTTTAAAAATTTAAAAATTTCCGATTTGTGAAGAAAACTGACGTGATGGTGTGGTAAAAAATGAAGGTCATTTTTGGATTCAGCACTAAACTAGTATGTTGTGGCCATCACAAAACTTTCTTCTATATAAATCACGTCAATTAAATCATTTAAATAGTAAAAGAAATTACATCAATTTAGAACCAATTCGTATCAAATTATACCCCAATTTGAAGTTTGATGAAAATTCGTGCATTAGTTATTGAGATAGAGCTGTAGGGGAAATTCTGAAAAATGCAGCATAGCAGCGCCACCTGTTGAGCGATTTTCACCAAAACACAAACAGCACTAATTCATATTAAGGTATACCGGAATCTGAAGTTTGATGAAAATCGGTGCATTAGTTCTGGAGCTAGAGCTATTGTGGAAATCACAAAAAATGCAGCACAGCAGCGCCACCTGTTGAGCGATTTACACGAAAAGGTACAAAACATCAATTCATGTCAAGGACTAAATGAATCTGAAGTTTGATGAACATCTGTGCATTAGTTCTGGATATTGAGCTATTGTGGAAATCGTGAAAAATGCTGCATAGCATCGCCACCTGTTGAGCGATATACACCAAAACATAAACAGCGCTAATTCATATACAGGTATACCTGAATCTGAAGTTTGTTGAAAACCCAAGCATTATAGTTCTTGAGATAGAGCTATTGCGGAAATCTAAAAAAATGCAGCATAGCAGCGCCACCTGTTGAGCGATTTACACCACAAGGGGCAAAACGTCAATTCATGTCAAGCACTAACTGAATCTGAAGTTTGATGAAAATCCGTGCATTATTTCTTGAGATTGAGCTATTTGAGAAATCGTGAAAAATGCTGAACAGCAGCGCCACCTATTGAGCGATTTACACCGAAATGCATAAAACTTCAATTCATGTCAAGGACAAACTGAATCTGAAGTTAGATGAAAATCCGTGCGTTAGTTCTGGAGATTGAGCTATTTGAGAAATCGTGGAAAATGCTGCACAACAGCGCCACCTATTGAGCGATTTACACCAAAATGTATGAAACTTCAATTCATGTCAAGGACTAACAGAATCTGATGTTTGATGAAAATCCGTGCATTAGTTCTGGAGATTGAGCTATTGCAGAAATCGTGAAAAATGCTGCATAGCAGTGCCACCTGTTGAGCGATTTATACCAAAAACTAATCAGCACCAATTTATATCAGGGTCTAACTGAATATCATTTTTTATTAAATTCCGTGCATTAGTTCTTGAGATAGAGCGCCCACAAAGTTTGTGTCACATACAGACAGACGGACAGACAGACAGACAGACGGACAGACAGACAGACTCACAGACAGACATTTTGTAAAAACATGTTTTTCGGAATCTCTGACCCCTAAAACGTGTAAATCCGTCGAAAACTGGAATTCGAAAATTTTCACGAAACCAATATTTTCTTAGAAGAAAGTAAAAATACATAAGAACCAATTATCGAAAGCTGAAAAACATAACTATCACATCCATTTCTTAATATCAGATTTCTGAAAGAGGATAATCTCTGAAAAAGGATCCCCTTCAGATTTAACATCCTTGAAAGTCAAAAATGTCATCCAAGTGGTGTGTATACCTTCACAGGCGCGGATCCAAGGAAGGGGGGAAATCGCCCCGATTGCCACCCACCCCTTGGATCAAAAAATATAAATTCACCGATTATCGCGAATTTCGACAAACGGTCGTCGAAAAAAATCATTTTCGTCAATCGTTCTCAGGTCAAAAAATCGCGCAAAAAGCGCGAATTTCGTCAAAGGATCGAGCAAAAAATGCGAATTTCGTCAAAGGATCGCGCAAAAAAGCTAATTTCATCAAAGGATCGCGTAAAAACGCGAATTTCGTCAAACAAGCGCGGAAAAAACGTAAATTTCGTCAAAGAATAACGGAAAAAACGCGAATTTCGTCAAAGTACCATGAAACAAAACGCGAATTTCGTCAAAGGACAGCAGAAAAAAACGCGAATTTCGTCAAAGTATCGCAGAAAGAAACGTGAACTTCGTTAAAGGATCGCAGAAAAAACGTGAAATTCGCCAAAGGATCGCAGAAAAAAACGTGAATTTCGCCAAAGGATCGCAGAATGAACGTGAATTTCGCCAAAGGATCGCAGAATGAACGTGAATTTCGCCAAAGGATCGCAAAAAAAAACGCTAATTTCGCCAAACAATTACGGAAAAAACGCTAATTTCGAGAAATAATCGCGCAAAAAATGCGAATTTTGCCAACAGATCTCGGGAAAAATGCTGATTTCATCAAAGAATCGCGAAAAATACGCGAATTTCATCAAAGGACCACGAAAAATAAACGCGAATTTCGTCAAGGGATAGTAGAAAAAACGCGAATTTTGTGGAAGGATCGCAGAAAAAAGCGCGAATTTCGTCAAAGAATCGGAGAAAAAACGCGAATTTCGCCAAACAATTACGGAAAAACCGCTGATTTCCCGAAAAAATCACGCAAAAAATGCGAATTTCGTCAACAGATCTCCGGAAAAATGCGAATTTCGTCAAAGAATTGCGAAAAATGCGCGAATTTCGGCAATGGGCCGCCGAAAAAACGCACAATTAGCATCAGGAGGAGATTCCCTTAGGCGCGCATCCATGGGGGTTTCTATCGGGGCGGTCGCCCCCCCCCCAAAATATAAATCCAACGCTTTTAACGGCAGTTTTCGTGGAACAGACACACAAGCAAACGAAAACCAAACACTTTCCGGGTGTCAATGGTAAACCTCACTGATGTTTCAGCAGTTAGTGAACAAAATAGGATTATGTCCTGTCAAAAGACATATGGCGCCATAATTTTTGACACTATGGGCTGAGGTGGGGGATGATGCCACTTCGTGTACCTTTTGTTGAATCTCTACAACAGAAATTGACAACGTTATGCGGATCCCTTTAAGGTGTTTAAACTTTTCCTTCTTTCAAAGGAGCTGCAATTCTACTTTCTGTATAACGATATTTTTGAGGAGTTCTTTATTGTTTGAGAAAAGAATGGGAATCATAGCAATTTCCAAAGAAAGAAAGAAACAAGAAAAAGACAGGTTCTTTGAAAAATGCAATCATTTTAATTTTTTCTGAAGAAAGCCACTAATGTGTAAAAAATGTTCTGTTATTGCCACCCACATTGGTAAATTTCAAGGGGTATTTGATGAATGAACAAAAAAGGATTATGTCCTAATCCTAGTCAGTTAAAAGCTAAAATGCTTATGGTGTGTTGATTTCATAAAAACCAACTTGGTAAATTTGTTCTTCCCTTCTTTGCCGCGATCGAACCGATCGCGCTTAGGGAATCTCCTCACGGTGCTAATTGCCGAAATTCGCGTATTGTTTTCGCGATTCTTTGAAGAAATTCGCATTTTTTCAGAGGTCTGTTGACAAAATTAGCGTTTTTTGAGCAATTCTTTCCCAAAGTTAGCGTTTTTCCTCAATTCTTTGGTGAAATTCGCGTTTTTTTTCTGCAATCCTTTGACGAATTTCGCGTTTTTTTTCTGCGCTCCTTTGACTAAATTTGCGTTCCTTTGTTGTCCTTTGACGAAATACGCGATTCTTTAACGAAATTCGCATCTTTCCGCGCTTCTTTGTCGAATTTGCCCGTTTTTTCGCGATCCTTTGTCGAAATTCACGTTTTTTCGCGATCCTTTGGCGAAATTGTGTTTTTTTGCGCGATCCGTTGACGAAATTTGCGTTCCTTTTGCGATCCTTTGACCTGCGAACGATTGACGAAATTGATTTTTTTTCGGCGATCATTTTCTCGAAATTCGCGATAATCGGTGGATTTATATTATTTTGGGGGGGGGGGGAGAGCGATCGCCCCCCCCCCCCACGTGGATCCGCGCCAGTCAGTAATGTATATGGCAATTTTATCTTAAAATACGCTGCAAATAGCTTTCCCCGTAAACTATTATATAACCAAATTCTTTTGTGTGACATTGTAAATAAATGATAAATACTTTTGCACCCCATATTCTACAGAAAGCATGTTTTAGTACATCTCAGAGATTCGTATCGATTTCATTGCATTTGTAAGAGAGTAAAATCATTAAAATACGCTGCTAACGATTTTTGTTTATGGTCCAGAATACAATGGTGTTTTTGAGAGTAACCCTGTACACATTCGAGAGTTGGACAAATTTGTAATTTCAATTATCTGCAATGTAATTATAATTTAATCGCATGTAATTAATTATAGTTAAAATTACATAGTGTAAAAAATTCTTGTAGCACTGTAACCGGAACTGCCCCCATCCCATTATTTAACAAAATTTCTGTGTTTGAATGTGTGTAACTATAATTAATTACATGCAATTCACTTGTAATTACATTGCGGATAATTGAGATTACAAATTTGCCCAAGTCTGACACGTACTGTAAGTGCTATACATATTATATGCTAAAGTAACTATTTTTTAGTGCACCTCATTAATGTATATAAATTTCATTATGTTCAATATCGTTTAACACTATTAAAATATACCGTAAATGATTTTTCCCGATAGACCATAATGCAACGGAATACTTTTGAGTGCCCCTGTAAATGATGTATGAATATTACATACATCATTTTCGATACCGAACGTGCCAGGGTAAAGATCCATAACGTATTTCAATTAATTTTTCAATCCGAGTATATTTACGCGTGTTAGAGCACGGACAAACGGCAATCATACGTCAGACAGGCAGCAGACAGACAAACCGAAGTCATAAACACTTTTCAACTATTTTGGAAAGTGCCAACTAGTTGGATGTGTCAACCCCAAAACTTTCTTCTATCTCATATATTTTAAAATTTCAAAATGTCGTTACAGATGTCAATATTTCATTTTTATTAGTTTAATACTATATCAGCTTTGACTTTCATCTTAAATTTCTGCATCAGTTAACTTTTCAATCGAAGTAAAGACGACTTAATCTCTATCATGATATTTATTATAATTACGAATAGTCGGCTTATCAGGATGGGAATTTTCCGTCGATTCACGAGCGAGCTGGTGTACAATAGAACTACAAAAAATTAAAAAGATAACACAAAAATCGCTATTACAGCGCCCCCTTCAGACGGAATTTACCAAATTCAGGAGGACCTTCTTTCCATGACCAAAAACATACACAAAAAATTTGGTTTAATTCCATGCATAACTTCATACACTTTTCGATGGTACAATCTATATTATAAAGGACAAACATATCTGTGCGTAACGCATACGTCATTTTGCAAATGGCAACACTTTCAAATTTAAAATGAAAATTCAGTTTTACAATTTTCGCTGCTACAAATTTTTAAACTTTTAAACATTGCACATTTTCAATCTTTACACCGTCGGTCGTATGGGGACAAAAATGTACTTTTAAATGCAATTTGTTTGAAAACTGTATCTCAATTTATATTTGAGATATTAATTTTTTTGTAGTTTTTAATTCTATTTCTCTTATTGTGGCAACTTGAGTACTCCATTTCTGTGGGAAATAAAGGAAAAATAGCAGGTTACTGCATATTTTTGTTGCCATTTTCTCATAGCAACTGAAAAAAAAATTGTAATTAAAATGCCTGCTACGTCAAGAATATTGGCGGCTATAAAACTCGGTGAATTTTGGTTTTATTTCGTTTTCATATTTCAATTAAATGATTTTTAGTTTATTGTAAACTTACTTTACAAAGGATAAATCAATTTCTCTTTACAAAATTGTATTTTAAAGAATGTTTGTGTGACTTATTTTCTTAGCATTTACTTAATTCGTATCAAAAAGCTGAAAAAATGCAATTTTTTTAATACGTGTGAAATAACATTTTCCGAATTTTGAAAAAATATAAATGAATGATTTCTGATAACACATGGTATATTATAAACACTATAATATGGTAACTATATTATAAACAAAAAAATGATTGACGTGATACTGTCTTGATATTGACGTCATATGCATACTTTTCTATACATGTTGTTTAAGACTGGATCGTAAAAATCGAATGCTTTAGTGGATGCAAATGACGTCATTTTATATATAAAAAAGCGTGTGTTTAAATTCTTAAAACTGAAATATGTTTTGTAGAAGTGCGTCGTTTTCACTCCAGCGACTATGAAATTATTCACGGGTGGAAATGCTTCACTTTGAAAATAACGTAATTAAAATCATACACTGATAAAACGGAATATTTTAGAAAAATTTAGCCCATCTTTATAGAAAAGCACTGACATGTATTGTGCGTCATCAGATCGGAAGTCTTTGACCAAAAAATAGCATTTCATATTACAGAACTTGGCGATTCTCGCCTGGATGAATTTGCTTCGCCAAATTGGACAAGTAAACAATGTTGATTTTGGCAATGATTCCAAGTTTAAAATATGTCATGTTCCCTAAGTTTTTGTCCAAAAGTTTCTCAACAAATCAAATTTTACTGCTATTCCTTAAGACATTCTACTGTAATTTTATTAAAATAACATAATTTGCTTAATGTAATTTTTCATGATTTTCAGTTAACCCAAATTATAAATATGACTACTTACTTACAATGAAAAAAAAGGATATAATCTAATCAAGGGCAAACATATCTATGCGTAATACTGACGCCATTTTACGAATGGCTATAATCTCCGAGGAAATTTCAGTTTTGCAATTTTCGTTATTGTGATTTTTTAAACTTCTAAACATCGGGAGAAAATCTTTGGAAACAATTGTTTGAAAATTGTGTCACATTTTACTGATTAAACGTCTTAAAAAGCTACAAAAAATGAAAAAAAAAATCAAGAGTCTTTTGTAAAGAGATTATGTAATATGTTTGTCTTTTCTTTTTTCCTCATTTTTTTTAATGAATTATGAGCAGCTTATATAGCCAGACTCCTTCGATGATGTGCAAATGAATATTAAACACTGATGAAAATGGGAGATCGCTTATATAAGAAACTTTGGAAAATTTCAGTAGATTTGCTAGAGCAGACGATTTTTTGAATTCTTTTTTGTTTCTGTCATCTTACTGGTAAAAAAATGCAAACAAAATTATTTAATTTTTTAATATTTATATTTTTTTATGCAATTTACTTTTTACTTTATCTTTACCTCCATTTTTTATTTTGGAAGTATGTTTTGAGAAAAGAAAAAATAAAGCTGTACATTTTTCACATAGAAAACTGATCGGAAGTGGAAAAAGATTTAAAATTTGGTTTGAGATTATATATAAAAATCAAGGTGCGCGTGCACTGTAAAAAAAATTCCGCAACGTTCCTGGGAAAAAATGGGCAGCTGAGTTGCCCATTATTTCCAAGAAACATTTCTTGAAAATGACTGGAACTTTACTGTATATGTTAAAAACTTTCTACAAAAATGCCAGTAAGTTTCCTGCGAAATACCAGGAATATTTCTGTTGACAGCAAAACATTACTGACATTTCACAGCATGCGGGATCCGCAGACGATTTTTACATTTCCAGTTGACAAATTTCGCTTTATTATCATTATTTGTTAGAATGAAAAAATATTTTGAAATTGACATCAAAATTATTATTTATAATTTACACGAAAAAATAAATTTTCAGTTAAAATTCAATAAAATAAATATATATATGATATATTGTTTCTGAACTTTGCTTAAAATATAAAAATATATAAATGTAAATAATAATTAGAAAAAAAATCTAGACATAAAATATTTTGGATTTTCGTTAGTAATTATGTTAGTTTACAAGTTAGATAAAATACATATAAATTTTCATGAAAAAAAAAACCTAAACGTAATTGTATATTATTTCCGAAAAAAAAAATCAATTTGCAGCAATTCAAAGTGTCAAATATATATCAAATTTAAATCAAATTGTAATAAAGTGTTAAAATATAAAATTAATTAAAAAAGGAAAAAAAAAAGTCCAGAGGTAGCATCGAACTCGGGCCGTACGGGTGGCGTGCGAGCTTTCTGCGTCCACACCACGAAAGACACGTTGAGAGCTGCAAACTAATGGGTATTTGAAACGTATGCTAAACCTCGGCATCTAATTTCCGAAAATCTAAGTCCATTTGAAGAAATCCTTTCACAAGAATAATTAGAGATAAGAACTCTAAAACATACTTTAAATTAATCAAAATCGGTAAGAATAATGTTTGATGGTCCCCTGGTTAATGGAGATCCAAATAATAGGTGTATTTTTTTTACACGGTCTGCTCCTTAAACATTTAACAGACAAGTACGAGATATAATCTCTTAGCGATGTCACGGAGGTATTGTATTTTTATCTGAATTGTCTGTTGAATAGAGACGTAAAGGATTATGTCGTCTATTGATTTATTTGCATTCCATATTGATTTTTTTACATTCATTTAAGGAATTCTTTTTCGACACTCGCGCGCGAGCAACGGATTATAGCAAAAAAATAATAAATGGCGGCCGCAGCGTTTTGCTGTTTTCGACTTTTGGTTCAGGAACGTTTCAGATAAGAAAACCAGAATTTCACAGGAAAGAGCTAAATTATTCTGAAAACCTGAGAATAGGCGAAACGTTCCTGGATTTTAAATGGAACGTTACCATTTTTTTTTACAGTGTGTTACACGGAAAATACGGCATCTTTTCACGTTGAAGTGACTCCAAACAAAGTTTATGCATTTTAATTTTTAAGAGGAATTTGAAATTTGTCATGGAGTTGACTTTGGAACAAACTTACTTTGAAAGAATGCTTTACTTTTGCATTTTGCTATGCGTAACATATCTATCTGTTTTATAACGGAAAAATGTGCCCGTACTGACGTCATTTTACGATTGGCAACAATTCCCGATGAATATTCAATTTTCGTTACTTCAATTTCTTAATCTTCTATATAATGTTCAAGCATTTTTTAGTAAAATCTCTATCGCCTATCTCCATTAAGAAATAATAAAAAAATAATAAATCTATAAATATTGTTCCGCATAATTTTCCATAACGAAATTAAAGCTGCATTAACAAATAAATAAATGAATGATAGTTAAAAAACATAAATTTAACATGTAATTAAACAATTTAAATTTTTACAAATAGGAGAAAAATACTTTGAAATATAATTTGTTTGAAAACTGTATCTCAGTTTACTGATTGTCTGTGGTTTAAATTTTTTTTTTTTCAAATGGGAATTATTTTTAATTTTATCTCTATCACTTGAACCTTGATTACGAAAGATTAATCCGTTTGCCCTTAAAACAATGTAAAGAGTCTAGAATTCATTTCCGGCTAAGGATAGCAAAATTAAAACTTTCTCTATAAATGATTAAATAAAATAATATAAATAAATACAAATTTAACAGACATGTAATTGAACTACGCGTTCAAAGCACCGGAATGATCAGAAACAAAAATGCCGCCGCAAGTTGCAAAATGTTCGGCTAATAATTCCTGGCATGTGTCTAATAAGAAGATAGTGCTTTTGATAAATTTCAAAGCTTTATTTGATTTCATAGTTAATTATTTTTTATATAAAATTTTTTTTTAGTCATTTGGCAATCTAAAAAGTATTTGCATGTAAAAAAAAAAAAAAAAAAAAAAAAAAAAATATATATATATATATATATATATATATATATTAGAGTTTTCAATTTTAAATAAAAAAAAATGGTTTTCACCTTTACTCTGTAACCCGGGAAGCCCGGGTTCGGTCTACTAGTATTCTAAATGGCACAAAAGTCGCACAAAAATTGCTATTACAGCGCCCCCTACCAGCGGATTTTCTCAAAATTAAGGAAGGACTTGCTTGCCATAGCCAAGAACTGTTTGAAATTGGTTCAATTATATGCATAACTTCATGTATTTTTCGAAGGTACAATATTCAAAATCGCACAAAAATTACTATTACAGCGCCCCTTCCGTCCGATTTTTTCCAAATTAAGGAAGGACCCCTGCTTGATATAGCCAAAAACTTAGAAACAAATTTAGTTTAATTCTATTCGTAACTTCATACACTTTTCGATGGTACAATATTCAAAATTGCACAAAAATCGCTATTACAGCTCCCGTTTCAGGCGGATTTCTTCCAAATGATGGAAGGACCTGCTTGCCATAGACAAAAACTTTTAAAAAAAATGGTTCAATTCTATGCATAACTTCATACACTTTTTTATGGTACAATGGCGACAGACACACGGACAGAGAGACATTTTCTATAAAGAATTTTTTGGGGATCTCAAACCCCTAAAACATGTAAATCTGTCGAAAACCGGAAGTCAAAAAAATTTCGATTACAATACTTTCTTCTATTGAAGACAGAAGAAAGTAAAAATCAATATTTTTCAAAAATGCTGAAAATGTTCAAAACTGCTGTAATATTGTGAAATATACACTTATTAAAATATTACGGCATTTTTATTGTATTTATAAACTGAGTTGTATGCTATTGTTTTTAAATTGATTTTTTAAAAATAATTCTATAACATTTACAAAGGCTGGATGCAAAAAACGGTGATTTGACCAAAAACCTATTCAAAATGCTGTGGGAAAAATCATGAAATATGTTCACTATCATATTTCTTTATCTTGCCTATGAAAACATCTTTATTTTACAAGAAAAAGAATAATTACTACAGAATTTTTAAATGAATAAATATTACATGAAACAAAAGAAACAATGTGAAAAAGAAAATCTAAGGTTACGTCATTTTCGACTGTCTTTGTGTTCTGTGGTAGAAAAAAAGAAAAAGAATCAATTGTAGCCTTTGTTACCGCAAAAGAGATTGATATTTCAAATAAAAACCATGACCAGATGATTTTGACAATGAAAGTCGTGTTTAAGTAATTATTTTGATACTTTTTTATAAAATGCACAACTAAAAAAATAAATAAAAGTAAAAATTGTTTTAAAAAACACTTTTTTATAAGCATTCAACGGTCATTTTTCATAAGAAATTTCCCTTACAATACATAAATTTGACGTGGGAAACGACCTTGTGTTATGAAAAAATCACTGCTTATTTTACGTTTGTTACAAAGTTCAAGCAAACGAATTTATAAAAAACAAGAACGAAAAATCATGCGTACAGCATAGATTATGAAACACTTTCCAACATATTCTCAATACTATAACCAGGGTTCGTTGATATATATCAATGGATATATATATCTTGATATATATCATGATATATATCCGATATTTATTTTCAAAATATCTAGATATTTGATATTTTCAATATTTTCATTTATTTGACATTTTTTTTCAGAATATCAGGATGTTTGATACTTTCATATTGACATTCATTTTCAAAATATCAAGATGTTTGATATTTTCTATATTTTTTCTATCTTTGATATATATTTTTTCAAAATCTCACTGTGCGAGTTACTTTTGATATTTTCAGTTAAAAGAAGTTTAAAGAAACTTTTCAACTGTTATTGACTGTTTGTTCTGTAGGTTACATACTACAAATCTGATCATAAAGAACTTTTGTTTCTGGCAATGAAGCTTTTATTTTTAAATGTAGAACTAACAATTATGTTGGGACATAATTAATTCACAGCAGCCATTGAAAAGTAAACTGTCTCCTTTAGATAATCAGTTATTTAGATTTTTATATGAAAAGAATTTTTTCTGTTTTAAAGTTGAGCTTAAACTGTACTTACTTGGGAAATAAAAAAGAAGACAAGCTTATGTTTATGTTAATTTTTCAAATTAAAAAGAACTATTTAGCATTTAAAATTTTGATTTACAAAACATAAAATTTTCAATAAATAAAATCATAAGACGAAATTCAATATTCCACCTTGATTCAATCACAAATTACACAATATGAATTTTAAAATGTTTTCTGTTTACTTAAAAGACGACAAATAATATTACAGATGTTACAAGTTTAAAATATACATTTTATTTAAATTTCCTAGTACTTTCAGCCTGCAAAACCCGCAGTCACTGATAGTGGCTGCGGGTTTTGCAGACCGAAAGTACTAGGAAATTTAAATAAAATGTATATTTTAAACTTAATATTATTATCTGTCGCCTTTTAAGTAAACAGAAAACGTTTTAAAGTTCATATTGTGTAATTTGTCATAAAATGTTCTTGATACTTGATATTGAATCCTATATACAGTCGAACTTCCCTTTAACAAAGTCTCTATTTAACGAAGTTTTCTGCTGAACCTTGACTTTGAACACCATTAACATGTAAATTAATCGCCATATTGCGAAAAATATGTTCTATATAACGAAGTTTATTCCACTTTTGTGCGAGTACAGCAATGAAACAAGGGGCTTGTTGTTGCGACGTATGTATGAATTTATTACAGCGGATTGTATGAAAATGAAATTATTTATTGAATCATTTCCATTCAAAAGAAGAAATTTAAAAAGCCTTCGATACAAAGAAAGGGGGATTCCAGTTTCACAAAAATGTTACAGATGAATTGTTCGTATACTTAAAAAAGCGGGAAAATTTTTATGAAAAGTGTATGTTTTATAAGAAATCTGTAACAAAGAAATATTAAAGGCATTTTAAAAGTTAAGGATTTGAAATACTGAGAAAAAGAGAAAAGTTACGCTAAGCTTCAGTTTTTCTTTACCTCTCTTTATTATGTGATATTTTAGACATTTATTCTAATAAAAGTTTTCTCATGTGTCTACATTGCATTAAAAAAAATTACTGCTTGAATTATATTGCCTGAATTATATAATACTGCCTGCATTTTCCCAATATTTCCATTTTATGTGTATTTTTCATTTAATGCATATGTATTTTGTTGTACAAATTTCATGAATCTGAGTTGATTTCCATTCTCTTTCGAATTTTCTTCATAACGAAGTATTTAAGTGTAACGAGGAGACTTCGTTAAATGGAAGTTTCACTGTATATATTTTTCTGTGTGTATAAAGCAAATTGTTTCTGTCTTCAATTACTAGTTGATTTTGTTTTAAGAAAAAAAAATATAATGCAGATTTAGAATTTGTTTTTGAAGTTTTTATTTTAAATGCAATATGTTTTAGTTACTAATTTATATTATGCTTGAAAATATTTATTATCAACAGTAAGTTGGCTATTTTGAAAATATCACTGTTAAAACCGGATACTTAAAAATAAGCAAAATGTACTCATTTTTGAGTACGTTCCTATCTTATAATAGCTCCGAGTACTTAACTCTTAAATTTGAGAAACGCATGTACTCATTTCTTTGAGTACATACAGGGACTCGAAAATAAGTATGTATAGAAACACACATACGCTATAAGAAAAAAAAGCGAAATTACAGAGAACCGACAAACCACCATTTTTAATTGCGAAGAACTACAATTTTTGGAGTAGAGAACAACGAATTTACTATTTTAATTCTTGAACTCTTGTGTATGAGCCGCCCCATGATTTGAACCCAGGTCCTCTAGGTGGGGGATCAGTATTGTACTGACTGTGCCATAAGCGCATTTACCAGCTCCTTCCAAATGACACCTTTTATGAATCAGCGACGGAAGATCGTTAACAGCAGAGATGAATTTTCGCTTTCTTAAATATTCTAATTTCTAATAAAACAATTTTTAAACTAAATTTTCTTCTTAACATTTCTAATGAAATTGTAAATAAATTTGAAAAGTGTGTATTATAAATTAAAAATTATAACAAAGATAGACATATCTTTAAATGAAAGCTTGGAAATCCCAACTGTCAATTCGGTATAAGAAGAGGGTTTATCAGAAAACTCATATTTTTGAGCACATAGGATTTAAACATGAATATTAAGACTTTAAAATGCAAAATATATGTATTCATTTCTGCATACATTTATAAATCAAGTATAAGTATACACAACTTCAAAATATCATGTACTCGTTTCTGAATTAATTGTACTAAAAAAAATCGAGTACAAAGAAATTTTAATTTTAAGTAGATTAATGATCCTTTTTGAAGCAATTGTACTTAAAAAATATGAGTACATAGAAATGCTCATTTTTAAGAAGATTATTTTTAACAATGTATTTCTTTTTGAAACAATTGTACTTAAAAAAATACGAGTACATGGAAGTTCTCATTTTTAAGTAAGTTATTTTTGACAGTGATCAGATATATACTGGAAATATCGGATATTTTTGATATTTTCGAAAATATCATGATATTTATGAACCCTGACTATAACAAAACTTCACAGTTTAAATAAGGTGATGCCTAAATGAACAATTTGGAAAACGCATAACCATAACGTATTAAAAAACCAAATTTCTGCTATTACCATGAATAGTCGAAAAAATGTACGACTTTTTTTGTGCAGTCCTGTCTATTATCTATGAATATGTATGTATACTACATAGTATGCTAAAATTTAGTTCAATTAAACGCATAGCACAATTGAAAACTTCCATTCAGGAACTTCTGCCAATAAACGGATCTTGTTGATACATTTTGTGCGGTCTTGTATAAAAAAAAATCTGTCAAATTGACAGGAAAAAACTGTCACTTTTGGCGCCAGTAAAAAACCATTTAATTTACAGAAAAAAGCTGTAATTTTTCATTAAAATAGTTTTTTCTGCAAAAATTACAAAATTCAGTTTCTTTTACAGAAAAAACCGTTTTTCTTCAAAACAGTTTTTTTCTGTAAAAAATACAATTCTTTTCTGTAAAAATTACAGTTTTTTTACAGTGTACAGAATTCATAAACACCAAGTAATTTTGAAAAAATAGCTAAATTTAAAAACGTATTCGTCATCTGAAAACGCACTTCCAACAATTATTGTTCACAGGTTTCAATAGTGCAATTATTGCTCATTTTCTTCTGTAGCGAAATTCTTTTGGGTGTCCTTGTAAATGAACGATAAATTCTATGCACACCATATGCTATAAAAAGAATCTTGTAGTAGACTTCAGTGATATATATAAATTTCAGTATGTTTAAAATAGTGCCAATACCACTAAACTACACCGTAAACTATTTTTCCCCATAGACCGTAATATAATGGAATTCTTTTGAGAGTCCATGTAGATGAACTTAAAATGCTGCACACTTCCTTTTTAATAACAAACATACCATAGTAAATCCCAATAACATATATCATTTTCATGGCACTCGGCCTATACTCACTCCAGTTTGAGCACGGACAGACAAATCGAATTCATAAACACTTTCCAACTAATTTGGATAGTTTTAAAAATATAATTATTGCACTGAATATCATTTTAGGTGCGTTCGTAATTGCCGAAACGTCAGTGAAGGCTTACTGTGGAGACACGAAAAGTTTTGATTTCCGTTTGTCTGTCTGTCTGTCTGTCCGTCTGTTCCGCGATAACTGCCGCAAAAAGCACCCGATCAGCTTGAAATTAATTGGGCATATTCGTGAGATACCCGGACGTAGCTGTATAGTTTTTGGTTAAATTTGGTTCATTCGTTCGGAAAATATGGAAGATTTTATTTTTCTTTATAATGCTTTTCTACGGCAAGTCAGACGATTTTCAAATTTCGATTTGTTGAAAGAAAATGGCACGTTTGATTAATGGATTTAAATGTCAAATTATGGATAATAAAATTCCAAATAAAGGTTTTAAATTATTCCTATTATATTGAAGTTTTATCAATATATCTATAAGATTTTTTTATTTACGTGTATAATGTTTTGAGGACATTTATACATGTATTCCAATAATATAAAGAATTTTTAAATTAATTTTCTTGTTTTACATGATACATATTTCTTTTTTTTTTCCTTTCCTTCGTTGCCTAGCGACTGTTATTAGTAGCCTATCATTGCGTCAAATATGAATGAAGTTAGTAAATTACGTTAATTTTGTTGCAGGTACTATTAAAAGGCTATCACAAAAAATATTTTATCGCGCCAAATCGATGCAATTTATGCAATTAACAGTGGGCACGATAATGAATTATTTTCCAGTAGATTTATAGATCTCCAGATATGCCTATTTTGGGGGGCTTTTAATATGTTATTGCTATCGAATGGATTAGGATGTTTAAACTAATGTTTAACCATGCTATAAGTGAAAAAAAAAAGTACAGTTAAAGGCATGTAAATCCTTTTTAACACTTTCCAACATGGATGAAAAGTATTTATGACTTCAGTTTTTCTATCTGTCGCCTGCCGTGTTTCTCTACGTGCTCTAACTCGCTATTGAGATTTGCCAAAATATGTTTGGTATTAAAAATGAAGAGTGTAGCATTCATAGCTTAATTACAGGGGCACTCAAAACTATTCCGTTACATTATAGTCTTTGGGAAAAATCGTCTGCGGTGTATTTTAATAATGTTATACAATTTTAAACGTAATGAAATTTATATACTTTATTAAGGTGCACTAGAACCTGGTTACTATAAAATATGTTATGTGTAGCACTTACAGCATGCGTACAGGTAACTCAAAAGTATTCATAATATTACAATCTTTGAAGAAAATCCTTTTGTGGCGTTTTTTTAGTCTTTGGGAAAAATCGTCTGCGGTGTATTTTAATAATGTTATACAATTTTAAACGTAATGAAATTTATATACTTTATTAAGGTGCACTAGAACCTGGTTACTATAAAATATGTTATGTGTAGCACTTACAGCATGCGTACAGGTAACTCAAAAGTATTCATAATATTACAATCTTTGAAGAAAATCCTTTTGTGGCGTTTTTTAATGATGTTACTCTGTTACAAAATAATAAAATTGATATGTATTTTTGAAACATTTTTGTAGTATATGGGGTGCAAAGCATATGTTTTTTTCAGGGTCACACAAAAGTGGTCGATTAAAATGTGGTCTACGGGGGAAAAAATCTCTTCACAGCTTATTTTAACACATTAGCGACGGGAAACGAAAATTCTCGTTTTTATTCAGAATACATCATTGGCTAAGGGAGTGACTTCTACCTTACAGAAAAGACATTTATATTGTGTTGTCCATAGTTTTTATAGATTGTAAGACATTATATATTACATCCGTACATTGAAAGATATTTACTGCTGCATAAACATGAAAAACATATCTCAGAAACCAATTTCCGAGACACTTTCAGAAGAGGGAGGAGCTTCTACTGTTTTTAAACCCAGATTTAATTAAATTGCCTGTCGTCAGTGTGTTAATTGTGTTGCACTAATTCAAATATTATGAAATTAAATTACATTACTGTGGTTGACTACAAGAAGCTTGAATATGATTTGTATCGTATTTATCGTTCATTTATAGGGTCACATAAAATATTTCGGATACAGTTCTGGTCTATCAGGGATGATTGCTGAAGAGCATTTTCGATTATGGTGTGCGTTTTAACGTTAAGTAAATTTGTGCTTAATAAGTAGTGCTTAAATATTGTATAGACCATGCACAGGGATACACAAATGAATTCGCAAGTATAAATGAAAATGAGCGCGAATTGCTTCAGTGTTTTTTTTTTTTTTTTTTTTTTTTTTTTTTTTTTTTTTTTTGAGTTATGTATTTCTCAGCCCAATTACATTTAGTATACTAACAAATGTTTGCAGAATTTAAATAGAACCATATACAGGACTCCGCAGAAACTGGATATATGGTGCACACTATGCATACTAATCCCCGGAAATGTGATATGAGCAGTTTTAAGAGGGGTTTTTGTCTGCATTAAACTTAAATGTTATAGACGACGCGTAAAAATCTTCACGTAATATACAGGGCTGTAGAAAAGAATTCATGTACGTTTCCGTCTATTGGTAAAATTTACTAAAGGACATTAACACAATTAATTGATAATTACAAATGTAAATTAAATTACACTACGAAGGGGTTCAGGGGGGCTCTGCCCCCCTGAAGAAATCTACTTTATTATCTAAAAATTGCCAGAATAAGTAGCTCATGAGATTTTCAGAATACCATTACATAACAAGGGGTTTAATTTAACGCTTCTAATGTCAGAAACCTTCGAAATATTTTTTCGTTTTATAAATGTTTATGTAATTTCAAAACTTTAAATTTCGTTTTTTGTAGAAAGATTAATATTACTCAAAAGATGCTAAACACAATGAATTGTAGAGCTGACGTTGAGGCTCCTGATCTGCAGATTTACTAGTTATATAAATATGTAGCACCTATAGTCATCGCTCAGTCCGCCCGTTCGCATATAACTGAGCAAAAACTACCCAACCGAATGGTCTGAAATTTTAAATATATAATTGTTGCAAAATTTTGTCGAGTCATTTCAAATTTTATGAAAATGGGATGCATAGTTTAATTACAGGGACAATCAAAAGTTTTCCGTTACATTACGGCCAATGGGAAAAAAATTATTGCAAGTGCTTTTTAATGATGTTACAGCCTTCCGAATGGTCTGGAATTTTAAATATGTAATTGTTGTAAAATTTTGTCGAGTCATTCAAAATTGTATGAAAATCGGATGTATAGTTTAATTACAGGGACTGTTAAAAGTTTTCCGTTACATTAAGACCAATGGAAAAATACTATTTCAAGTGCGTTTTAATGATGTTACAGCCTTTCGAACAGAATTAAATTGATATGCACTTGTGAAATGTACTAAAATATACATTCAATACAATATGCGGTGCAAAAAATATCTATAAAACTAGTTATAGTACGAAAGCACCTCATTTGCCATGAAATTTCCAGCTCGTTTATAAAAGGCACAGGAAAGAAAAAAAATGAAACATTATTTAAACTATCTTTTTAGGATTTCTAAATTGATTTCTCAACGTACAATTTTAAATTAACATTTAACTATTAAATGATAAAAGCGTACTTTTTAAATATTACTCTCTTAAGCGGGGTGTGGGGGGGGGGGGGGAGACTCGTGTAAAACGCTGTTTCTTTTTCAACAGAAAGTCAACGCCTCCAGCAAATACATCAATGACGTTTGAGCCAGACATGACTCAGCGATACCAGCCACACGCCGCTCGCTGAATACTAGGTCTGAGCGCTGATACAAAAATGGAGGGTGCCGAAGTGTGATCTTTTTCAGCATGTGTACAGTCTCTTGAATTTTGGCACCAATAATTTGTAAAAGATTTTTCCGTTTTATTTTTCTGAGATTATGCAAGTCAATGAAATCTTTTAGTATAAAATACTGGTGTCTAAATTTAATGGACCGTACATAAGTTTAAAAAAATCCGTCTTCGGCAGCCGCCATTTTTGTGTCAGTGCTCAGGCCTAATATTCAGGGGGCCATCAATAAGCCATCAATAACATTTCAGACACATCTCGGGTGGACATACAATAAATAAAATAATCTCTACCATACACTTATAGCAGTGAAAAAGATGCGTTAGAGTGAGTTGATTAGCACAACTAAATTTTAATGGTATTCTTCGCCTTATTTAATGAAAGAATTTCTGAGATTTAATAAGACGATGGATAGTGCTAAAACTTAGTGGTGACACTCGGCTCACTACTGCGCAGCCTTATGCAACCACTGCACTTAAATTAGAATATTTTCAAGAAAAATTTACCACTTTTTTTTTAACCATTTGGAAATGGTTGTTGTTTTCGGTCGAGGATGGGGCCAAATGATGCTCGCATTTTATTTTTTTTAGCGAAATTCAACGATTTTCTTTACTTTTAGAAATTTTTTTATTTGAATAGGTAATAGAAAGGCATAAAATCGTTAAAAATTGTTTAAATAGGTTATCTAAAGGTATAAAATCTTTAAAAATTGAAAACGTTACAAAATGGGTAGATATGGAAAAATCCAAAGCCAAAGAACGACGCCGAAATGAAAATCGTCTTGCAAAGCAAAAATCGAGGTCTTCAACTGATTATGTAGGCCATGAAAATCGAGGTTTTCAACTGATTATGTAGGCCATGAAAATCGAGGTCTTCAACTGATTACGTAGCCCATGAAAATCGAGGTCTTCAACTGATTATGTAGCCCATGAAAATTGATTACAGAATAAAAGACGAACGTGAAAAGGGAAACAATCTAATGTTTAATCGATTGATAGTAAAAGGCCATATCTCGAGGGGCTCCAATACACTAGCCACGGCGTTTTACAATCGGTCGATCCTAACCGTGAAAAATTGAGCTCAACGTAGGTAATTTGTAGCAATCTGTGGATGATTCGGTGGAACTGCTTTCGATTTGTAAACTGTTTTTCTTCTCGAAACGGGACTTGGAGAGATTATCGATGAAGGTTTTGATCGTCTGAAGTCTGATCTTTGCGATTTGTTGTTGAAGAGGATGCGACGAATTTGGTGGACGAAATTTAGATTTTTCGGTTAAATTTTGTTACGAAAGTGATTTGTCGCGATCTGTGGATGATTCGGTGGAACTGCATTCGATTTTTATTTATTCGATTATTAAAAAAATTCCAAATGGTCGTTGTAATCTATTAAATTACAATTTTTTTTAATTTATTTACTTATTTTTTTTGGTAAGTTGTGTTACGATTGAATCCAAAAAAGTCTTCAGTCCTGGCTGATATTCAAAGGATTAAGTATGTTCTGAAACTCAAACTAATTACTTTCTGACGCATTTTTCATTCCTTTTGTTTGCAAAAGTATCAAATTGCAACGTGTTCTTATTAAGAAACTATGTAATGGGATTGGTTTTTGCTTCCGTTTTCCAGTAAAGGCTAGATTTTCAGAAAATGCTGTCAAAGTGGGTGTTTCGCACCGAAGTTCTTTACAAGACAGCACAAGAAAGAAAAAAGTGCTTTCCTGTGAAGCAACAATCGTTTATAACTCAATATATAATTCATTTATCAAATGGATTAAAAATCACTTCAATAAATATGCTTTTATGTTGGGCAATTCCACAGAAAATTATCATTTTGTGTGGGGGGGAATAAAATTTATATTTTGTTTAATTTAAGGGTATGATTGGAAAACTTGATATTATTATATTCTATAATAAAATCCTAATAAAAAGGCATTGTAAATTACTGTTTACAAACTAAGTTAAGTAACATTATTGTCTTTGAAAAGTCATAATGTTACGTCAGTTACACAATAAAAGTTTCGTCAGTTACACGTATAAATGCCATTTTTTTTCTTTTTTATTATTCAGAAATTAATTAAACAAGTTACTGTTATAATTTGGCATTACTTAGTGTTGTTGAGAACATTAAATCACTTTTTTAACGGGACAGTTTTGATAATTTTTACACTTCAATGAAGGCAGGAAAAATGTTTGTATATTTTATGTTACGTCAGTTACAGAATTTTGAAATGCAATTTTGGGGACTGAAACAGAGATTGAAATAATCTGCAGGTATTTGGGTATTAAGTCCTTAATAAGAAATATTTTAAATTGCGAAAATTTGTTTTAGCTTTATTAGCAAACTTTCTACATAGTTTTGAAAACAAAATTCGATGATTAAATGTACTTTAGTTACGATGGAATTGCCCGGTTTCAAATTGAGTCAGAAATTCTGTCAAAAAGTTTTGCGTTCTTAAAAGGAGTTTTTCTTTTAAGCTTAAACATTTTAAAACATAAAAAAAATACACACTATGAATTTTAACATTAACAACGTCCAAAGCACTGCTATTTTTACTACGGTCCAGCTACGTATTTAAGAACAAAAAATCGGCAAAGAACAAAAAATTTGAATCGGCAGTTAAATATTTTTTACTCTACAAAAGTTTAATCCAAATTACTACTACTTCTACTTCCTGCTACCCTAAGTATTATACACTCTCCCATTTCAAACGAAATAATGTATTTGAAATGAATAGAACGGCAATTAAGGGAAATATCCACTGACGATGGCTGTGGGTTTTGCAGACCGAAATTACTAGTAAATTTAAATAAAATGTATGCTTTACACTTGTAAAATCTGTAGTATTATTATCTGTCACCTTTTAAGTAAACAAAAAGAGTTTTAAAGTTCATGTAATTTATGATTTTGTTAAACAAATATTTATATGAAGGATCATAGGAGGCTTAATTATTACATTTTTCAGACATCATAGAAGAAAACTCAGAAAATAGACCAAAATTGAAAGAAATCACCGGAAGTGAAAAAAAGACCTAATAACCTTTACAAAACACAGCATTCTGTTACGCCAGCGTAATGCATTATCTTACTTTGTACAAAAGAATAATTACACCTAACTTTTTATCAAGTGTGAAAAGGGAAATCGGACAACGTTGGAGCATCTTCCCAAATGAAAGGGAAAACATGTTTTGTTAATTACCTAACGAACCGTCACGTGCCACGTGCTTGTAATACTAAAAACACCTAAAACACCGGCGTCACGCCCGAGGCGTCGAAAAATCCACGCGAACTGATCTTCCGGGTTACGGGTGACGTCATTTTCATTTCATCATGGGTTTTTCTAGGTACATAAAAAATTGTTTTTGCTTTAACATATTTTTAAATAAAAATTATATTTGAATAGTGAAAGATGCATACTGATGTTTTAGAAGCGAAAGGAAATTAAATAGAAGAACACTAGTTTTTTTCAATCTTGTACTTGTGAAAAATTCTACATTTTATGACTGATTTTATTTTACTAAAATCCTTGGGATAGCATGGAAGGAGAAATTAGAGATAAAAAAAACTTCCCAAGACATGTTTTATGCAATACCGTGGTATATATAATAATTATATAAGCCACGATAATTCTAGCTGCGCGGCAACCTAATGTTTTGCTTTTGAAGTACATGAACATTTTCGAGTCTTTAGGGAAACAAGAACGAAAAATCATGCATCAAGCATAGCTTATGAAATACTTTCCAACACATTCAACATACTGTAACAAAACTTCACGGTTTAATAAGGTGAAAGATATTTAAGTAAATAATTTGAAAAATGTAGAACACATTTCAAAACCAAATTTAGTAATAAACATCAATAGTCGAAAAAAAAGGACAGACTGACAGACTGAATAATAAACCGAATTCATAAAAGTCTTTACATATATGTTGGAAAGTGTTAAGAAGGAATTTCATTTTATTGTACATTTAGAAAAGATTTATTATATTGTTTTTATTAAATTCTAAGTCTCAACTATGAAAACATAATAATAATGGAGTTTAAAAATTTTCTCAATAAAAGTGCACGTTTTGGGTGATTTGATTTGTCGAAAAAATTTGTAGTTTCAAGATTTGACTATCAGAATAAAAATAATTTTATAATCAATAATTTACTTCAATTTCGCAGCTGATGTAATACAAATTACGTCATCTTGTCGAGCTTATATAAAAACATTTCAGATTTATGGATTAAAATAAATGTTTAATAAGTATAAAAGGGAAAATAGTGTACTAATTTTAATTGCTAAAAGGAGTAAATTAAAACTTTAAAAACAGTAAATATAGGTTTATTTGACTGTTTACATGTTTCGACTCTACCGGAGTCATTTTTAAAACAAATAAATAACATTATTCCAAAACTGCATTAGAGATGAGACGGGCTCAGCCCGGGCCCGACACGGTCTCGGGCTCGATTTTCATACCAGCCTTCGGGCTCGGGCTCATTTTTTTTTTTACCTGAAAATTTTATTTATTCCCGTATGGAAAAAAAAAAATTTTCAAAAAATATAAGAAGTAATATATTAATATATAATCATCAAAATTTCTTGTGTTCCCTATATTATTCTGTTAATGCTTTTTAAGGTGTGTTAATATCTAAAATTTATTTATGTTTTTAAAATAAATTCAGTATTCCCTATTTTTATCTCTGTTAAAAAGCTGTTATTCTTGTAAAAGTAATTTAATTACTCCTTTCACAATAATCATTAAACTTTCAGTTTCCTGTGGTTTCAATAAATAAATGAGGCATCTGTCTGTTATCGCCTATTTCTCTATCGCCTGGGTTGAAAATTGCATTTTCCATAAGAAATTATTTTGATGTTATTTTCATAAGAATGATGAAAGCGAAGTATTAGTAACTGTTTAGGTTATTGCACAAAATAAAAGAAAATGATAAAAAAATAGTTTTATTTATTAGTGAACGGAAATAAAAGCATTTAACTTTACTGTTCGTTAACGAGGGTGAGAAAGTTGATTTTTTTTCCTTGCTTTATTTTATTAACAGTTGATAATTTGGTAAACATTGAAAGGAATATTTATTAGCTGTATAAGAGATAAAGCGGATATTAACATGTAATGAGAATGTTTTTGATTGATTAATGTTACAACATCACAGCTATTTTAAAAGAAATTTGCAATATTTGCAGATTTATATCATTCACGCTAAGGCGCCAAAATAGTAGAGTATTTTAAAATTGGATCGTTTATTTTATTTTATTTTATTATTTGACAATCTAGGCGAAATATGGCGAAATATGAGAATCTTTTTAGGGACATCTTTTGATGAGATTAAATGTAAATGTCATAAAACTAATTATGTGCTAGGGATGAGATATTTCATTTAGAACAACTTCTATGCAATTTTTATTAAACTTTTTTTTCGGTTTACATTTTCGGTATCGGGCTTGGGCGGGCTCGGGCTCTAATGACGAAAAAATGTTTCGGGCTCGGGCGGGCTCGGATTTAAAATCGTCGGGCTCGGGCGGGCCCGGGCTTCGAAAAGTGAGCCCGAACTCATCTCTAAACTGCATGGTCTATGAAACGTCGTCATTCAATTTTCTACGTATTATTTCATATTATGCACGCTATGTTTATTTTACTTGGATGTGTATTTTATTGTTGTAACAATTGATTAGCTCGAGCCATAATTTTGTTAAGTTAAATGATGTTGCATCGTTACATATTGAATGTTTGCGTGTTACAATCTCTATAGAATATAAATATGAAGGTAAAGGGGATGGGGGAAATGATACACTACGGATGTTATTACTACAGAATATTAGATCTCAGGCACTTCTTTTCTTAGAAACTAAGCCCTGATTGCGACGCCATGAGAATACTGTCCATTACGTAAGCCACGATACTTCTAGCTGCGTGGAAACCTAATGTGTTGCTTTTGAATTGCATGAAATCTTTCGATTCTTTAGGGGGAAAAATAATTCTAATTTTATTGTACAATTAGAAAAGATTTATTATATTATTTTAATTAAATACAATGTACGAAGTATGAAATCATAATAACAATGAAGGTTATTTTTTTTTTCTGAATAAAAGTGCACGTTTTGAGTGACTTGATTTGATTAAAAAAAATGTAGTTTCAAGATTTGGCTATTGGAATAAAAATAATTTTTTAATCAATAATTTATTACAATTTTGCAGCTGGTGTAACACAAATTAAGTCATCTTAACGAGCTTATACAAAAACATTTCAGAATTATGGATTAAAACGAATTATTAATAAGTATAAAATGGAAACTAGTTTAAAAACCATTCTTTTATAAACATTCAATGCTCATCTTGAAAATCACGTCTAATTTTTTTGGCTGCGATTCATGTTTTTTTTCCAAAAAATTCCGGCACAATATATTTATTTGCTGGACACTGAACTCGATAATGAAAAATTCACTGCTTTTTGCGCTTTCTAGAAAACGCTTGCTAATGAATTTATTTTAAAAACAATATAATTTTTGCCTTGTTTCTTTTTTAACCCATTTATGCCTAGCGTCTCATTTATGGGACGCTTCGAATTTTAATAAATTTTTATAATTTTCTTCTTCTTTATAACATCAAAATTGCATGAAATAATTATCTATAAATGTCTTTACCTGTTACCAAAAGATGACACCATAAGATGGACACTTATTTGCTTAAAATGAAGACCTTCTTTTTCGGAGTTTACAGATTTTCCATTTTTCAAGGTGGCGAAATGTAAAAAGTAAGTTTATTTGTGTTTTTCCTAAAAAGGTTCCAAATAAATAATTCATAATCTTAGCTTGTAGACTTCTTTGAAATGCGCATTTTTTTAATTTGTGAAATTATGTGTTCAAGCCTATTTTTTATGCGTTTTTGAAACGTACAAAATATAGGGCGGTAGGCAAAAATGGGTGCATATTTTTATTAGCCATTGAGGAGACAGTTATTTATGTTAAAGTCCTTTTCAAGATGATTATGAAACAAATTGTTTTGAAGCATCAAATATGATTATTCTTAGTTTATTATTACTAAGACTTATAATGTTATTAGTCTTTGTAAAGTAATAAATATATTTTTTAGTAATTCATAAAAATACTAATTATAGTACATAATATACAATTTAAATGCTTATTTTATATAAATTTAGATAAAACATATAATTATGCATATTATATTAGTACAAATATTATGCACATTTCCATATTTAATGCGTTTAGATTTTATCAAATAATTACCAAAAAGTTTTAGTGTAATTTTTTTTTAGTATTTTTCCAGTTCATTTTGCAACATTTTAAGGTTATTTTATCAACAAATTTGAGTAAACCAAAATTCTGACACAAATGGGTTAAGGTAGGGCAACTGGAAAGAAAAGAAAATGAAACATTACTTAAACTATCATTTTAAGATATCTAAATTGATATCTCGACATATAATCGTAAATTAATTAATATTAAACTACAGTCGAACCTCGTTGTCCCGACAATCTAATGGCCAGAAAAAAGTATCGTCATAGGCGGAGTGCCGTGGTAACCGGAGTTGAAGAAAAATATGTTTATAAAAAGCTGTATTTTTAATTAAGTTAAGGCAATTTTAATTTCATAACTATTCTTGCAGTTTTAAGCAATAAAACATTATTATAAAAAAAAAAAAATAAACACAAAAACAAAATTTAAAAGAATAAAAATTACATTTATGATGACTTATTTTTTTATTATTAAATTAAATATTGATGAATTAAGGTTTGCTTATCCCTATATGTGCTTCCTACAATTCTTTTTTTCAATATTATGCAATGAATTTTAATCGATATTCGTTGTTTCAGAAATGGATGTTAGATAATTTCTGATCATTTCAATGCCATGCAATGCTTCGGTTTTAGTCTGATGAAAAACGCCATGTAACCACAAGAAAGCGCCGTCTGTTCAAAACAAAAAGATCGTGAGTAGACTGATACGTCTATCTGGAGCTTAAGTGGGTCATTCATAGAGTTTGGGTTTATTTAATCAGATAAAGGTAAAGAAGTAAAATTTCTGATTTATCACAATGGGTATTTTAGACACTTTTGTGAAAAGTTTGGCTAAGACATTCCTTACCGCTTAACTTCCGTGCTTATAAGATGGATTGTGAAAAATGGACAATTTTGCTAAACCGTCGGGATATCCGGAGTTGAAAAGTATTCAATGACGTAAAATCCGGTGTTTATTTACATTAAAATCATATACAGAAAATCGGGACTTTGAAAAGCTGACGTGATAAGCGGAGTGACGTCAAAACCGGATGTCGGGATAACGGGGTCCGACTGTATCTATATTATAAAAGACAAACGTGTCAGTGCATAACGCTACGTCATTTTGATAATGGCAGAAGCAGACGATTAAAGTTTGCTTTTATTTTAATTTTTTAAACTTCAAAAAATAGCATATTTTCAATAACAGAAAAAAAACTGTATTTTAAAATGCAACTTGTTTGAAATTTGTATCACATTTGTTTGAAAACCTTATGACAATTTACTAATTTTTTTATGGTTTTTAAAATAATTTTTAAACATGAATTTTTCTTTTATCTATATCCATCGTATATGGACAGACGATTACGAAAAATAAATCCGTTTGCATTTAATTTAATATAAATTATATTTATTTCCGGCTTATATTCCATAACGGAATTAAGCTTCATCAATCAATAAATAAAATAATAAAATAGAAATAAAACACACGTTTAAGACACATCTGGATTCGTACGCTTCTGGGACTTTGAAAGACCTTTTACCAGAATTTTCGTAAAGTAATATAAGCCTTATTTAACCCTTAAATGCATAGTGATGTAAATTTCCATCACCTTTTTATTTAATTTTTAATACATAAATTAAGTTCTTACAACCACTATATTTATATAGAAATATTACTCCTTTAAAAATTACAAAATTATGCTACTAAATAAACTTAAAAATCTATCTTAAGATTTCTGGTGTCCAATGCTCAAAAAAAAAATTCTAAAAGAATAATTCATGCAATTAAGGGTTAATGAAAAAAAAAATATCTATCTTTAAATATAACGACTAGTACTTTACGAAATTTCTGGAACTAAAACACCTAAAATTCCCTGAATCTTTTATGCGTACCTACCCCGGACATGTAATCGAGCTATTTGCTTAAACTAATGAAATATTCAGAATCGAAATATCGCTGTTAGCTAGTTCCACGGGCTTTTTAGTATAAGACACATAGCTGATATTTGCTATGCTTGTTGGTCACAAATATTTTCGAAAAGTTTACTTGGCCTTATTCAATTAATGATATATCCCCGATAAAATAAGTCATATTTTTCCGTTCTAAAATACTGGTAGCGAAAAATCGTTGTTCCACGTTTGCCTTCTTTATGAAAGCCTTTATCTACTTACGGTACGTATAAGTACCATTAAATAACTTGTTATAAAATTCATTTAGTACATCCATTAGTTGTAATACAATTTAGAATGAGTGATAGATACATTACTTTATCTTGTTCAAAAAGCATTATGGGTTACACAGAACAAAAATATTTTTAAAAGGATGATTTCTTTTGCCTTTGCATCTTTTCAGCTTTCTTGGTGTTGAGGGGGGGGGGGGGGGGGATTTTTCAATTCGAAAATATTTCTGTATTTCTATTGTAAGAACATTATATTTGTACATTTCCCAATTCTAGAAAATACTAAGAAAAATATTTAAAATAAAAGATTTGAGTGAGGCTATAAATATTGCACAAAATCCCTATGCATTCAAACTTAATTAATCCTTCTAAATCCTCCAATCCTTCTAAAATTCATTAAATGATTATGTAAATCTTCTAATCTAGTTTACACAATTCACGAAAAATGCTTTAGAAGATAAAATTTTCATGAATTCATAATTCAGTACGTAAAGGGTTAAATAAAATGTTCAAAAGAAACAAAACTTGGTGAGTTTTGATTTTCAGAATAACTGTTGTTGATATCATTAAGATACATTATTTTGTCAAGTATCTTAGAGATAAATCTTTTTTCCAAATTCTTATCGAAAAATGAACAAAAACTATTTATATAAATCTCGATTGTTAATTGGTTAACATACAGATATAATAACATTTCCTTGTAATATCAAATTGTAATTATATCATAGTGAAAGGATTGAAGTGATAATACACAATAAATAAAGAGAGTATGACTTACACCACAAGTATTCATGGAAATAGCCTGTTGAAGATAGCAATATTTAGCGATTTCTTTGTTTGTTAACTCTGAGCATGAGACCAATACGAAAGAATCACTTTTAATAAATTTCAAAACTTTATTTCAATATATAATTGCTATTTTTCATGTAAAAATGATTTTTGTATTGATAGCGGAAAATCAAAAAAACATATATTAAATATAAAAAAACAATAACAGTTTCCAATTAAAAAAAAATATTGTTTTCACCTATATTCTGTAACAGGGAAACCCAGGTTGGATACACTAGTTAATTGATAACAGCTTATTTTTTTATGTTATGCTTTTCATCTTTTATTTAAAATTTATTTTCTACTCCTTCAAACGTCCCCTTCAAAATGTTCTATTGCTGCAGTCATTTGTCCTATTTTGGGTGAGCGTTTATTGGCGCATCATTAAAATCATTGTTGTTTCAACCATCATACAATTGTACACGTTACAGAGAATATTTGGCGATTTATCACCTGTAGCGGGCTAAAGGTAAAACACCTTAAAATCAATGTATTAATTTATAATTAATTTCTCAAAATATTAATATTGTATTGTCAGCCAAAACACACCTGCGCAATTTTTATAATTCTAGCATATCAAGAAGTGGGTTAAAAATTAATTAAAAAATTTCATCTTTACATACAAAAACAAAATTGAGCTAAATAAAAGTGTGTAAAAAATGTCGATATTTTCTTATAATCATCGCTTAAATTCATACTCTCTCTATTTCTGGTGTATTATCACTTCAATCCTATCATTATGATAGGACTGCACTTTGAAATCACAAGCAAATGTTACTATATCTGTATACTAACCAATAACTAACTTAACAATTTAGATTTAAATAAATAGCTTTTCATTATTTTCCGATAGGAATTTGGAGAAATATTTATCTCTAAGGTACTTGATAAAACAATATATCTTAATGATATCAATAAGTGTTATTTTATGACGTTCTAAGGAACAGCTAAGTATTCAAAACTCAACAACTTTTGTTTCTTTTGAACATTTTATTTAAATCAAGAAGGCATACGTGGGAAAAAAAAAGTATACATCCCTACTAAATTGCCGAAGATCTCGATATAAAAGTGATATTATTACTAATCAATTGGTAATAACGTCTATTATTACACGACTACTATTCAATGTGGATTGAGGTTTACAAACCGTCTAATTATTACAAAATGAATTAATGTGTTTTTTTTAATTTTATATCTTATTTTTTTTTATTAACCATTTGGAAAAATGGTTATTGTCCTCGTCTGGGTAGGAAATCAAAAGCATATCTGAAGGTTTTTATTGGTTTAATCGTCATTTTATTCGTTTTCTGATTGGTCTATACAGTGATCTGTATTTCCATTTACTTTCAACAGAGATGGACAACAGAGTGTTGCCACTATGACAAAAAAGTAATAAAAACTACAAAAAAAAAATTAATAACTCAGAAACAAATTGAGATACAGCTTTCAAACAAATTGCATTTAAAAGTACATTTTTTTCTCTATACGACGATATAAAAAGTAATAGTGTGGGATGGTTAGAAGTTTAAGAATGAAATTTCATTTAAAATGGGTCGTCAGATTTCTTGGAAATCTGACGACGGAAAAGCCTTTTCCCGAACAGCCAATGAAATGCTTGGATAATACGTAAGTTTCAGGTGGATAATACGTAGAGTCGCAGGCGATTTTTGTCGCTTCGAATTTTTACGTGTAATAACACTATTAATCTTTAATTCATGGCGTACGTAATGTATGATCAACTCCGTGCGACTTTTTATGTCTTAAATTTTAGTCTTTGAAAAAATCATTTTCTAAATGGTCGTTGTAATTTGTTAAATTGCATTTTTTTTTTTTTTTTTTTTTTGAATTTCTTGGATCAAATCAGTCAGAAAAGTACATCGTTTATGGATTTTTCTTAACTATTCGCAGAGTTAGAAGCGATTAAAGTTTGCTGATGGAAACGTTAAATTCTTCTGTCAGACTTCAGTTTATAGCTTCCGAAAACATGAACTGATTGAAATGCTTGTTATACTATAAGAATTTTACGACTCGAATAGAATATTGAAGCATCCGTCTACTATTGACAATTAATATTGTTTGGATAAATTTTTGCTAATACGATCTTACTTTAATGTAAATATTTGCACATAATTTCGATTGTTATAGTTCTGTTACCAATATGCTCATTTTTTCAACCCTGTATTCTGTTTTTATATGATTAATCATAGCCTTTAATTTTGTTGCATTAGTTAAAATATGGTAACTTGAGGTGAGATGCCGTGTTGTACAAGATGCCGAATCACGAAGTTTTCATATGTGCAGGCGGTGTACGGAAACCCTGATCAGTTGTAAGGAAGAGGTTTCCCGGGTGATACTTTAATTTCCGTTTGCGGTCTTATTAAAAAAGATTAAGTGGTAATTTTTTATTGCTATTTCGTTTTAACACTTCTGGTAAGTGCCAAAAATCTTTTACGTGACTTCTTTATTTGCTTATACAAGTGTTAGTTTAAACACCAGGGAAATAAATCTGATGCTTTTAGAGAATACTGGTACCTGGCCTTTCTGCAAAACATAAATGGTAGCCGGTTCACGTTTCCTCACGTCAGTGGGGAGCACCGGCGTCTAGCCCAATACTTTGGGATGAGTCGACAAAAATTTTCGGGGGTAAGATGCCGGATGTTTTCCCTTAGGGTAAGATGCCGGTTATTTTCCGTTGCGGTCAAATGACTGATTGTTTCTTCATTGTTGATTAACTAACTCTTGCATATTAACTAACTTGTCAACAATTTTAATCAGATAATTTAAATCAGGGATTAAATCGGGATTTTAATTAACTGATTAAAAAAAATTCATTGATTAAAATCATAAATTTTCTAAATGTTTAAAATGACATAAAGAAATATTAAAATCTAACATAAACATAATTTATTAAAATCTAAGATAAACATAATTTATTAAAATCTAAGATAAACATAATTTGAAAGGTTTCTATATGTATACTACCTTATAAATAAACTTTATTGGCCTTTTAAATAATTATTTACTAAAAATTAATTTTAATCATTGTTAAAAATTTGATGTTAAATAAAGTTATAAATAATTTTGATAAATGTAAATATCGGTAGTACATAATATAGTTTTAGGTAACTAGGGTCTTTTGCCCCTACGAGCTACGCTCCCCAACCTCCATCAAGACACCGCAGACTCTAAAAAAAACGCTAATTTGATCTGTTTTGAAAAGATAACGGATTAAATTTCCTACCAAGATTCAGAAGATGAGGATTTTTTTAAAGTGAATTAGAATCAGTGTTCAGAGTGTCCAGCAGAGTGCAATAAAAACTCTGAAAAATGTGATTGGATCAAATGCATTCAGTGAAACTGTTGGTTATATAAAAGTTGCTCAAAGTTCCTAAACAAATGTGCAGTCCGCGGCAGATCTGAGTTATAGCTGAAAAGAACAAAGGGGCATATGAAAAACATCAAGAAAAAAGCTGCACTCTAAAGCAGTTTATCACAGTGGCTTTATCGGATTTAAACTTATTATAATGTTTAAAAATAGGCGTGCGTAAGAGTCATAATTCTTTTTAATGTTAAGTATAACACAACTTTTTCTTTTAAATATTACTTTGTCTATTTATTAAATTACCAACGTTTGTTACATTCATATTTATGTAATTTCCTAATATTAAATAAGTTAACAACTTTATTATGTCTAAAATATTAAAGTTACTTTTATTCGTCCCATTATGTTTTATACTGCTTCACAAAAAATATTGTTTACATTGAAACTCCACAAGGCATCTTACCCCTAGATAGTTGGCCATCTTACCTATAGGTATGGGTAAGATGCCGAAATGCAAGTGTTTACAAAAACAAAATTTTTCATACTTTATATAATATCTGTAAAATGAAATTAGGTTTTAAATGATACATAAGGGTGCAAACTTTTACAAAAAATCAATGAATAACAAAAAAAAAAAAAAACAAACAAAAAAAAAAAAACAGGCGATTTTTAAAATAATAAAGTCAAAAACTACGGCATCTTCACTCAATTTACCCTATATATAAATATCGGGCCGTAATTTGTGTAATTATTTTGCTCTAATATCTCTTCTTACATCTTATCTTTCTCATTGATTTTCCGGATTAACCATAAATTATGTTATTGTAATATATTATCTAGCAATTATTTTAAATATTTGTTATTTATTTCCCATACTTTACATTTATTTTTCATAGTAAAACATGTCATCTTAATATAACTATTTGCGCGTAATTTCTGTAATAATTTTATTCTAATATCTTTTACACTTTTCTTTCTCTTTGGTTTTTATCAGATTCATCATAGCTTTGAATTTCCTTGTAAAATATTATATAATTTAAAGTATGATGAAAATTATTAAACTTTTGCTAATAAGATCTTACTTTAATATAAATATTTGCACATAATTTCTGTTGTTATAGCTCTCTTACTATAATATCCATTTTTTCAGCTCTGTATTTCTATTTGTTTTTTATCTGATTTATCATAACCTTTAATTTGTCGTACTATATAATTTAAATATATATAAATATCTACACGTAATTAACGTGCAATAAATATCTGCACGTAATAATCTGCCCAATCTTATCTTTCTCTTTGTTTTTCCTGATTAATCATAAATTTTAACTTTATTGCAGAATACTATATAATTATTTAAAATATTTGGTATTTATTTTTCATAATTTACATTTATTTTTCAAATTAAAATCTGTCATCTTAATATAAATATTTGTGCATAATTTCGGTAATTATTTTATTTTAATATTTTTTCACTTTTCTTTCTTGTTTTGGGCGGTGAGGTGGGGGTGGGGGAGGGGGATCTGATTCATCATAGCTTTTAATTTCATTGTAAAATGTTTTATTATATAATTTAAAATATGATAAAAATTATTTATCTGCATAGATTTTTGCTAATACAATATTATTTTTTTAATGTAAATGTATGTACTTTATTATTACTTTAATGTAATATAATTACTTTAATGTGAATGTTAGGACATAATGTCTGTTGTTCTCAAGGATCAGAGCGCTCCGACCCAAATGGGTAATTTTCCCAAATGGGTAAATTTAATAGTATTATTTGCTTTAGTAAATCTCAGAAATTTTGTCATAAAATAACCGGGGAAATAACATTAAAAGTTAGTGGTAGCAATCAGTCATTTGGGTCGGAGCGCTCTCATCCCTGTGTTATAGATGAAGCAGCACCGAAAAACGGGCGATAAACAACAATTGAATAATAAAACTTTGTATAATTTACCAAAAATATAAAAACACACAGGATGAGTTGGAAATTTTGACAGCCCGTCATCAGTCGATGTAACATGAGTCCGTGAGAGGACAAGGTCACAGATGAGCTGAAAGGTAGTTAGTAGAGCTTTCAAAGAATGTGACAGGTGGCGCTAGCTGAAAGCTAAGCAGCAATCACAGAGGAGCACATGCAGAAGAGGAAATTGTTGCCAAAACGATAGGATAAAAAAAGGAAATAAAAGAAATAAACAAATTTAAATAATAGAAGTAAAAAAAAATAATAATAAAAGTTTATTATTATTATTATTATTATTTCTTCCCTGTCTCTCCCACTCATTTGGATTTTCTCGAGCATTATTTTTAAAAATTTTGATAAACTTTTTAATGATCTCTCCACATCTCTTTTCTCTTTTCAGCTTGGAAATTATTTTTGTAATTCTTTCTCCTCTTATCGTCTTTTTTCATTTTATATTGTTAAAAAAAAAGAAAACTTTTATTTCTTTTGTTTTTCTTGTTTCTTAATTTGCTTCTATTAATTTATTTTTATTTTAATTTCTTTAATTTAGTTTTTTTAATCCTATCACTTTGGCAACAATTTCCTCTTTTGCATATGCCGCTCTGTGATTGGTGGTTACCTATCAGTTAGCGCCACATGTCGCATTCTTTGTAAGCTTAATCTCTTTCTTTCAGTTCATTTGTGACCCTGCCCTCTTACGGATACGTGTTTTCTTCGGCTGATGACGAGCTGTGAAAATTTCCAGCTCGAAAAGCGTCCTGTGTGCTTTTATGTTTTTATGGTGATTTATTAGTTTTATTACTTAAGTCTGTTGTTATAGTTCTGTTACCCTAATATCCATTTTTTGACTTTGTGTCTCTGTTTGTTTTTATTCGATTAATTGTAACTTTTAATTTTGTTGCAAGATATTCCATAAGTTAAAATATGATAATTTAAAAAAGGTGCTTATATACATTTATTTTATTAATATATATATTTATTTATTTACACATACTCTCTGTAATACTTTTGCTCTAATATCCATTCTTACATCTTATTAAACCCCGATATGCTATTTCTTTCGGCCATCAATTAAAGTGTCGTCTCTAAAAAATAACGTTCTGTTATATAAGCCAGCTGTAAAACAAAGCAGATGTTCGCACATTTTCAATTTTTATACTGTCTGTCGTATAGGAAAAAAAAGTACTTTTAAATGCAATTTGTTTGAAAACTGTATCTCAATTTATTTTTGAGATATGCACTTTGTTGTAGTGTTTAATGCTTTTCTGTAATGGTGGCAACTGAAGTACTCAATTTCTGTAGAAAGTAAAGGAAAAATAGTTGGAAAAAAGTAGACGATTACATATCTTTTTTTTGCCATTTTACCATAACTTAAAAAAAAAAAAAAATTAAAATACGTGCTATTTTGAAAAAATATAAATAAATGATTTCTGATAAAACATGGAGCTATTGTAAACTATATTTAATTTTAATTATCTATATTAATGTTACAAAAAAATGAAGGCATGTGAATCATTAGAATGCCGATTTTTTTTTGGTCGAGTTTCTTGAATGATGACACCGCTTTTCGCTGGAATTGTGTATTATTCTGTGATAGTGACGTCTTATGCATACTTTTCTGTAAATGCTGTTTAAGGCTGGATTGTAAATGTGGAATTCTTCAGCGGATACGACTCTGACATCATTTTATATAATATAAGAGGGTGAACTTAAAACTGAAATATGTTTTGTACTATCTATATTTATACATATACATTTTTTTTTCATTGGGGGCGAAACTAAATTCTGAAAAAGCGGAAATTCTGCATTGTAGTCTTTTTTTTTTTTTTTTTTTTTTTTTTTTTAAAAAAACTTCTTTCATAAGAAATTTTAACTTCGTTGAAAAGCATTATATAATTATTTAAAATATTCGGCATTTATTTTTCATAATTTATATTTATTTTTCAGATTAAAATATGTCATCTTAATAGTGGTCATCTCCAGTCCTCTTGCGGAAGTGCGTCTGTAAGTTGAAACATAGTTGAAAAGTGTTTATGAATTCGGGTTGTTTCTCTGTGTCTGTGTCTGTCCGTCCATCTATCTGTTTGCCGTCTGTCCGTGTTCTAATTCGCTAAACATAGTCAATTGCAATGAAATTGATATATTATTGGGGTTTACTATAGCATGCTCGGTATCGAAAATGAAGTATGTAGCATACGTTCCTTTTACAGGGACATTCAAAAGAATTCCGTTACATTACTGGTCTATAGGGAACAATCGTTCGTGGGGAATTTTAATGATATTACTATACATTAAACAACCTCTGCGTATAATTTCTGTAATTATTTTACTCTAATATCTGCTTTCACATCATGCCTTTCCCTTTGTTTTCTCTGTTCCATCATAAATTTTAATTTTTTTTTCTTATTCTTACAGTCATTTATATCTTCTTCAAGAGGGATGTTCAACATTTTTGCTGTAAAAACGCTTGCCAACACAAATTTTGAAAGATAATGTTCGCTTTATTTAATGATCAAAGTTTGTTTTTAAGGCATCTCAGGATTCTTAAAGGTTCAAAATTTCGAAAATTTATTTTTTTTAGATGTTAAATTCCTATATTTTCTGAACATTATATAATTGTTTCCGTGAAATTCCCATTAGAACAGAAGTTATGGCTTTTAGAATTATACCCGCTCAATAGCTAAAGCGGTGTTTCCGAACCTTTGAAGCCATTTTTTCCAAATAACATTTTTGGGGGATAACGCGCAGGATATCTCAAAAACTTATAAATATTTTTCCATGAAATTTTCAAAACATATGTTTCATGTTTGTTTGTATAAACTGAACTTAAAATTTCTTTTTTATAAATAAAAAAAAAATATTTTTTATGTGATTATACTGTTGAAATTTTCAAAATTTTGTATTAGCTAAATACAACTTTGTATTAAAAATATAAAAAAAAGGCTTTAAATACAAATTCATTTAGGTTCAGGGTAATTATTACAGCCTGAAGTATAAGTAGGCACCAAAATTTTCATTCTAGCAATATTTATTTTGTAATCATGCGCGTCAGCTGTTATACCAATTTTCTGCTCGTCAAATGTCTTACTGTTTAAAGCCCCCTATAAACGCTAATTCTGCATCTTGCAGTTTTTTAAATACATGAAATGAAAGAACATACTTGTATCTTTCATCCTAATAAAAATTGTGTTTTAACCCTTTGAAGGGTGGAGAAATTCTGTTCATGAAATGATAAAATAATTGACTGACATTAGATTTTACGAACGAATTTCTTTAGAAAATACAAATCTGCTTTTTTTACACTTTCATTCCAAAAGTAAAATTTTATTAAAATATTCTTGGTGCGGATTGTACGTTTTGGAATTAAAATTAGGTGGTCACGTCGCGTGATCACCGCACTTCAAAGGGTTAAAATCATATACATTTTAAGATATTAAATGTTGAAAATGGTCTTTTTTCCATTTTTCCCGATTTTAAGAGTCCTGAGACCCCTTAAGCAATTTATCTTACCATTTTATCTTTCACGTGTGAAAGGTTACAGCTGACTGATCCAGTTTATCAGACAACTCAGTCAATATAGATAATATTTTGCCATTGTATCTTATCATTACTAAACTTGCAATTATCACAATCAAAGGTATTGCTCTTTTCTTTTTGAAAAATTTAAGAAAAAAAAAAAAAAAAAAAAAAAAAAACGGATTAGAAAGGATTTGTGTTACATGTAAGTAGTTTTAAAACACGTTATTGCTTTAAAATGTATTTCCTTAATAATTTAGCCTATGTTTATTTTGTAATGTTCAACGGAAAAATATCTTTAGACTTTACTTTTACTATACAAACAAATGTGAAATAACTGCGCTTATAAAAGTGCAGAAATTTGTTGGTTGAACTACTTTTTGGTGCCAATTTTTAGGTGCGTTCGTAATTATATAAATACGTAGTACCTATAGTCGTCGTCTGGCCCGTCCGTCTGTCTGTCCGTCCGCATATAACAGCGCAAAAACTACCCAACTGAATGGTTTGAAATTTAAAAAATGTAATTATTGCATAATTTTGCCAAGTTATTTCAAATTTTATGAAAATCGGATGTATAGTTGAATTACAGGGACAGTCAAAAGTATTCCGTTACATTACGGCCAATGGGAAAAAATAGTTTCAAGTGCATTTTAATGATGTTACACCCTTTAGAACATAATGAAATTGTTATGCATTTATGAAGGCATTAAAACATACATTTTGTAGGATATGCGTTACAAATAATATTTCTTATTCATTTACAGGGTTGCACAAAAGTATTCCGTTACATAATGGTATAGGGGAAATCATTGTTTACGGCGTATTTTAATTATTTTAAATTATTTTACATACAATGATATTGATATAAGTTGCTGAGGTTTACTACAAATTACTTCCTGTATAATTGAAAGTGCATAGTATTTACAGGGACACACAAAAGATTTCGGATTCTATACTGTATCCAAAATACTGTATATTAACGATGATTGCTGGAAGGTCTATATCAAGTAAACTGCATCAAAAGGATAATCACAGGCTAATATGGATGTACCGAAATTGCTTTGTTGTTGTATTTTTTGGGCAATCTAAGCAATTATACTAAACGTAACAAGAACATAAAATCATGCGTCGAGCATAGTTTATGACACACTTTCCAACACATATAATAAGACTTATTATATAATAAAACTTCAAAGTTTAAGAGGACAAGGGACCTTCAACCTCATTTTTCTATTTTTTTTTTAAATTTAACTTTAATTACTATTTAAGGGAACATACTAGATGCATTATGGCATATATTTATCACACAAGAAAAAAAAATGAGAAAAATGAGGAATTTTCCTGAATATTTTGAGCGTTATAAAGAACTCTTCAAAAAGCTCCATGCGCCGCATTCCATATCAGTTAAAATTCACAATATTTTTTATGCCAGTTTATTTTATATTTACAAATAAAATTATGCATAGATTTTTTTAACTAAATATAAATGGAAAAGTTAAATGTAGTTAATTTCAGAAATAGGATGCAAAAATATTGAAAATTTCATAATTTTTTTTTTCTTAACTTTTTATACGAATGTATAAAATTCGATGCACAGTTTTATTTGTATATATAAAATAAACTCGTATACAAAAAGAGTGAATTTTACTGATATGGAATGCTCATGGGGCATTTTGAAAAGTTCTTCATAACGCTTAAAATATTCAGGAAAACTCCTTATTTTTCTGAAATTTATTTTTTAATTTCTCGTGTGATAAAAATGTACCATAATGCATACCGTGTGGTTAGCGTTTGAATAGTATTTAACCACTTGATGGGCGGTGGGATATATTACATCCCGCCTACGATTAATTGTACTTGCACCATAAAAATTTTATTAAATTTCACTTTTCTAACTTTGGTGGAAAAAAAAGTCGTAAAATTGCTTTCTCTTATTTTGCAATAATTTTTTTGCGGTACGAATTCGACATTACAGAAACGCAACTACTTTCCCCTCAAAGGGTTAAAGTGAAAAAAAATTGAGTTTGAAGGTACCTTGTCCCTTTAACCCCTTAATTCTCGCTCCCGTCAATATCACAAGTTGAGGTGTCGTTCTTTATTTCTCGTGCCCGTCATATTTCCGGACTGGAGATTTATTGCTGAAATAAACTTCTGAAACCAGAAAAATTTAACTGGCATTTCAGTGTGAAGTCTTTGAATATTAGCGTTTTGATTGGGGACGCTTATATCTACCCCCTGTATATCTGCCCCCATACGTCATTTTGACGTCACAGATAGAAGGGGGCACATATCCAGTACTGCAGAATTTCACTGTCGTCGAAGGTTGTATATCCGACCCCTGTATATATGTCCCCATAGCAGATGGGGGCAGATATCCAATAGAGAGCATTTTATTTTTGTCGATAGCTGTATATCCATCCCCTGTATATATGCCCCCATACGACGTCACAGCTGAAGGGGACACATATCCAGTCCTAGAGAATTTTCTCTTCTTCCAAGGGTGTATATCCAACCCCTGTATATCTGCCCCCATGCGTAATTTTAACGTCACAGCAGAAGGGGACACATATCAAGGGGGCAGATATCCAATGCTAGTACTTTTACTTTTGGAAAGAGATTTGGATATCCGACCCCTGTATATCTGCCCCAATACGTCATTTTGACGTCAGAGCAAAGGGGATACATATCAAGGAGTCAGATGTCCAATGCTAAGGCTTTTACTTTTGGTGAGAGAGTTGGATATCCGACACCTGTATATATGCCCCCATACGTCATGTTGATGTCACAGCAGAGGGGTTACATATTCGATGCTATAAGAACATTTTTAGGTTCGTCGACAGCTGATTATCCGACTCCTGTATATGTGTCCCGCCCCCCTTTTACGTGCATATTTTGTTGTTGCTGTGAATTAGTATACGGCCTTGAAGAAATATGTAGGAGAGATTTAGTGTATAATATAAAAAATAGTATCTCGCTTATTTTGCATACTCGGCTTTCAAGGACATACTATGTGGAAACAGGACCGTAGATAGAGACAGCCGGCCCCGTTAATAATTCGAATGCCACCACAAGTATTTTAGAGAAATATCTGCTAAGACGAAAAATTAATTTATCAATGAGGAATTCCGTTTTACACGGGTTTTTTACGTCTGAAGTGGTATAATTGTATGGTATTTTTTGGCATGATCATGATTTTTCCAGTTTAAAGTGAGATTCCGTTACAGAGAGGCTTTACTGTATTAAAAAATAAATTTCTTGGCAAGTTTTTTTCTAACGTCTATAAATTTGCTTTTTTTTTTTTTTTTTTTTTTTTTTTTTTTTTTTTACAGCATTATTGTTTATTATAACACTTTTCATCTAAAGATTTTAAATAGTAATATAAAATATTAAAATATAGGCAAACCATTTTCGATTTTCTTGTAGCAGCTCACTGTTACATCCCTTCTTTTCCCCTTCAGTAATGTATTATTTATATTATTAATTCGATTATCATGAAATTCAAATGTATTATTTGTGAGATACAGATATTTGTTGTCAAATAAAAATTGCAAGCAATATATATATATTTTTTTTTTCTGAAACGTTATTGTGTTAGCTCTGCTTCTGAATAATAATAATAATGTATTATTATTATTATTATTATTATTATTATTATTATTATTATTATTATTATTATTATTATTTAAATTTTAAAAAATGTGATTTTTATATTGTTTATTTATGTGAGCTGGAAACATTCTATTGTGCACAAACTATTGTAATGCAGCCGAGATCTTCTAGGGATAAATTTTGGTTAATGGTATGGGTTTCAAAATCAAAGAATTTGAGATCTGAATATCAGCACGCAAGTAAAGAAAAAAATCTTGATTATAATTCCGAAAGAAAAAAAAAATGAGATTGCGTAATGCATCTTAAAATTTCATTCAAAGGATTATACAGTTGTCAGGTTTTTTTCGTAAACATTTGTCATAATCTATGTTTTTATGCTTTAATTAATAAAACTATTATTAGTACTAAAAGATTAAATCAGCAAATTAGTTATTTTATCAGTTAGTAATATCATTATGCATATTAAAATTTTGTAATAATTATGTAAATCTATATTAAATACTGCAGACATTTATATTTATTAAAATTATTAATAACTTAAATTAATATTAAATTGTTAATACTATTTAAATTAATAGTTATTAAACAATTATTTCTCTAGTTAGAACATTACACATTTTACGTTTTGATTAATAAAATTATAATTAATATAATTATAGAAATAATAAAAACTTCACATAAGTAATTTCATCAATTAACACAAATAACAAATCAAACAAATATCATGGCAAAAATTTTTGCATTTCAACTTATAAAAATTACTGTTAACACCATAAATTAAAGCTTACACGCATGTATGTGCTTGCTAATCAAAACAAACTATGAAAATGGGTGGAAACCATTAAATTGTGCACACAAAGTAAATATGAGAATGACCAATTTTATATCTGAAGTTATATTTGAAATATAGCAGCATTAGATTTAAATATCTTTTTTAAATTGAATGATTTTTACGCCAGATAAGAACTTGCTTTTTACAAACTTATCATATTTAATTTTTTATAAACATAATCATTTAAGCTAAAACATGTATTTAAAGCATTTTTCGGTTATTCATTAAGGCAAAGTATCCATAGAAACTTTACAAATTAGGTTCACTTTATATTTCAATGCTTTTTTAAACAGATTTAAAAAATTTTAATTTTTAAACACGATTTAATCACTAATTTTAATTGTCTGATTAAAATCGTTGACATCCTTATTAAAAGTATTAAGATTAAATTTGGAGTTTATTTTTATTTTTTTAGTTGTACTGGTTGCTTTTCCAGTATGAAAAAATACTTTTTTTTCTATTTGAGGTTTTTTTTTTTTTCGATATAAAAAAAAATTAATCTAGTATGAAAGTATTATAAAAATATAAGTATTTTATAAATTTAAAATTTATTAAATTTAATAATATTTTAATACCAGTTTATGTATATTTTATTATTTATAATATTTTGTCTTTGAATGTTGAACTCACGAAAAAGTAACTTTCAACTATTTTACATAATGAATACTTTTATCTTTCAAAGCATCCCGAAAAATCTATGTTTTTTATTTATATGAATTTATTTAATTTGTTTATATCGTTTTCCACCACAAATTTCAAAAGGTGATATTTATTAACTCTTTATCGCCTTATTTAATTGCAAAGTTTCTGCTATTAAATAAGACAATTTTTATATATTGAATTAGTGGTAATTCGTCGGCTCTCGGTCTTCAGTTTAACCCCTTAACGGTCGCTTTAAATTACAGTTTAAAAATTCAAATTGCTTATTGGCACCTTTTTTTTTTCTTTTTTTTTTTTTTTTAAGAAATATTTACCTTATTTAATAGCAGGTTAAATGATGCCATAATAAAGCCAATTACATACAAAAGCCTTTATAAAAGTGGTGGGGATTAAACAAACTGAATAAAAGACACAGCCTGTGAATATCACGGGAGCGAGAATTAAGAGGTTAAAGACACCTTAGGAGCTACTACAAGCAAATCTGTAGAATTCTTATTTATTTAGCAAAGTTTTCGTCTCCAAATGTCCATAATTTTCAGAACTTTAGCACATTAAGATTCACAGAAAGCATATTGTTTAAAGAAGTATGGTACTGATTGATGAGTTTAGACATTAAATTTTGACGTAATTAATGAAAATGTGCATCAACAAATTTTTCAGAAGGACATGTTTTAAAAAAATGGAATATATAAGTTAAAGTTTTTTTTTAAATTATTTTAATTAATTTGCCTTTTAAAGTTTTGTATGTAATGGTTTGCACAAAATAAAATCTAAAACTGAGTACAGTAGAGCGCCGATTATCCGAACAAGTTGGGACCGACCCTAGTTCGGATAAATGGACAGACAATTTAAGGGATGTTTCTGACTTTCCTAGAACCTTCACACCTTATCGAAGCTTAGGTCTGTCAGCACCAGTTAGTGCTGGCACGTTTATTTTATTATTATTTTTTTTTATATGTTTATCATTTAATTTTTTTTCTTTCTATATCAGATGAATATGATCAACGTTCTTCTGCCGTTCGAGCCATTTCATAGCTGTTTCCAAATATTCAAATGCTTCGTTATGTGATGGACCTGGGTATTTCCAGAGCATTCGTTTTCATTTTCTATAATTTCTTTTTCATCATGAATCTCATCCACAATCTCATCATCATTTAAAATCTGATATCCAGGGTCATGTACTACTTCACTATTTAACCACTCGTTAATTTCATTTTCTTCATACCTTCTTCCCATCTCTTTTATTGTTTTACATTCCTCATTTTCTGATCCAGTATCAGTTTTTTCTTCATTTAAAATTTTATTTCAAGCCAATGGATAAGTGGGAGTTAGGTTACAATTTTTTTGAGGGAGAAATAGGCTGTTTGGATAGTTGGAAGCTCGGTTGATTGGAGTTCCGATAATCGGCGCTCTTCTGTACATGGATTAAAATCAACATACTATAACTATATATGTATATTATATATATATATTGTTTCCCGTGAAAATTCACTAGACTATTTAAAAAAAAGAGTATATTGTAGAGATTATATTACCTTAAAATGAGTAGATTCATATTTCATAAAGATTGGTATATATATATATATGTAATTTAAATATTTCTGATTATAAAAGAAAATTAAGGGGGCACAGGACCTTTGAGTTTGTCGAAACAATCAAAAACATCGCCTTCTTCAAAGTACCAAAACACAAACAATATGCAATTAAGATCTTTTTCTCCCCTTCATGCCTAAAGAATATATCCTTAAGTACATTATCTAGAAAAATAAAGGTTGTATGTACAAAATTAATATTTAAATTTTAAATTTAAAAATTAATCTCACTAATGCGTGATTAAGTGCTGCGCGCATGATAAAACTCTAAATTATGCATATAGGAAACAATTTTAGAGAAAAATAGAATCATAACATACCTACGTATAACTTAAAATCAAAATATACGCAAAAAGTTTTGTTTAAAATTTAATTTTAGCACAAAATAAAAAAAAAAGTTCAAAAATCTGAAATTTATTTCAAGTTTTTCAAGTGCAAAAAAATAAATAACCAAAATATCTGATTTTTTTTTTGTTGTACCCTGTAGACTATAAAGAAATGCATATTTGGTTATTTTTTTCTAAGCTGTAACTTACATAGTTTAAAAATAGCAGTGCGCGCAAATTCCAAATTTACTAATATGAGAAAACGCTTTTCAAAATTTCAATGTCTACGGACCTTCTATTATACTCATCATCTAAAACTGATTATAATTCAAGAAATAATACAGATTTTTGAATGCAGTTTTTTGCATATGGTTGAGAAATCTTAAAAGTCCTGTGCCCCCTTAAGCATTTTTTTTTTTTTTTTTTGTTAGCAACAAAATAATTCAAATCTTATTATCTTGAAATTTTAAGAGACTTAGAGCTGTTTAATCACCAAAATATTGATTTTTCGAAAAATTATATATGAAAGAACAATATAGTAGTATTTTGTTGCATTTTAAAACATTTTGCATAGAAATATTTCTAGTTTTACGTAAATTATGACTAAAAAAATGCGTCCATTCTTTTACTGCAAACAATGATTTAAAAGACACTTTAAAGTTATTTTTCTCAGAAAGATAAAAGCCATTTTTTTTTTTTTTTTTGGCTGCGCACAAAAGATGTATTTTACATTAGTTAATACTTTTGCATGCAATCTTTACGAATTTAGATATTATATCTACAACTTAGGATTGGATTTAAATTTGTACATATTTTAGTAAAATTTCTATTTAAAAATTATTGTTGAAAATATTGTATGCATTAAAATTATCTGTTTTTGTGCCTAGAATTACAAACAAACTTTAGTTCAGTTTTAATATAATTCTTGCGTTGCAGGTTTTATAGCGAGAACATAGCCAATAGTATTTATTTTGAATTTTTTTTTATCTTGCTGGGATTCAGATCTGAAAATTGGCGCTATGCGACTCCTATATCATCCTTTACATTCCCCAGTCTAAATGATTTTCGGGCTCAGGTTCTTTCCTAACGGAAGTGTTTGATTGAGTACTTGATTGGTGAGTTTTTAGAGAATCCGGAAAATACGGTTTTGATAATCGCTTTTTTTCGGTATACAACATTAATTTCCCATTTCCCCACACTGTTTTAATGGAACGTTTATTGATCTATTGGTTATTAATCAGTAAAGGCTTAGCAAAGATTATAGCAAAAACCAAGGTTGCCAAGAATTAATCTTTGATGTCTTTTAACTATAGCTCGTTTTTTATTGCGCATAGAAAAAGATAATATAATCTGGACAACATGGAGATTCAAAAAAGAGGTAAAAAGAGACATAGAGAGTTACAACATAAATTGTCTGTAATTTATCGCAGGTAATTCATATATATATATATATAATTCAGAGACATAAAACTCAAAAGAGAAGAAAAGTTAGAAAAAAAATAAAATTTCACAAAAGGGCTACAAACTTTGAAATATTTTCTTAAAATAAAAAATCTTCATAAAAAAAGACTAAATTCAGGGGATCACCACATTTTCAGAAGATATGCCTAAACAAATCCAAAAAAAAAAAAAAAAAAAACCTTATTTAAGATTATTTATTTCACTTAAATTATGATTTTGACATTTTTTAAACAATATTATTCTTCGTATTATTCTTGTTTATTAAGTTTATTTTAATTTAATGTCAAATTATTTAAATCTAAAAGTTAGGCGTATCTGAAGTTTTTTCAGGTTTTCATATAAAAATATATATCGGTAAATAAGTTATATTTTAATCAGAAAAAGAAAAGTTAAGAAGAAAAATTACTAAAAAGACAAAGACTTTATAGGGGAAATGAAGTTCGATTAACTTTGTCAAGTTAACTTATGGTATTTTTTATATAATAATTTTTATATAAAAGAAAATTTAGAAATATTTCCCTTAAGAAAAAAAATGCAAAATGCAATAAATTTTATAAAAAAAAAAAAAAAAAAAATTGAAATTACTTTGTTATATTTTTTTTTAAATTCTGGATTAATCTTTATAATAAATGTACAGTCTTGAAAAAATAAATAAATAAATAAACAGCCCCCACTAATTCAGCAATAAATTATCATAGAAGAAAGTTGTTGGTGCCAAATTATTGGAAATAAAGTCTACTGTTAAATAATGTGTATAAAATTTGCTTAGGGAGGTATATGTATGTATTGAAAACAAACTCAATATTTGTTGTTTTGTTTTTGTTTTGTTTTTGTTTTTTTAAGCAAGTCACAATTTTGACCCCATAAATAAATTCTACACCACTTAATTAGTCTAAAAACAAATTTTCATGAAATTCGCACTATAGTTTCAGACAAATTATTTATTTTACAATGAGCATATTTGGAAGGCTGTATCCAAATTTTAAATTACACATAATACAAGAGTAGTAATTATAATAATAATAATAATAACACACGTATACAAAAATGAAATTTTTAATATGAACACCCAACATTAACATTATATTAGTATTAATTAAAAAATTACCCTAGAATACCAAAAACAAAGTTAATGTTAAATTCATTTTTAACCACTTTCCAACAAAGTTGAAAAGTGTTTATGCATTCGGTTTATCTGTCCGTCTGTATGCGCTCTAACTCCCGTAAGTATACTCGGATCGCTCTGATATTTTTGGATGTTAGTGACCTCTACCATAGCACGAACTCTATTTCAAATGAAGTTTGTAGCATGTTTAGTTCATTTACAGGGACAGTCAGAATTTTTCCGTTACATTACGGCCATGGGAAAAAATCGTTTAAAATGATTTTTAATGATGTTACATGCTTTCAAACATATTAAAATTGATATGCATTTATCAAGTGCACTAAAATATGCATTCCGCAGAATATGCGGTGCAAAGAATAATTATTATTCATTTACAGGGCCACACAAAAGATCTCCTTTACATAATAATATACGGGTGGAGGGAATTTTTTCCGGCGTACTTTAATTATGTTAAATTATTTCATGTGTAATGAAATTGATACATATCGCTGAGGTTTACTATAACTTATTTCATGTATAATACGAAGTGCATAGCAATTACAGGGACACACAAAAGATTTCAGATACGATATTGTATTCGAAGTACTGTACGGTAGCAATGATTGCTGGAAATGCATTTTTAATTATGTCATGTGCTTTTATGTTTCACTATATCTAATGCATTGTATATGGTGTGTATAAATGCTGAAATTCATATACAGGGCTACACAAAAGATTTCGTAATGGTTACTGGGTATGATTGTAAATTGCTTAAAGGTGGTTTTTAAATTGTTTATGCATTTTTACGCTGAACTGCATTTTGTTTACTAAGAAATGTTTGTAGAACAAAGATAAAATTATATACAGTGTCACGCAAAGAATTGGATACATGACCGTCTATAAATGATAATTTCTGGAAATGTGATTCCAGTAGTTTTAAGAGTGTTTTACTTTGAATTAAACTTTAGCTAAATAGTGGCGTGTAATAAAGGTACTAGGTTAACTACAGGGTTGTACAAAAGTATAGAAGTATGTATCCATATATTAGTATAAATTGCTGAAAGAGAAATTTCAACCTGTTATTCGTTTTCTTGCTAAACTAAATTTCCCCATTATATAGCATATATATCAACCTACAGATCAAATACAGAGCTGTTCAAAAGAATTGGAATACATATTTGCTATGGATGGTAACTGCTAAAATCAATTTTTCAAATGTTTTATGCGTTTTCTAAAATGTTTACTTAGTTCTCTTATATACCTTATTTCCCTAAATAACGAAGTTTTGTTAAAGCATTCAGGAAGTGTTGGAAAGTGTTTCATAATCTATGCTTAACGCATGATGTTTCTTTCTTGTTTATAATCAATGGGGAATCATTTAAAGATGTTTATTAATGTGTATACACGTGGCATATGAATTCTTAGATCATTTTCTATTTTATGCTTTTGAAGCAGCTTTAGTTTGATAACACCATGGCAATTGTAACCAAGAGTTGAAGTCCTTCCAATGTAGTGATTTATTTTTCGACTGCTTTATTGTACGTTGATTTATTTCCTGGTTGTTTATTGCGCTTCTTTTTTCCAGTGCTTTATTTTCCGGGATCTGGGAAAGGGCAATACACATTTTTTTTTTTTTTTTTTTTTTTTTTTTTCTGATTTTGTTACTGAATTTATAGCGATCATATAGAAATTGTACATTCGGGAATAATTTTAAAAAACTGGACGAAAGGGAAAAATATATATATATAAATGAAAGTAAATTAAGCGCATCATTTCTCTCGAATGTTAAAAGTAATGGAGACTACTTTTCTAGTAAAAGTGTTGTTTCATCGCACTTTTTTTTATGTGATTTAAAGAGTAGATACAAACTATTATTATTATTATCATTATTTGAAGATTCATGGATTTGTTCAACATTTTTGCAAAAATACTATATATACGTTTAAATAAAATACACAACCTTAATATTTAAAGGTTGTGTGCTTGATTTAAACCTATTCAGCAGTTTACAAATTGCAGAATTATTTTTAATTCTAATTGTATTTTCTATCGATTATAATATTCCGACATTCTATAAGCTATATCTATATAGTTATAAAATTTTACTGAGAATCAGTACAATTTTTCTAAATTGGAATCAATCACGTAGGCAACCTTAGTTATGATTTTTTTAAGTTATAGCACATAAAAACAATTAAAATATTTAATAATTATTTTTTTTTTTTAACTTCATATAACCTTTCTTTTCAGTTCTTTCTAAAATAAAAAGAAGCTTAATGCTGTTCTCAAATCCAAAACTATGGTAATTGTACCTAACTGTATAAGGGTGTTTAAACTTTAAACTGGACATGTCTAAAGAGTTAAATTGACCCACCACTGACACTCATTTTAAACGCCGCTCTGAGGCAGCTCACGCCTTTTACACTTAGTCTCTTGTTTTTTGTTTTGAATGTATTGTATTTATGTGTTACTTTCATTGTGTGAAGATAGGGTGAGGGGTAGTCCATATTGTTGCACACCGACAGATAAGACCACTCTACACAAAGAAAGATTTCTGTATATGTATAGGAGCTTTAACAGAAAGGTGTCTGGCAATTACTTGTGACAAGTCCAACCCCCCCCCCCCCCCCTTCTCCCAGAAAAAAAAAAAAAAGTTTTACGGATGCTTTGTAAGTGTCAAAGGAGAATAAGGGGTGTTACTATAAATTGGCGTCGCTGGTCGTGCCGGGAAAATAGCTTTGAGTTATTTAAAAATATTACAGTTCGCATGTAAAAAAATTACGTGCATAACCTTAATTTATTTATTTTTCAATCCCTTTAGAAATGTTAGATCTTTTTTAATTCTCTGTTCTCATTTTTTTTTTTTTTTTTTTTTTGCGTCTTAGAGGTTATAAATCAGAAAATTCCTCTTAATAATCTTATTTTGTACAGAACGAATGTATATATATATTAAAATTGTTACAGGGCACTATTTTATAAGATGTCATTTATTCTTATAATTAAAAAAAATATAAAAGTACCGGTTCATTTAAATAGAAGAAATTAGATCCTTTAGCCTGAAGAAAAAAAGATTCATTACAACGAAGCACATAGCTTTTTCATCCCTCAAACGATGCAAACTATGGAACAATGAAACAATCTGATCCACGTTCTTGGAGTACCTAGTTGCGTTGCAACTGCACCTCCGGGCTATAGATGTTGCGTTTTACAGTGCATTGGGAACCATAAAAAAGAAAATTTAAACGCGGCCGAGACCACCGGTAAAAGTAAAAGTAGAGAAGAAAAACAATTAAGAAAATCGTTAGTACAATCAATAAGAGAAAAAAAAAATTCCATAAGATCCTACAAATGTGCATGACAGGCGATGCATGAATTTATCTTTTATATAAAATATATTCTTATTTTAAAACGTTTCCGGTGGTATCATATATGAGTTTACAATAATGATTTTTTCGAAGAAAATATGTCCCCTGATTCACAATATAAAATTTAAAACTTTTTGTTAACTTAAAAAGTGACAGATAATAATAACACAAATGTTACAAGTTTAAAATATACATTTTATTTAAATTACCTAGTACGTTCGGTCCGCAATTCCGCACCTATCCTCTGGGAATATTTTCATTAATTGCCTTTCCCTGTCAATTGCTCAGGTACTAGTCACATCTGTATACAGGGCATCGCAAAGAGATGGTCACAACTTTAAGACAAAATCGTTATAGAAAAACAGTAGAAAATTTGATTCATTGGTTGACAGGAGTATTTGAAACCTTTTAATTTGCTTATCTACATATGTTATACGATGTCTAAAAGAAAATGCCCCCAGTGGGTCCCAAGTAATAGTTTTAACTAGCCTAGTTAGGAGGAAAATGTCAATAAAGAATTGATTTTAAAAACAATAGAAAACTAAGTTGTTATGATAAAATTTTAATCATTAGTTTTCTAATATAATTTATTTTTTGTGAAAGTGGAGAAGGTATGGGAAGCAGAGAGGGAGATCGCACTCCCTTCTTAAATGTCTGAAAATATATGAATTTTGATCACATTTGGCCGATTTTACCCATTTGTCACGTATTAATAAAAATAGTGGTTATTCCCATGCGGGCCTCCAGAAAAGGGCAGCCCAGCTCATCTATCCCGCACGCCCTTGTATGGGCGTGCGGGATAGATGCAACAGGGCTTGTATCAGCCCTGTTGCGGCTGTGTTTCAATAAAATAATTAATTTCGTAAATCCCTGCGCTAGAAAAGGTGTTGCAAAAATTAGGTAGTAATTCATATATTTTTGAATAGTTCGAGTTTATATGTTGTTTTATAAATAAAATTTATTTTTCTAATTATTTTATTTTATTGAAGATAAAAATTAGAATTCACAAAACAAAATTTAGCTAGCATTTTACGAGGGCTGTACCTAGCCTTCACAAGAAAAATATCTTTTTATGTCTAAAATGTATTTTGTTTTTAACATAATGTCCTTTTAGCTCGATACACTTAGCCCAACGTTTTTCTGTTTTTTTTTTTTTTTTTTTTTTTTTTTTTTTTTTTTTTTCATCCCCTCTAAAAAATACGATTTTTCCAACCCTTCAAAATACGCGTTTGTTCCAGCAATAATCTCGTCGTTAAAGCCAATTCTTTACCACTAAACCATTTTTTCATATTTCGAAATAGAAAATAATCTCTAGGCACTAAATCTGGTGAATATGGTGGATGCAGTTTCAGTTCGTATCCTAATTCATGGAATTGTGCGATGACGACGACACAAGAATTGTAGGAAAAAGGGTGTTTGATTGTGGAGGGGGTGGTGGCGCTGGAAGTGGAATCATACTATAGTATGATGAGGTTTTAAATAGATTTTTTTTCGATCGGAAAGGATGTTTTTTATCTGATTATTCTGTTGTACGAGGGGGGGGGGGTGTAGGACGGGCTAAATTTTTATAGGGGGATTATTTTTTTATGTAGAGAGTCGGTTTCGGAGTGTGAAAAGAACAGTTCGATTGTGGAGGTGGCGCAGAGAATGGAATCATAATGTAGTATGATGAAGTTTGAGAGAGATTTTTTTGTTATTTTCGATTGAAAAGAATGTTTTTTTATCTGATTATCCTATAGTTTGAGGGGGGTAGGAGGTGCTAAATTTTTAGAGGGGGCTTAATTTTTTTAATCGTCTTTTAGCTCAAATGAATGACTATTTAAGGTGATGCCATACTATAATACAAGAGGTTAGGTCTTTTCGAGAGGAAGTGTAAAAGGCTAAATTTTTAGAGGGGTTTATTTTATACATATATTTTTTTCGAATCGACTTAGAGTAGGAATAAATGACCTTTTAAGGCTGAGTCATACTATAACACAAGTGGTTAGTTCTTTTCAAAAGGGAGTTTGAGTGGCCTTAATTTTTTAGGGGGCTTAATTTTTAAGGAGGCTTATTTTTTTTTCCGAACCGATTTAGAATAGGAATTGAAATTAGATGATAAACTCCTACTATAGACCGAATTATCAGTGTAAACATAAACAAAACCAGCTCAACCGGGATTGTCGCACGGCACTTCCGGTTCAGTGCAAAATATTGGCAAACTTCCCATTTTTTTCTTTTTTAATAATTTTTTAGGCGGCTTAATTTTTAAGGAGGCTTAATTTTTTTTTCCGAACCGATTTAGAATATGAATGGAAATTAGATGATAAACTTCTACTATAGACCGAATTATCAGTGTAAACATAAACAAAACCAGCTCAACCGAAATTGTCGCACGGCACTTCCGGTTCAGTGCAAAATATTGGCAAACTTCCCATTTTTTTCTTTTTTACTAATAAATTTTGAATCGTTTTGCAACATTATTATTTTTTAAATGTTTTTCTCAAAACTATAAAATCTCGAAAAGGTGAGCCAAGTATATGTTTTTTTACGTAATGAAGTTTAAATAAATATTTATTTTAGTCGTTTTGACAGCACGGGTGCCATAAAGAAGGTTTATTGCTTTTTTCTGGCGACCGCCAAAGTGCTAAATTCTTTCTACGATATAGCGATATGTTTTTGTTTATTTGCTAATGAATGAGAAGGATTCGTGTTGTATATTTGATGAATCTAAATTATTTAAAAAACGCTAGTAAAAATGAAAAGAGTAAAGGTTACTTATCTGTTCATAAAAGTCAATTTGTAAATGTACAGCGTGGAAAAAAAAAAGTAAACACCCCCTACTAACTTCTCAACAAATTATCGTAAAAGAAAGTTACTGGTACCGAACGATTGTAAATAAAGTCTACTTTTAAATGATGTATATAAAAATTTTTTAAGGGGCCATCTACATAATAAAACGAACCATAACTTTGTTTTTTTTCAATAGCAGTACACATTTCTGACAGCATAAATGAACTCTACACCTTTCAATTAGCCTAAAAACAAATTTTTATGCAATTCGTGCCATAAGTTTCCGAGAAATTAATTATTTTAAAACGAGCGTATTTTAAGGACTGTATCAAATTGAAGTTCCGAACTCGATTGTTAGCCGAGAGAGCTGCCTTCTTGATCATGGCACGTTTAAGCGTCAATGAAACCTGTTTGATTACAGGATAGCAGAATAAATTTCAAAACTTTACTCACTTCTATCATAGACGGCCCCTTAAACCATCATTTTGCCGTTTTTTAAGCATAATTTGAAAACTACTTGGCAGAAAAATGTGAAATTTCGGATTTCCGTAAAGCAGAACGTAATAAATCTAAATCCATCAAAAAAATTGCATGTTGCAATTCATAATTTTTTCGAATATTAATTTCATAATTCATATCATAAAATTATAAAAATTGCAAATTCAACGTATTTATGTTTGGGTATATTAATATTATTGTTACACAAAAAATTAGCTCATTAGGAGCATAATTTCAGGAGATATAAATAAAAATATGAAAATGTAATTTAACATTAGAAGTACTAAATTTTGAATGTCTATAATTCAAAAACTTATCATTCGAATGACTTGAAATTTGGTTTCTGGGCATATTTTGAACCGAAGATTTGAAATATCTCGTTAAATTTGGGTACTGCCATTGAAAAAAAATGAAGTTTGGATTCGTTTAATATGTATATGGCCCCCTAAGAAAATTTTATACACACCATTTAAAAGTAGAATTTATTTCCAATCGTCCGGTGCCAGTAACTTTCGTCTACGATAATTTGTTGAGGAGTTAGTAGGGGGTGTTGACTTTTTTTTTTTTTCCACGACTGTACATGGCAGTTGTTCATTTTTTTTATTTTAAATATTACATATTTCTTTCGTTTTGTTTTTACACTTAAATGTTGCATCAGATTTTAACAACAACTGGAGTTGTTTTCAATGGTCATTGCACATATATATTGAATAAAGTTTTTTTTATTACATTTGTAAATTTTATTAATTACAGAAAAAATCAACAATTATTTATAAGTTTCAAAATACAATATTATTTTTAAATCATTGTTTAACGTCTGATATATGATTTAAAATATATATATATATTACGATTCATCAGACATTACAAGTAAAAATTGCATAAGTACATTTAATGCATTTAAAAATGCAAGCGTTTCGAACTAAATTTTAGCCTCTCATTAGTGCAATAAATAACATTCAAATGACCAGAAAACTATATATCTTGTTTACAGTTAATAATTATTAGCAGTTAAAATTAAAGAAAGTATAAAAATATCAATGCAATGATGTGTATTCAGGTGGAAGTGCACAAGATTTATTAATCGGCGAAGTTTGCTTACGAGTGAATACACCTTCCGGAAAAACTCTACTTTTAACGTTATTGCAACCGAATTTGATAAGTGTCATATTTATGATATCTGGGATATGGTCGGAATCTAAAGAATGCTGTACAATTTTAGACTGCAGGCTTCCAGATTTGTAGGCACGTTTATGTTCGGCAAGGCGAATAGCGCAAGTACGACCAGTTTCGCCAATAAAAACCGAGTCGCAATCTTTACATGGGATACTGTAAATTGAACCGATTCTAGTTATAAAAGCTGCTATCAGATTCACCAACTTTTCAAGCAACCAACTTTTCAGCCGATTTTAACCCCACTTTTTCCAGTTCAAAGGGAGAAAAAGGTTACAATTGTCGTTGCTGAAGTTGGAGGAAAACCAATACTACTAGTACCAGCCGTCAATATTTATTGCCTTTTCGTAACAATCGCTTATCTCTGATTCGCTGAAATGTTGAAAGGTGGGAAGGTGGGAAGAAATGTTGCGGCTAGCGCAGACTTTTTTGAGATGCAGATAAAAAGTTGGGGATATTGCTGTTTGCTATCTTACTGGGTGTCGAGACAATATTTCGCGAAAAGTTGGAGGAAATCAGGAGGTGGCCCAAAAATTGCTCGAAAAGTTGGTGAATCTGATAGTAGCTAGGGGGGATTTTAGGTTTAGATTTACAAAGTAGATTTTTCAAAACATTTTGCGACCTCAATGATGTACTGATATTATGAGACTTCAAAAGACTAGAAATTTTTTCAGAAAGATATTTGTTGTTTGGTAGAGATACGTAAATAGTACTGCAGTTCATTGAATATGAAATAATGTGCCTTTTAGGCTCTAAGGTCAAAATGCATATGCTAATACACCATTTATTTCAATTCTGACCATACAAAGGATGTTTTTTGCAATCCGCACCTAACATTGTCACTTGCTATTTATTGAACGTTATTTATTTTATTATTACTTATTTGTAAACTCACAAAACATAATATTTTGCTGTTTTTCGAATAAAAAATATTTATTAATAAGTTATAACTTGCATTTATTAATGACTGTGAGATGTATTTTGATGGATGTCATCCTGTCTTATTGAGTTAATGAAATGTTTATTGTATAGCTATAAAAGAGCCTGTAGTTTTAATTTGTTTATTTTATTAAATATATTTTATTCTGTTTTAAGTATATATTTGTACTGATTTAATAAAACAGTTCGTAAACGTCTGTAATTTTTAAATTTTATATTTTTTAAATACTCATTTTCATAGCGACAATTTTTGTTCATGTATTAGGGGAATCGTCCCCCTACGAGTTACGCTCGCCAACCCCCGTTCATACACCGCAGTTTATAAAAGCACGTTAATTTGATCGGCTTTAAAAAGATTTTGACAGATTGAATTATAATTTAAAAAACAGTGGCGATCTCCCTATAAACGGGTTTCTATTCATTTCTCATTGATTGGGGAATTTTAAGGAAAAATCAGCTGCTGTTAAACGATACTATGGCTGTTTTCCTCTTTGATTAAATAAAACCAGTTAAACATTTCAAAATAAGCTAATATAAAATGAATTAAGTAAACAGAGTTTTTGTCTCCCGGTATTTTTTAACAAAGCGAAAGGAAAGTTCTTTTAAATAAGAGATTATAAGCGGGCTCTCATGTCAAGCACACAAGTCGTATGTTTGTTGTCCAATAAGTAAATAAATAAATGAACGACATTTTAAATACATCGTTTTTAACAAAAATCCCAACAAAAATGGTTGAAAAGTTCATCTCGAAATATCAAATAAATGTCTCGCGCAATTTTAAATTTAAACTATTTTGCAATATTATTTTTTGTTCATTTTACGTAATAAGTGTAATGTGACGTAATTTCTCCTATTTAAGACTTCTAACGCATGTTAATGAATTTATAATTTTACAAAATCCTTTCTCTGTTAAAATTCACGTGTAACTATAGTTTTTATGAATTTTCAATAAGTTCCTGCTTTTTATACATAATTATTTAATTCTAATTTGAAAGTTTTTTTTCTGTGTTTAATAGTCACGTGTAAATAAATTTTTAATTTGAAGCAAACATTATTGTTTGCGCTGTTTATACAGTTGGAAACAGGTTAAATTAGTATCATTTTCTAAAATAAGTGAAAAATATCTCTCGAAATGCTGAAAATTTGAATTTAAAATAGAAATAAAAGCTCAAAAAATGTGTCAAATTAAAAAAATAAATTCATTCTGCACACCGGGAAATTATAACGTATAAAATGATCTAAAAATGATTAAATTCCGATGTATAGTTTTTGCTCCTATAAAACTTTTTTAATGGAACGACTTTGTCCAAATTTAGCATTAAATATCTCTTAAAATAATTCTTCGATTTGAAAACTGTCTACATCAGCGTGTTTATCAAACATTTCTCAATAACACCGCCGATTTTCATATTTTTGTATGCAATATTTTTCTTAATATTAACGGAGAAATACCCCCGGTCACAAAAAATTCAGAACAGCGGTGACAGCGTAAGTTGCTGTTTTTTAGAATAGAGAGAAATTTCTTTTAGTGCCAACTATTATGCTTGGCAACAATGTTGTTGGTACAACAAAATAATACCAACGTCTAATTACAACACTGGGTGTGCAGATAGATATTTAACAAAGTTTGTTACCAGATAGTAAAATTTAATTTAAATAAGGACAGAAGTTTGAAGAAATAGCTCTTTATTTAGTCAGAAAAGGAGAAAATACAAATAACAATTATAAATATTTATTCGTCTAAAATCCCTAGAAAAATTAGCCTTGTTAAAATTACTTTTTTTTTACGCTGCTTGCTCTTAGACTATATGTTTTTGCGGAATTTCCAACACTTCACGACTTTTTTTCTTGTAGAGTTTTTTTCACTAAAAACCGTGATTTTTCCATCGCTTTTTGTGTAAATAACACAAATATATATATATATATATATATATATATATTATTTCCATGATAAATATATATAAGTAACGCGTACTATATAAAAAGAAAAGTATTTTAAAATACAAAAAAATAGCACTTCTAAAGCTGCACATGTACTACGAATAAAAAAATTTGAACTACTCCAAAATTTTTCGAACAACTGCACGCTTGCTATGAGTCACGTAGTCTTGCGAGAGCCTATCGCAGTTAGATTTGTTGTGATTGCGCACGCATCCAGTTGAAATTCATCTTAAGATAGTCTTAAGATAGTCATCTTAAGATATTCACCTTTCTACAGGTGCAACGCGGTTTACGCTTTTTTTGTATCATAAGTCAGTAAATGAATCTTCAGCGAGGCACCGCAAGTCCAGCTTTACTGACACTCGCGCTTAACATTCCCTATCTTCTGGCAAGTAGAAAGTTCCACGAAAATCGTCTGTCCTTTTCAAAATATTTTTTCTAGGTATAAATATTATTCTGCCTCAATCTCAGCGGGCCTCAAATACTTTTTTTCGATAGTTATAAAATTCCACTTGAAACCACCTGGCACAGTTTTTGGTCACACTAAATAGTCTGGCTTTTATATTTTTTATTTCATTAAATACTAAATTTGAAGGTATTAAAATTTCAAAATGACTCAAGGGTTTTTTGTTTTTTTTTTTTGTTTTTTTTTTTTTGCACGAAAGTTTTGGAAATTTAAAAATTCACGGGTTGGCTAAGTGCCACGATCCTTCAGCTTGACCTTCGATTTTGTATTCAGATATTACAAAAGTAGTGTTATACAAATTTTCAGGATGCCTCAAATACCTACCATAAAATGTTTAACACATTGTGTTGTTATTTATCTCGGACTATTTATTAAAATTCTAAATATCATAAAAATCTACTTGGAAAAACATTGAAGTCAAAAGGCTATTAAAATAGTGAAACAAAACAACAATTTAAAAATTGCATGATTCATAGTCCCAATGTTTTACGTTTCTTGTGTGCCTGTAAATGGATTGTAAAGTAATGCACGCCCTTTTGAGTAGTGCTCTGTTATAGTGTATATTGTGTGTGTGTGTGTATATATATATATATATATACAGGGTGTTTCATAAAAGATGGGCAAAACTTTAAGAGGTGATAGTACACATCTAAACAAACAACTTTCATCAGATAATGCATTGTTGGAAATGAAACGCAAACATACTGGCGCATTTTGAAACTTGGTTCAATCAGCGGTTAAAACTCAATTCCTGTTGCAAGTTATGGGACACTAATAGCATACAAATGTGATATGGGGAAGAATAAGAACGCGTATGCAAAATTTCGCTTCGATTAATACACAGAAACCGCTGATCTGAGAGTGCAACTGTCAATCGTGGTAGGAATGTATCGCGTGATGTTACCCTTCACTAATAAGGAAAAGGCCGATGTAAATTTTATCTACGAACCTCCAAAGGGAAAGGGATCAGAAGCTCAACGATTGTATGAAGAGCGGTTTCCCAACAGGCAGTTGCCACTTAATCGTTCTTTGTGTGTTTTTTTTTTTTTTTTACCTCGTATAACAACGTGACCTTCGGCACCCTCTAACACATTTGCGTTTCATTTCCAACCATGCATTCTTTGATGAAAGTTGTTTGTTTGGATGTGTATTATCACCTCTGAAAGTTTTGTCCATCTTTTATGAAACACCCGTATATATATAAAAACTTTCATTTCATTCTAAATAAACGGTCAAGCGCGAGTATTACTCGCGCTCAGAGGCTTCTATACAATAAATATATGAATTATTAACTGCATTATTAAAAAAAAATGTTTGTAAACAAATAATAAGTCTTTTTAAAAAACTATATAACGCAGACTTGGGTATAGCTGTATATACTAGAAAAGTATGAGTGGGTATACCATAAAAGTTCAAAGAGATATGAAGCCTAAATAATATCAAATATTGCTATTGTGTATAACCCTTTTTACTTTCTTCTATCTTTACAAGAAGAAAGTATTGGATTCATGAAAATTTTCGAATTCCGGTTTTCGACGGATTTACACGTTTTAGGGGTCAGAGATTCCAAAAAACATGTTTTTACAAAATGTCTGTCTGTGACTCTGTGAGTCTGTCTGTCTGTCTGTCTGTCTGTGTGTATCTGACACAAATTTTGTGGGCGCTCTATCTCAAGAACTAATGCACGGAATTTAATAAAAAATTATATTCTGTTAGTCCCTAATACAAATTTAACCTGATTAGTTTTTGGTGTAAATCGCTCAACAGGTGGCGCTGCTATGGTGCATTTTTCACGATTTTTGCAATAGCTCTATCTCACGAACTAATGCACGGATTTTGATCAAACTTCAGATTTTGTTAGTCCTTCATATGAAATGATGCTGATTACGTTTTGGTGTAAATCGCCTAACAGGTGGCGCTGTTATGATGAATTTTGCAGGATTTACACGATTTTCCCAATAGCTCTATCTTAAAAACTAACGCACGGATTTTCATCAAACTTCATATTCAGTTAGTCCTTGATATGACTTGAAACTGATTATGTGTTGGTGTAAATCGCCCAACAGGTGGCGCTTCTGTGCTGCCTTTTTCGGGATTGGCTCAATAGCTTTATCTATAGAACTAATGGACGAATTTTCATCTAACTTCAGATTTAGTTGTATGTTGACACAAGTTGTTGTTACTTAGGTTTTGGTGTTAATCAACCAATAGGTGGCGCTGCTATGCAGGAATTTTCACGATTTTCGCTATAGCTCTATCTCAAAAACTAATGCACGGATTTTCTCCAAACTTCAGATTCAGTCAGACGTTGACATAAATTGTTGCTGATTAGGATTTGGTATAAATAACCCAATAGGTGGCGCTGCTAGGCAGCATTTTGCTGGATTTAGACGATTTCAGCGATAGTCATATCTCAAGAACTAATGCACGGAATTTCATATCGATAGAATCCTCATGAGATGCATAGATTGCCATTTAATTTTGGCAGTGTGATAGCGAATTTTGAAATATTAACATGTATGAGATAGAAGAAAGTTTTGGGATTGATACATCCGACTAGTTTTAATCTTATCCTAACCTGTTTATGATGAACTTAATTCGGTACTCACAATAAAACTAGTGCATATTTAAACTTCATTTGGCATTTCCTAAAACTAAATTCAGCGTCGTAATAATCTTTTCTTTTTACGGTTTAGCTAAAACAAAACCCTTGTTCAAAGTTTAAACTTGACATTGTTCTAAGCACGCTCCGAAAGGAGGTCACAAAGATGCAACTCCGCCTTGGTCCGTGCCGCGTTTTCCCATATAGGTTTTTAATTAACTTTTAAAGACACGGGATGCGTATTGAGAGATCTACTCAATCCAAACTAGTGACGAATCCCAAAGTATTTATGTGATTAATTATAATTAAATTAGTCGGTTTTTAACAATTTGACTTTTATTGCTTTGATGGTATATAGAGTACGTCATTATGTTTGTATAAACCGTCCATGTCTTTAAGAGGGCTGCTCACTCAGATTCGGAATTCTCCTCCGTAATGTTAAGTCTATGGACTTTTGATGCATTCGTATATTTAAAATATCTTATTCATATTTTCAAAATCTTTTTTCTGTGTATTCTCCTTAAAGGATGTCTCTTTTTTTCTTAGTTTTCACAATATTTCTAAAATCTATGCAGAATTTAATATTTTATGCATTAAAAGCGGGCGAACTGTGAGTAAGATTTTAACGCTTCATTGTAAAATTAAGTTTATACTTTAGAAATATTTTGAGAACTAAGATAAAACGAAACATCTTTTAAGAAGTGTACATAAAAAATAGAAGTTAAAAAAATTAATTTCCCGAGAAGATATTTTAAATAGACGAATGCATCAAATGCCCATAGACTTAACATTACGGAGGAGAATTCCGAATCTGAGTGACCAGCCCTCTTAAGGGTTAATATCTTGGCTAATTACTGACGATTTTTTTCGAAAATCATTATCAACAATGCTTTTATACTTCTGCTACGATAGGTATCTCCAGCTCTCCTCAACACATTAGATGAATGCGTGCAAATCGAAATATGTGTGTAACGGAAAAATGCACTCTTTTAAAAAACAATGTGACCTAGGGTAATTCCTATAATTTTCCTGCAAGTTATAAATTAACATCTACTACCTCTAATTTTTTCACAATTTTAGATTCAGTAGATTCGGAAATAGAGGGAGGGGGACGTATTTTTACACTACATTTTCGACGATATCTTTAAACATATGATGCCTAAAATTAAAATAAATGTATTTTTGAATTCAGCGTTACGAAAGCTTTAACCTGATACCCCACACGATATACAAAGAAAAGATTTTGTTTTCAAGTCACTTAATTAGCCTCTCTACATTTTCCCTAAATATATTTGTGAATAAACATTCTGTAAATATGTGGGTCAAAAGTCTTTATTACTTCCCACAAATTAGAACTTTCCACGTTCCATAGTTTACGAGTAAAATGGCTATGACAGACGGACAGACAGACACATGAGTGATCTTATAATTGTTCCGTTTTTACTTTTTAAGTGCGGAACCCTAAAAATGGAGGGAAAAAAACATGCGATTCAAACAATTACCATACGTAAGTCGAAATGTATGAGAATTCGTTTGTGTGTCTCAGTAAAAATATACAAATACTACTCGCACTATTTTCAATAGAAAACATATTGTCGTAAATTTTTTAAATATATATAAATATCATTGCAATTGAACGATACTTATGATTCTGTGAAAGTAAAATTGCAGGAAAGCTTGACAGATGGACAGATAGATAAATTATATAATAGCTTTTGGAAAATTGTAAAGTTAATTAATTTTCGTAAAATTTATTATCTTAATTAAAATTTAATATTACAAGAAAATTTAAAATTATTAAGAAAAATATAAATTACCTTCTGTAGATATTTAAAAAAGCGAATTTATTTTTTCATAATAACTTTAGAAAATTAAGATATAAGCAATTTACAATTAAAATTAGTGTAAAATACAAATAAAATTGTTTTTATGAGCATATATGTAATATAAAATTATTTAACGTACTTTAAAATACCTCAAAAATACATTAAAAACCAAATTAGAATTCCAAAACGTTTTCGGCCAAATTCGCCAACTCCACGCGCTTCTTTAAAAAAAAAAAAAATTCAGAAATGTATCAGAATGTACCTCTTTTTTATGAAAGAATTGTCTTATTCTGCAGCATGTTCCTCCTAAGAAAAAAAAAAATTATATCTAATAATTATAGTTGTTATAGGGGGCACAAAAAAGAATTCGGATACATTAGGGTATACTACAGCAATTTATTTGAATTCCATTTTGATGATGTTTACTCGAACAAATTCAACAAAATTTATTTGATGTTAAAATTTGCATGAAAGTACAGATTATTTCGATAAACTAAAGGCGGGCAAAAGCAGTTGGGAAGTGTTTCATAATCTATACAACCAGCATCATTTTTCTTCATTGTTTTGTTCGTATATCAGCAGGAATGAACCTCAGATGGAAAACCAGCAATAATATTTCTTTTTCATTTGGAAATAATTTCTAATCATCTGTCTATAACATTTTAAAACGGAAACAAAATGATTAAACATTTTTTTAACGTTATAAATTTTCAATATAAATTTTGTATGCATATATGAGGACGTGAGTTTAAAACCTCGCTTTATCCAGAAAACCAAATTAAAACCCATTCTATTTCACTGTAAACCAAGATTTTACATTGCCAGAAATACACGATAAAACTTTTTTTTCTTCAGATTATAGTGTTTTTTTTTTATGCAGGTTTACCCCCTATAGAATAGATTCATAGAGGAAACTCGATTTTCTAAAGTTTGGATAAGGTGAGTTTTGAAACTCACGTCGTCATATATATCTATATAATTCGTGAGTTACATTCTAAATGTCGTCTACAGATTTCTAGATAAATAAAGCCGTATGATAGTTCGCGGCCACAATAAAAACTATAACGTAGAAAGGAACATATATTCAGAATATCCAACTCTCGACGAGCGTAAAAATGTTTTAGCAATGTATATGCGTCCCCTCTACTGTGACACATCAAAATGACGTATGGGGGCATATATACAGGGGTTGGATATCCAACGTTTTCGCCAAAAGTAAAAGTCCTAGCATTGGATATCTGCCCCCTTGACATGTGTCCCCTTCTGCTGTGACGTCAAGATGACGTATGGGGGCATATGTACAGGGGTCGGATATCCAACTCTCTCGCCAAAAGTAAAAGTCCTAGCATTGGATATCTGCCCCCTTGATATGTGTCCCCTTTTGCTATGACGTCCAAATGACGTATGGGGGCATATATACAGGGGTCGGATATACACCCTCGACGAAAGGAAAATTCTGTAGGACTGGATATGTGACCGCTTCAACTGTGACGTCAAAATGACGTATGGGGGCATATATACAGGGGGTGGATATACAGCTCTTGAGAAAAATAAAATGCTCTGTATTGGATATGTGCCCCCTTCTGATATGGGGGCATATATACAGGGGTCGGATATACAATTCTCGAATAAAGTGAAATTGTGTAGCACTGGATATGTGTCCCCTTCTACTGTGACGTCAAAATGACGTATGGGGGCAGATATACAAGGGGTAGATATCCGGCACCATCCAAAAGTATTCCGTTACATAATGGTATAGGGGAAATCATTGTTTACGGCGTATTTTAATTATTTTAAATTATTTTACATACAATGATATTGATATAAGTTGCTGAGGTTTACTACAAATTACTTCCTGTATAATTGAAAGTGCATAGTATTTACAGGGACACACAAAAGATTTCGGATTCTATACTGTATCCAAAATACTGTATATTAACGATGATTGCTGGAAGGTCTATATCAAGTAAACTGCATCAAAAGGATAATCACAGGCTAATATGGATGTACCGAAATTGCTTTGTTGTTGTATTTTTTGGGCAATCTAAGCAATTATACTAAACGTAACAAGAACATAAAATCATGCGTCGAGCATAGTTTATGACACACTTTCCAACACATATAATAAGACTTATTATATAATAAAACTTCAAAGTTTAAGAGGACAAGGGACCTTCAACCTCATTTTTCTATTTTTTTTTAAAATTTAACTTTAATTACTATTTAAGGGAACATACTAGATGCATTATGGCATATATTTATCACACAAGAAAAAAAAATGAGAAAAATGAGGAATTTTCCTGAATATTTTGAGCGTTATAAAGAACTCTTCAAAAAGCTCCATGCGCCACATTCCATATCAGTTAAAATTCACAATATTTTTTATGCCAGTTTATTTTATATTTACAAATAAAATTATGCATAGATTTTTTTAACTAAATATAAATGGAAAAGTTAAATGTAGTTAATTTCAGAAATAGGATGCAAAAATATTGAAAATTTCATAATTTTTTTTTTCTTAACTTTTTATACGAATGTATAAAATTCGATGCACAGTTTTATTTGTATATATAAAATAAACTCGTATACAAAAAGAGTGAATTTTACTGATATGGAATGCTCATGGGGCATTTTGAAAAGTTCTTCATAACGCTTAAAATATTCAGGAAAACTCCTTATTTTTCTGAAATTTATTTTTTAATTTCTCGTGTGATAAAAATGTACCATAATGCATACCGTGTGGTTAGCGTTTGAATAGTATTTAACCACTTGATGGGCGGTGGGATATATTACATCCCGCCTACGATTAATTGTACTTGCACCATAAAAATTTTATTAAATTTCACTTTTCTAACTTTGGTGGAAAAAAAAGTCGTAAAATTGCTTTCTCTTATTTTGCAATAATTTTTTTGCGGTACGAATTCGACATTACAGAAACGCAACTACTTTCCCCTCAAAGGGTTAAAGTGAAAAAAAATTGAGTTTGAAGGTACCTTGTCCCTTTAACCCCTTAATTCTCGCTCCCGTCAATATCACAAGTTGAGGTGTCGTTCTTTATTTCTCGTGCCCGTCATATTTCCGGACTGGAGATTTATTGCTGAAATAAACTTCTGAAACCAGAAAAATTTAACTGGCATTTCAGTGTGAAGTCTTTGAATATTAGCGTTTTGATTTGTTTTTTGGCGCCGATTGTGATGTTGGACTTTGTATTGAATGTTTCGAAATATAACACACTCAAAAAAATTATTAATAATCAAAATTTAATGTATACCATATTATTTCAAATATTATTTGTAAAAATTTGATGATGACAAATAAAGGTCTTATTCGCATTAATTTGTATGGTGTAAAACAAACATTAAAACACAGAATTCTCGCATGATGGCTTTTGAACAAATGTGAATGTGTTCTATAACATTATTTTTTTCGCCTTAAAAAAAAAAAAAAAACAACAACAAAAAAACAACAACAACAAAAAAAAACTAATTGTATATTTTATATAGAAACACCTTATAATTATTCAACTTTTGTGATAAAAAAATAGGTACTTTTTTGATGGTTTTTCCGAATATTAAGCGACCGTTAAGGGGTTAATAACGTGAAAAAGAATCAGTAAAGAATTTGCAAAACGCATAACACACTTGAAAGCACAATTTCCGCAATTCCATTCAAAAGTGGAAAAAAAAAATCTAATTTTTTTGTACAGCCTTGTATATGAACTATAGATTTATCATACAATACATCGCATGCTAAAATATAGTTCAGTTAGGAAACGCATAGCACAGTTGAAAATTCCCCTTCAGCAATTTCAATCAATGAACGGAAATGTACTTCAGATGTTTTGTGTAACCCTGTATATGACAGAATTTAAACACAATAAGTAATATGCAAAAAAATAATTTTTTAAAAAAACGCATATAACAACGTAAAACGCACTACCAGCAATTATTGTTCATAGAGAATACTGAAACCGAATTATTTTGTGTGTCCCTGTGTATGAACGACGAATGTTATGCACACCATATTCTATGGTAAGTATCTTGCAGTGCATCTCAGGGATTTATATCAATTTCATTATGTTTGAAATAGTGTAACATGAATAAAATACACCGCAAGGGATTTTTTCTCATAGACTGTAATGTGACGGAATTCTTTTAAGTGTTCCAGTGAAAGAACGATGAATGCTGTCCATACCATATTCATAGCTGCTGACTTGTACGGATGTTTCATACCACTAAAATTTAGTAATAAATTTTAACTAACTGAATCACCGAAATTCAAAGAATTTTAACTTTTATATAAGTGAAAGATATCTATTAAATTTTAGTGGTAAGAAAAATCCGTACAAGTTGGCAGCTATGCTATGCATATTCTACAGTAAGCATCTTGTAGTGCACTTCATGTATATAGGTAATAATAAAAATTTTCGCCCTTTTACCGCAGTTAATTTATTCCAATTCTTATAATATCTACCTTTTTTACCCGTCTTTTAATAATATTTTAAGTACCCTTTATCATTTAATCCTATTCCTTTAATTTAACGCATTCTTTTATTTCTTATTCTAAAAACCTTAATCTATTAATAGCTACTAGATAGTACCCGTTAGGATTGAACGGTAAATAAGTTGACTGTTCCATTAGAAAATTTCTTGAATTTTGAATTTGTTGCTTTTAAATTAATTATTGAAATCGTGACAAATTTTTATATTGCATAAGTGATTCCTATTTCTTGAAGGCGAGCTAGAGGGTGCAGTCAGTATAACCTATTGAATGAAGGGAAAGAACTTTAAGTTTATAATTTACAACCAATTATGCTTGCCTTTTATCTGAAATTTTCCAAAAAAATACTGGGCAGAGCATTTATTTTTACTTACTACAGTCACATTTTTTTGTTGAAAAAAATAACAATATCTATTTTTATTTTTATTTTTTTTAACTAATACGACCTTTAAAAGCTGACATCAATTTTATTTCGGAGTGTCTATTCTCACGGCAGCCGTAAGAATATTATTCTCACGGCAGTCTACTGCACATGCGCAGTCAAGACTGTCGTAACGGAGATTCTTATTGAGAATGAATCTGGGAAAATGAGCGACTCACTTGTGTCATGCTCATTTCATTATCGCCGTATGCGTAGCCATGTTGATTGTCTTAATGAATTTCGTTATGCCTAAAAGCTTTTTTACTAGCTTTCTGAAAAAAAAAAAAAAAAAAAAAAAAACTGAGAATGAATAATTTATTAACAACGTTTTCAGATTTTGAGAAAAACTGCAGCTTTATAAAGAGACTAAATTTGTTAAATTTTACATCTCTGATTCGCGCACGTTGGAGTAGCGTGTGACATTCACAAAATGAGAAAATATTATAAAGAAATGGGTGGGTCATCGTAAGTATATTTTATTTTATAAATAGTTTGTGAACATATGCATATTGTTATACACATTTCTATAGACCGACCACCCCCCCCCCCCCCCCACCCCCGCGAAAAAATTTTTTGCGGTTACATAATACTAAATTTATCTTATTCTTATTTTGATGTAGATTATTATTTCGTATATTATTATTTTATTAATTCTAGTCTGGAATCTCTCTATTCTAAAAAAAAGTAACTAGCGCTGTCACCGCCGCCGCCGCCGCCGCCGGTTTTGAATTTTTTTGTTACCGGAGGTCTTTCTTCGTTAATATTGAGAAAAATAATGCATACAAAAATATGAAAATCAGTGGTTTTATACAGAAATGTTTGATAAACACGCTGATGCAGACAGTTTTCAAATCGAAGAATTATTTTAAGAGATATTTAATGCTAAAGTTGGACAAAATCGTTCCACTAAAAAAGTTTTATAGCAGCAAAAACTGTACATGGCAGTGTAATCATTTTTAGATCATTTTATGCGTTAGAATTTGCCGGAGTGCAGATTGCATTAATGTTTTTGACTCATTTTTTCAGGTTTTATTTCTATTTTAAATTCAAATTTTCAGCATTTCTAGAGATATTTTTTACAGATTTCAGAAAATTGTACTAATTTAAACTGTTGCCAACGGTATAAAAAGCGCAAGCAATAATGTTTGCTTCAAATTAAAAATTTATTTACACGTGACTATTATAAACAGGAAAAAAACTTTCAAATTAGAATTAAATAATTATGTATAAAAAGCAGGAACTTATTAAAAATTATGTCATAAAAAGTACACACGTGAATTTTAAAAGAGAAAGGATATTGTAAAATAATAAATTCATTAACATGCGTTAGAAGTCTTAGGAGAAATTACGTCATATTTACGTCACATTATAGTTATTACATAAAATCAACACAAAATAATATTGCAAAAAAGTTTAAATTTAGAAATTGCGCTACAGATTTATTTAATATTTTGAGAGGATATTTTCAACTATTTTTGTTAGGAAACCGCAAATAATATTTCATTGCTAACAAAAGTACTTTCACGCGATTATTTAAAAGAGAAAGAATAGCTTGGTAAAAATTACGTCAGATTAAAAACGATTAATTTAAAATGTCTCATTTAAAAGAACTTTCTTTTCGCTTTGTTAAAAAATACCAGGAGACAAAGACTTTGTTTACTTAATTCGTTTTATATTAGCTTATTTTGAAATGTTGTTACACGTGTCTACGTCATCAAGTTATTTTTATTTTGACGTTTTATTTGTATTTTTATTAATGTTGTACGAATTTATTTGTTCTTTCGTTATTTAAAATAAAAATTATGTCAATTTGTATAATTTGGCGAGTGGTTTGGCGATTATATAATTTGGTGAAATTGGTCGACGGGATAATCAAGTAGTACCGCAGCGGATTTGGCGTTAAAATTCCCCAATCAAAGAGAAATGAATAGAAATTCGTTTATAGGGAGATCGCCACTGTTTTTTAAATTATAATTCAATCTTTCGAAATCTTTTTAAAGCCGATCAAATTAGCGTGCATTTAGAGCCTGCGGTGTCTGGACTGGGGTTGGCGAGCGTAGCTCGTAGGGGGCCGAGCCCCCTAGTAATGTGAAAAATACATACATTTTCCTAAACCAATCAATAAAAGGTTTACTTAAGCTGAAAAAAACGAGGTAGTCTGGAGAGAGCATGACCCCACGAGTCTTTCCTTGAATTCACATTTGCTTGTAAAAAAAAATAATAAGTAGATACAAAATAATAAGCCGTATCAATTAAATACAGTGTTGTAGTCACAAAAAAACCATAGGGTATATGCTAAAATCATGAATGTAATGCTTAGATAATATGCTGTAGCTTTATTTGAGAACCAGAGGGTATACAGAGTTTTTTTTAAAAATACAAAAGGTATACAGTGTATACCCACACTACACCCCTTATTAAATATGAATAAGATAAATTTAGTATTAGCCAACCTTAAACATTATTTGGGGAAGGGGTTGTTTATTGAAATATGCACATGTCCACAAACTGTTTTTAAAATAAAATTTACTTGCATTTCTTTATATCCTTTTCTCATTTTGTGAATGTACTTAAATTTTATGTTTAACTGCCTCGAAAATTTTTCCTATTAGTAAGATATTGCTTACAAGTGGATTCCAAGATGTGTGAATCTGAATCATAAATATTAATTAATGTAGTCTTTTTGAATGTCAGTTCTTTTTTTCTCAAAGTCAACATGTAGGAAATAAAACCTGTATAAGGGATCACCATATTGGCAATCGGGATAACATGAGATTTTCAGCTTTGACCAATTTCACAAATGGTCTTGCAAAAAAATAAAGTGTAGGCTACAAACCACAACACATCTATTCCAAAATCTTGTTACTTCATAGATTGTACTTTTTCTCGGATACAGAAATATGTGTGAACAATCCAAACTCCATCATCAACATGAAAACAAACGCTGAACAGATTGAAAAAGTAAGTGTTCCAACATTGAAAAGAGTGGCTTCAAATTTGAAAAAACACATACGACTTTGTATCCGAAAAAAGGGTCACATTTTCATTATCTTCTGCAACAATATTAATTTTCGCTCAATATTGTTACTCTTTCAATTTAGTTTATGTTTATAATTTGAATCATGTTTGTATTTTAGTAAACATACTATTTCTCAAGGGTTGCGCGACTTTTTACCTCCCTGTACCAGAGTTTCCCCCCAGGTTTAAAAAAGGTCAGGGTGCTCCTTGTGGGAAAAGGGCACTTTTGGGTTCCGAAGGGCATTTTTTGGATTTTTAAGGGGTATTTCTTGAAATTTTTAAAGGCATTCTTTTGATTTTTAAAACTACTAAGGCACTTTTTTCAGGTGGGGGCAACAAGGGAACTAATTTTTTAAATGAGGGGCAAGAGCGGTGCTATTTTGTAAACCTAAGGGCAGGCAGGGTGCAGCGCCCTTCTGAAACTGTCTGGGGGAAACTTAAAAATTTAGACATAAAAAATATCGTGAATTTTGACAAATGGTCGGCGAAAAAAACTACTGTGAAAAGAGTTACTGTTTTAAAATACGAATTTGGACTAATGTTGTAAGGTTGACTCTGTTCCAAATTTTCTGTCAGTCTGAAAATTGAGACATAAAAAATATCGTGAATTTTGACAAATGGTCGGCGAAAAAAAATCTCGTCAAACTGTTCGCAGAAAAAAAATCTCCAATTTTGTCAAAGCATCACAAAAAATATGTGAACTTCAAAGGATCACTGGAAAAATGCAAATTTCGTCAAAGGACTGCAAAAAGTCACAAATTTCATCAAAGGTTAAAACAAAAAAAATTGTCGAAGGATCGCAGAAAAATAAAATGAATTTTGTCAAAAAACTGCGGACAAAAAGCAGCTTTTTTTAAAAGATCGTAGAAAAAACTCAGCAGTCTGTTTAGAAAACAGCACACACATAAGCATCTATGTTTATTATTATAGGTGTAGTTTTTAATATGGAACAACACATTGAATTAACTTTTGAAAAATTGTGTTCAATCCGAATGTAACTTGTAGAAATCTACACTCAGCCTGAAATCGACCCAAATCAAAACAGAGTTAACTCGATCTGCAACAGAAATAATCAGCACAGAGGGAGACCCCCCTCCCTTTCTGCTGTAACTTTTCAGAAGATTTGCTTTGAATTTCAGTTTTTTTTTTGTTTTTGTTTTTTTTTACTCAGAATAATCCTTGTAATAGTGTTACAGCAAATGGTAACTTTCAAAGGTCAAACAACAGTTGCAAAGTTTTATGGAAAACAGCTGATATTTACTTTAACTTTTCACCGGAACTACTGAAGAAATTTGAATACACAATATACACACACATATATATATATATATATATATTTTTTTTTTTTTGGGGGGGGGGGGGGGGGGAGAAATAGTAATTAGTTATATTTAAATCTTTTTATTATTATTATTCTTTTTTAGTAACACTAATTAAAAAAAAAAATTATAATTGTTTATTTGCAAAATCGCATAACTATTGCATTTTATTTTTGTTGCTGAATAATCAATTTGTAGTTTAACTACTAAGTTCCTAGGAAAAAATGTACTTTAATATCAGCTGTTCCCAAAGAATTTCACAATTATTGTAGTCCCAAGAAATTGAAGGGCACAGTTCAACAAATTGAAAAAAATCTATTTCTCAGAAAAATATTTTGTAATCTTCCTTCAATTGATGTTCCCCCCCCCCCCCCAAATTTTAACTTAATCGCAGACTTTTAAAAAGCACAAAATTGATTGAAAAAGGATTATCAACAACACAGTTCTAATACATCTTGAAATTCCCTTAACTATTCAGTTTAGTTAAATTAATTTAGAAAGACAATAGGCTAATTCCATGCAAACTTGTCATGTCTGTCATACTGGTGAAAATCACTGCTTGTTGGCCACCGTTATTTTCGAAAGTTTTGCTTCAGGTTATTCAATTAATGAGATATCTCAGATAAAATAAGTCACATTTTTCCGTTCTAAAATACTGGTAGCCAACAAGCATAGAAGTTTTTTTTCATTGAATTAGCCAATAAAAATAAAGTTTCTCAACAGAAAATATATAAATCTTAAAAAAAAAAATGGGATACACATTACAGAGTTTGAATTAACAAAGTGTAGAGTATCATGGGAAAAAAATTTCTTTACTAAAATCATTATTGATTTTTGTTGCAAAAAATATTTGGCAAAACCAGGGCGTCGGAGTCGTCCATTTTACAAGCAGGTCTGCGTTGTCGGATTTTTGAGTGAAAGAGTCGTAGTCGGATCTGTTAAAATTATCGGAGTTGTCCATTTTTCCCACCAACTCTACAGCCCAGGGCAAAACACTGACCAGTATACTTAAAGTGCAAGTTGAATGGCTACTTTTTGCTTCTTAAACATATATTCTTGTATATGCCTGGATTTTTTTATTTAAAATACTACCTATCCATTATTTTCTCTGGTTTATAATCATTAGCAGTTGTGGGAAATTTTAAGAAAAACTTACCAGCCAGCAAGATGTAGTACAGTTGAAAATTGTTATTAAAAAATGTAAGCGAGAGCATAAATTGTTAATTACTATTACTACGATGCATTTTCATATTTTTTTCTGTAAATATTACAAACATATACAACATAGAAAATTCCGTATAGGATAGAACTATGTAAACTACATTGCGGTAATTTGGAAAGTTACAAAATATATCTAACTAGTGAAAAAAAATCACTTTTTTTATATATCTACTAGCAGAACTACCCGGCTTCGCTCGTGTGAATTATAAGGAGCCCTCATGGAAAAATAAATTAATACGAAATAATACGGAATTTAAAAAAAACTCGAATTTGTGCATTCCCATCCACAAATCGTTAAAAAGACAACCGGAAAACATGACGTTATTGTCTCGCAACCATAGTAAAATCCCTGAGCTTTAATAACAGAATACGCGTTTTCTTTGGTGGGTGAAAGAGAAAAATATGTGACTTTCCTGACAGTACCTAAAAAACAAATCCACCAAATCCCGCAGCATTTAGTGAAATTTTTGTTTCTGTAGTATATATCTACATTATAAAGTAAAAACACTATGTCAGTGCCCATAAATTGTGCCCCATAAATTGTAACCCATAAAAGTGCCTTTACTGCAATTTTTCTAACTTTTAAACATCACACAATTTCATTTTTTACAATGTCGAATAGAAAAAAGTTCTCTCAAATGAAATGATTTTGAAAATTGTACCTCAGTTTTCTGATTTTAATGGATTTTAAAGTAATTTTTAAGCATGGATATTTTTAAAGTTGAGTGCAACCCGCTTACGAAAGATGAACCTGTTTACACTTAATGCAATAGTATAAAGAAAAGACATGTCTATGAGTAACGCTGGTATCATATTTTCGGTGGCAACAACCTAACACAACAAATTTCCCTTTTATTGCAGTTTAACGTTTAAACATTGTACATTCGATTGTTCCAACGTATTATAGAAAAAAAAGTACTTTCAGTGATATTTGTTTGTAATGTTTATCTCAATTTACGAATTTCTTATGGGTTTTAAAATAATTTTTAAGCATGCATATTTTTTAAATATGCTTGCAACCCAAATACAAAAGATTAACTCAATTGTTCAAAAACATTGTAAATAATTCAGAATTTGTTTGCTTTCGCGTAATATTCAATAACTAAATTGGCAAACAAAATTAAAACGCCAAAAATAAAATAAAATAGAACACGAATTTAACAGATATCAAATCAAACTACTCAAAATAACCTTATAAGTATATAAAATTCAAATGGGAATTTGGTTCCGGGTGCATATAACTTGAATTCTTCAGAACGGATTTTCATGCGACTTGCACTATTAGTTTTTTAGGAAAGATTTTAGTGCGTAACATATTGTTTTCCGTTGCTTAGTCATAGAATTATAGGGGAAAGTTATATGATCATGTGAACCCAATTATGAAGGATTAGTCTTATTAGCTGAATGAAAAATGCAGAACAATTTTTATCTCTAAGTATATTGACGGGTTTATCTTCGGTAATGGGGCTGTGCGCTAGGGTATTCTTATTTTAATGAGTGTGCCTGACACGTATTATGGCACGCACCTTTGTTTAAAACAATATAGAATGACTTATGTTTTAAGCGACTATCTGGCATGCAACTTGATTACAAAATACTAACCTGCGAATGCTTAAGGTACTTCTGCAGTTCCCTGCTCAACAACGCGAAACTTTCTGACACATTTTCTGACTCATTAAACGTAAAGGCTTAAAATTTATAGGCCTGAATATTAAAGCGATTTGGAATTGAAATGAGTTTTTCCTTTTTCCATAAATGAATTACTTATTGAGTTATGAGCAATTGTTGTTGTGTGACGGCCGGTTTTTATCCTTTCTTGCACTGTTGCGTCCGAAATTCAATTCAAAACACCAACTGAAAGATCTTATACCTTTACCAACAAATGGAAATTATCTTTCGATTACATAGTTTCTAAATAAGAACTTCTGTCAATTTCATGCGTTTCCGAACAAAAATTAATTAAAAAATATGTCAGAAAATAGCTCCTTTAGATTTGAGAACAGCATTAACTTGAAGTTTATGGAAAAACTCACATTTTTAGTTTTAATTTTGGAACTCGCGAAATTTAAATTCAGAAAAAGGTTGTTCTTTTGGCACATTGTGGTAATTTTTTTTAAACTTTTAAAATTAAAATACATGTTTTCTTTGGCGCGCGTAACAGAAGTATACAATATCTTCATAATACTGGGGAAAATGCAAAAAAATACATCCAAATTAAGTAGTAGTTACTAAAATTTTATTTGGAAAATTTGAAATTTTATTGAAATTAAATCTACAATGATTAGATGAAATGATGTCAATTTCCATAAATTTTAAATCAACTGTCAAGATTTTTTTTGAAAATGTAAATAATCGCTCTCTTTTTGCTATAAATCACAGAAAATGTTAGCACTGAATCTAAACCAATACAACACTTAGCGATAACGTATAGCTATAAGATATGGCTGTAGTATACAATCGAAGTAGTAAGCAAAATATAGGAGCCATATGTTCACAATGAGTTTGATTACGCGTTGAAAAGTTTTGATAGAATGTGACGTCATATATAGCCTTTTTTTTCTTTTTCTTAAATTGTTTTTATGAAATTCGACTTTTTGTATTAAAATAGATGTTTTAATTAAAAAAAACCATTCAAATTGAGGTGCTACGTTATTTTCCCGCCCTTATAGTTAAAGTTTTTATTTTATATACAAAAACATGTAAATTTTCTGTTTAGAATAACGTCAATATCAAACACGCAAAAATATAGCAAGAAAATCTGAATTTTTATTGGCAAATATAGAAACAAAATACACGCGTTATCCTTATTTTTTTCACATTATTGCGTCATTCTCTAGGGTTTGGCAACAGGAAAGAAACGTTTGAATTAAAAAAGATTTAAAAAGAGATATTTCTATAATGTTAAATTGTGGAAGTGGTAGAAAAAAGGGATAAATAGTGGTCTGATAATTTTTTAAAGTAGACAGTGATCTTTTCCACGTTCTAAAACGTATGTACATCGAGTTTCGTGCAAATCGGTCAAAAAGTAAAGATTTGTATAAAGGACATACACACAGAGAACGGCTTATATATATATAGATATTGCGTCATTTTTTAGGGTTTGGCAACAGGAAAGAAACGTTTGAATTAAAAAAGATTTAAAAAGAGATATTTCTATAATGTTAAATTATGGAAGTGGTAGAAAAAAGGGATAAATAGTGGTCTGATAATTTTTTAAAGTAGACAGTGATCTTTTCCACGTTCTAAAACGTATGTACATCGAGTTTCGTGCAAATCGGTCAAAAAGTAAAGATTTGTATAAAGGACATACACACAGAGAACGGCTTATATATATATAGATATTGCGTCATTTTTTAGGGTTTGGCAACAGGAAAGAAACGTTTGAATTAAAAAAGATTTAAAAAGAGATATTTCTATAATGTTAAATTATGGAAGTGGTAGAAAAAAGGGATAAATAGTGGTCTGATAATTTTTTAAAGTAGACAGTGATCTTTTCCACGTTCTAAAACGTATGTACATCGAGTTTCGTGCAAATCGGTCAAAAAGTAAAGATTTGTATAAAGGACATACACACAGAGAACGGCTTATATATATATAGATATTGCGTCATTTTTTAGGGTTTGGCAACAGGAAAGAAATGTTTGAATTAAAAAAGATTTAAAAAGAGATATTTCTATAATGTTAAATTGTGGAAGTGGTAGAAAAAAGGGATAAATAGTGGTCTGATAATTTTTTAAAGTAGACAGTGATCTTTTCCACGTTCTAAAACGTATGTACATCGAGTTTCGTGCAAATCGGTCAAAAAGTAAAGATTTGTATAAAGGACATACACACAGAGAACGGCTTTTATATATATAGATATTGCGTCATTTTTTAGGGTTTGGCAACAGGAAAGAAACGTTTGAATTAAAAAAGATTTAAAAAGAGATATTTCTATAATGTTAAATTATGGAAGTGGTAGAAAAAAGGGATAAATAGTGGTCTGATAATTTTTTAAAGTAGACAGTGATCTTTTCCGCGTTCTAAAACGTACGTACATCGAGTTTCGTGCAAATCGGTCAAAAAGTAAAGATTTGTATAAAGGACATACACACAGAGAACGGCTTATATATATATAGACTAGCAGATCCACCCGGCTTCGCTCGTGTCAATAATAATGGTCCACTCGGGTAAAATCCTTCTATATATAAAAAAAAAGTTTTGATTTGGAAATGGACCAATGAACATCTGCGTAGATATTCCGGGTTGATCCGCATCCAATTTGAATGCTTAAGCATGGCCTTTCATCGTTAATATTAAGAAAACTGTTGCATACAAAAATATGAAAATCGGTGGTATTATAGAAAAATGTTTGATAAACACGCTGATGCAGACAGTTTTCAAATCGAAGAATTTATTTTAAGAGATATTTAATGCTAAAGTTGGACAAAGTCGTTCCATTAAAAAAGTTTTATTTGAGCAAAAACTATGCATGAGAATTTAATCATTTTTAGATCATTTTATACGTTATAAGTTCCCAATGCGCAGATTGCATTTATTTTTCTTATTTGACGCATTTTTTGAGGTTTTATTTCTATTTTTAATTCAAATTTTCAGCATTTCGAGAGATGTTTTTTACAAATTTTAGAAAATGTCATTAATTTAAACTGTTGCCAATTGTATAAACAGCGAAGCAAATTATCATATCAAATATTTCTTCAAATTAAAAATTTATTTACACGTGAATATTACAAACAGAAAAAAAAAACTTTAAAATTAGAATTAAATGATTACATGTTAAAAGCAGGAAAATTACGTCATAAGAACCATATTTACACTTGAATTTTACGTCATATTTAAAATGCCCAAAAAATATGGTAAAACAATTTAAATTGAAAAATATATTTGCGCGAGATATTTTGAGATAATCTTTTCAACTATTATCGTGAATTCGAAGACAGCGCAAATAATATTTCCTTCTAACAACAAAAGTATTTTTACGTGAATATTAATAAGAGAAATAAAAGTTTGGTGTAAATTACGTCAGATTTGAAACGATACATTTAAAATGAATTATTTAAAAGAACTAACTTATAGCGCTGCTAAAAAATACCGGGAGACAATGACACTGTTTACTTAATTCATTTTACATTAGCTTATTTTCAAATAACTAATGTGTTTAATTAAATACGAAAACAGCCATTGTATCTCTTAACAGCAACAGATTTGGTCTTAAAAATCCCCAATCCAAGAAAAACGAATGGAAACCCGTTTACAGAGAGATCGCTACTGTTTTTTTTTTATTATTATTTTAATTCAATATTTTTAAAGCCGATCAAATGCGTGCAATTAGCGTGCTTTTTGGATTTTAGTGTGCCTGAACGGAGGTTGGCGAGCGTAGCTCGTAGGGGGCAAAGCCCCCTAGTACATTAAAATGAAATAACACGGCAGTGACAATAACTGAGATTGGTGCATTACCGTCCACGAATCGTTAAAAGACCGATAAGAAATATAAGTAAAATAGTTTTAATTGCGTCTACTATTAACTATATACCATAATAATGTATATTCCAAACAAATGCCATAACATATATTAAAGTACAATTATTTGCTTAAAAAGCGTCATTTAAATAATAAAAAACATTAAAAATATTAAAAATTTACATGTTTCGACTCTTTCATTGAGTCTTCTTCAGAATATATATATATAAAAAAAACTACAAACACAATGCCAATTGTGACATTATACTGATGATGGCAATGACCTAACCCATAAATTTTGCCTTTACTAAAATTTTTTTTACTTATGATCATCATACAATTTCGTTTTTCACACTGTCGAATAGAAAAAGCTTCTGTCAAATGAAATTTATTTGAAAATTGTATCTCAATTTTTTTCATGTGAATGGATTTTAAAGTAATTTTCAATCATGGATATTTTTGATTTGCATGCAGCCAGGGATAAGATTTCCGCATTTTTTCACACCAGTATTGTGTTAGAGCAGTGGTTCCCAAACTTTTTGATTGGCGGAGCCCTTTTTTGAATGAATTTCTATGGCGGAGCCCCTGAAGCCTACCGTACCCTATGTTACAAGGTAATGTTTTTTAGGTGCATTGCTACTGAGCACAGGAAAAGAGAATGAATAGTAATCTGAACAATTGTGCATTGCCCCAGAAATAAAATTATATTTTGAAACTTTTACTGTAATACTGGATATATTTTCAATAATCATCAATAGATGGAATTGTCAAAAGTTTACAAACTTAAAAAACCTCAATACTCAAGAAATCTTAACATTTGCGTTACAATAAATTTTACATTATAAGAGTGACAAACAATAGCGCATAAACGACCAAGGGGACTCTTCACTCACTTGAAAACGCCCGATCGGTAATGTTAAACCTATGGGCAGGTTGTTCTCGAATTTCTCGTTTAAATTTGAATATTTTTAAACTTTTTTTTTTGTATAGGACAGCTGAGGTCGATCTCTAATATGGGTATTTTTTACTTTTTCGATTTCGGTCGCAGATTTTTTTTAATAAAGGTACTTTCACTTTCGGAATTGGCTTCGAAATTTTATTTGTATACTTTTGTTATCTGGTGTTTTTTGCATTCCTTTTTAACAAGAGGGACGTAATCGATATCATCGTTTGGCTCAGAATCCGACCAATACACGTTTCGTCTTAAAGAAGACGTTCGGCAAATGAAACAGAAATTGTGACAGATTTTCATTGCAATGATACATTTATTTCATTTTACTAAAATATCGGGAAAATACGTAATTAGAATTATATTAGATGAAATTTTCCAACTGGGCGAAAAATGTCCGGACCAGGATTCGAACCGGGGACCTTCTGGCTGAAGCCGCCAGTGCTCTGCCATCTGAGCTATCCCGGACGATTCTGGTCGAACTCTTTCACCCAGCTAACCTTGATGATTACAGCACAACAGAATAAATCTCAGGTAATGGAACTCCAGAAATCGCTGGATACGAAATCATCAAGGTTAGCTGGGTGAAAGAGTTCGACCAGAATCGTCCGGAATAGCTCAGATGGCAGAGCACTGGCGGCTTCAGCCAGAAGGTCCCGGGTTCTAATCCTGGTCGGGACATTTTTCGCCCAGTTGGAAAATTTCATCTAATATGATTTGTTTACCAATTAGATTAATTGTGTTAATATTAATCTAGTGTAATTAGAATTCTCAATCTTCATTAGCTTTGCCAGTTTAGAGTTATGGTTCTTCTCACCTCTGCAATTACTACAATTGTATAAACGCTCTTCATAGACAATACCATCTTACTTCCGTATGTTAGTAGGAGGGGCGGATGCCAACATCCAATAATTTCATACATATGCTTAAAAAGATTGCTTTTAAGATTTCGTGATTTTATATAGTTTATTATTTTAATGCAGCATTTAACCTTTTCATAAATTCAGAAGACATTTTCCAAGGGATAGCGTATATCTTTAAAGAACGTACAGATAGTGTTACGGTGCTTTATCAACTCTTTTACTTTTGCAGTGGCATTGTGACCCATCATTGCTTTCGCATCATCAGTGCATTCATGTTCATATGTGTTGTTCTATGTATTGATCAAAAAATATTTCGTTTCTTAGTGCGTTGGTTTGTCGTGATCTACAAAAAGTATGATATTGATAGCTTTGTGAATCCTCTTTCAAATTGACGTTAGTAAGGAGCTTAATTTAAATCAAGTTAATGTTCTCAAACACTGTAATAATGGAAAAATCAATTTAAGTTCCGGGTGACCGTTTCAAAATAGTCAGTTTAAAATCTTACCTGGTCTGAACTATAACTTCCCTGGTCTGAACGGCATATTAGTATACGTAACTGAAAAATACTAACAAAACTGCTAATCCAGTGACGTCAATAGATTCATTCAATTATAGTGCAAATTTTGTATATCTGAAGATGCTCTTGTGTTCTTTTACGTCACCTGTTATAGAGTTAATTAAAAAAAAAAAGATCAATTTGATAAGGAAATATTGACTCTAAATTAATAACATTTTCATAAAGCAAATTCCTGAAAATATCAATATTATGAGGCTTATCAAGTCTTTGCAATTATATGATCTTCGCAAATTCAAGCGACTCGGTAAATATCAGGTAAGCGCCGACTTAACGGGGGCGACAAAGTATAACAAGGCAAACTTCTATCACTAATTATAGAACATTATTTTTGTCGTAATTAATCACAGTGATTAAACAGACAAAAGGAAAAATTTAAAGTAGTTGTAGAAATATATCTTACTGTCCATTTCACACCCGTGAAGTCTGCAACTATGACCGGGACATAGGTGCAGTTTATTATATACTGTATACCTATATTTGTTTTAACAAGTGCTGTGATATTTCCTTTTGAAGCATGCATAGATTACTTTGCCATTCATATTTTAAAAAATCAGGCGGTTAATCGTTCAAATCAGACTAATTCCTTTCGGAATGATGACGTAGTCGGCATGAAACGTGGAGTCATTGGATAACAAACATTTCATCAAATCACACGGAGAAGAGGAGTTGAGAAATTCAAATATCCAAAATATCCTTCAGAATACAATTACTGGCTTTCTTACAGTAAATATACGTTTGTTACTCTATTTATTGCATTTTTTTGATCGAAAAACGTAAAAATAGAGCATAAAATTAATATTTGCACCGGAAATTTTTTGAAGAAAATAAAATTTAGTTAATTAAGAGTTCAGATAGTTGAAGATAGTTATCATCCATTTATAAATACTTTTGTAACAAAAGAATCTGTTTCCATTTTTGAAAAAACAAAAACTCCTTTCTTTAAATGTGTTGGTTTCGTTCAAATTTTAATTTTTTTTTCCTAAAGCGCGGCGGAGCCCCTGGAAAGTTCACGCGGAGCCCCAAGGGCTCCGCGGAGCACACTTTGGGAACCTCTGTGTTAGAGTAAATGATATTTCATTTAATCGGGACGCTCTCTTGATTTAACAGAACAACATTTTCTTTAAGAATATACCGGTGTGCAAAAACGTGGAAATCTCATCCCTGCATGCAGCCCAATTACGAAAGATATACCTGTTTGCTCTTACTGCAATATTATAAAGTAAAGACATTGATGAACTATGAGTAACTCTAGCATCATATTGTTGGTGGCAATAACCTAACCCAACCATAAATTTAACTTTTACTGCAATTTGACCTTTAAACATCGCACATTTGATTATTCCAAAATCTAATAGAATACAAAAAGTACTTTCAGTAATTTTTTTTTTTTTGAAAAGCTTATCTCAATTTACGGATTATTTATCCATTTTAAATTAATTTTCAATCACGGATATATTTTTAAATATATCTGTAACCCAATTCAGAAAGATATATCCGTTTGCTATTAATGCAATATTATGAAGAAAAGACATATCTATGAGTAACGCCTAGCACCATATTGCTGGTGGCAACAACCTAACCGTACCATAAATTACGCTTTTACTGCAATTTGATCTCTAAACATCATGCATCCCATTATTTCAACGTCTAACAAAAAAGTCTGTCAGTCATGAAATTTTGTTTAAACTAGTTGGATGTGCCAATCCCAAAACTTTCTTCTATCTTATACATCTTAATATTTCAAAACCTAGTTACACATGTTAATACTTCAATATTATTAGTTCAATACTATACCAACTTTGATTTTCATCTTAAATTTCTGCTCAAGTCAATTAAACGGACTAAAAACGAGTTAATCTATATCATGATATTTGTTAAAATTATTAATTTTTACTTTCTTCTATCTTCAATAGAAGAAAGTATTGTAATCGAAATTTTTTTCGACTTCCGGTTTTCGACGGATTTGCATGTTTTAGGGGTCAGAGATTACAAAAAACATGTTTATAGAAAATGTCTGTCTGTCTGTGTGTCCGTCTGTCCGTCCGTCCGTCTGTCCGTCTGTCCGTCCGTCCGTCTGTCCGTCTGTCCGTCTGTCTGTCGCCATTGTACCATCAAAAAGTGTATGAAGTTATGTATAGAATTAAACCAAAATTTTATTATAAGTTTTTGGTTATGGCAAGCAGGTCCTCCCGGAATTTGGAAAAAATTCGCCGGTAGGGGGCGCTGTAAATGCGTTTTTTGTGCGATTTTGAATATTGTACCATCGAAAAGTGTATAGAGTTATGCATAGAATTGAACCAAATTTATAGTTTAAGTTTTTGTATATGACAAGCAGGTCCTCCCTGAATTTGGAAAAAATTCGCCGGTAGGGGGCGCTGTAAATGCGTTTTTTGTGCGATTTTGAATATTGTACCATCGAAAAGTGTATGAAGTTATGCATAGAATTGAACCAAATTTTTATTTTAAGTTTTTGGCTATGGCAAACAGGTCCGCCCTGAATTTGGAAAAAATTCGCCGGTAGGGGGCGCTGTAATACGATTTTTGTGCGATTTTGATATTGTACCGTCCAAAAGTGTATGAAGTTATGCATAGAATTGAACCAAATTTTTAGTTTAAGTTTTTGGATATAATAAGCAGGCCCTCCCTGAATTTGGAAAAAATTCGCCGGTAGGGGGCGCTGTAATAGCGATTTTTGTGCGATTTTCAATATTGCACCATCGAAAAGTGTATGAAGTTATGCATAGAATTGAACCAAAAAAAAAAAATTAAGTTTTTGGCTATGGCAAGGAGGTCCTTCCTTAATTTATAAAAAATCGCTCGTAGAGGGCGCTGTAATAGCGATTTTTGTACAATTTTTGTGCCATTTTGAATATTGTACCGCCGAAAAGTGTATGAAGTTATGCATAGAATTGAACCAAATTTTATGCGTTTATTTTTGGTCATGTCACGAAGGTCCTCCCTGAATTTGGAAATATTCTGCCAGAAGGGGGCACTATAATTGCGATGTCTGTACCATTTTCATTATTGTACCATCGAAAAGTGTATGAAGTTATCCATATAATTGAACCAAATTTTTTGTGCATGTTTCTGGCTATGGCAAACAAGTCCTCCCTGAACTTGAAAAAATTCCGAAAGAAGGGGGCGCTATAATTCCGATCTCTGTGCCATCATTATTGTACCATCGAACAGCGTATAAAATTATGCATACAATTGAACCAAAATGCTTGTGCTTGTTTTTGGCTTTAGCCAACAGGTTCTCCTTGAATTTGGAAATATTGCGCGGTAAAGGGGCTCCGTGCTAGCGATTTTTGTATACTTTTCTTGATTTTTCGTAGTGCTATTGTGCATCGGCGGCTCATGCAGCGGCGGGAACTCGCTTCCTGCTAAGCCGGCTATTCGCAAACAGCTGATAACGACAGAATAAGGAAAAATTAGTAATTTTAACAAATATCATGATATAGATTAACTCGTTTTTAGTCCGTTTAATTGACTTGAGCAGAAATTTAAGATGAAAATCAAAGTTGGTATAGTATTGAACTAATAATATTGAAGTATTAACATGTGTAACTAGGTTTTGAAATATTAAGATGTATAAGATAGAAGAAAGTTTTGGGATTGGCACATCCAACTAGTTCTTTATTCTGTCGTTATCAGCTGCTTGCGGATAGCCGGCATAGCATGAAGCGAGTTCCCGCCGCTGCACAATAGAACTACGAAAAATCAAGAAAAGTATACAAAAATTGCTAGCACGGAGCCCCTTTACCACGCAATATTTCCAAATTAAAGGAGAACCTGTTGGCCAAAGCCAAAAACAAGCACAAATATTTTGGTTCAATTGTATGCATAATTTTATACGCTGTTCGATGGTACAATAATGAAAATGGCACAGAGATCGGAATTATAGCGCCCCCTTCTTTCGGAATTTTTTCAAGTTCAGGGAGAACTTGTTTGCCATAGCCAGAAACATGCACAAAAAATTTGGTTCAATTATATGGATAACTTCATACACTTTTCGATGGTACAATAATGAAAATGGTACAGACATCGCAATTATAGTGCCCCCTTCCGGCAGAATTTTTCCAAATTCAGGGAGGACCTTCGTGACATGACCAAAAATAAACACGTAAAATTTGGTTCAATTCTATGCATAACTTCATACACTTTTCGGCGGTACAATATTCAAAGTGGCAGAAAAATTGTACAAAAATCGCTATTACAGCGCCCTCTACGAGCGATTTTTTTGCAAATTCATGAAGGACCTGCTTGCCATATCCAAAAACTTAAAATAAAAATTTGGTTTAATTCTATGCATAACTTCATACACTTTTGGACGGTACAATATTCAAAATCGCTATTACAGCGCCCCCTACCGGCGAATTTTTTCCAAATTCAGGGAGGACCTGCTTGCCATGGCCAAAAACTTAAAATAAAAATTTGGTTTAATTCTATGCATAACTTCATACACTTTTGGACGGTACAATATTCAAAATCGCACAAAAATCGCTATTACAGTGCCCCCTACCGGCGAATTTTTTCCAAATTCAGGGAGGACCTGCTTGCCATAGCCAAAAACTTAAAATAACAATTTGGTTCAATTCTATACATAACTCCATACACTTTTGGATGGTACAATATTCAAAATCGCACAAAAATTGTTATATCAGCGCACCCTTCCAACGGAATTTTTCCAAATTCAGGAAGGACCCTCATGCCATGAACAAAAAGAAAGGCAAAAAATTTGGCTCAATTCTCTGCATAACTTCATACACTTTTCGATGGTATAATATTCAAAATGGCACAAAAATTGCTATTACAGGGCCCCCTACCCGCAATTTTTTTCCAAATTAAGGAAGGACCTGCTTGCCATAGCCAAAAACTTATAATAAAATTTTGGTTTAATTCTATACATAACTTCATACACTTTTTGATGGTACAATGGCGACAGACAGACGGACAGACGGACAGACGGACACACAGACAGACAGACATTTTCTATAAACATGTTTTTTGGAATCTCTGACCCCTAAAACATGCAAATCCGTCGAAAACCGGAAGTCGAAAAAAATTTCGATTACAATACTTTCTTCTATTGAAGATAGAAGAAAGTAAAAAGAAAAAAAGCTTACCCTAAAAAATAGTAGCTATAATTTCTATTTAATATAAATCGTACAAAAATCGTATTTTATATAACCGTATTCGATACAAATCGTAGAATGTTATAACTGCATTTCAGGTATTAAAACATTTATCTAAATGATATAATTAAAGATTACAAAGAAATAGGGAATAAATTGTAGCATCCAGTTTTTAGAGCCAGTTTGAAATTATATTGATGACATTGACGTCATATCTAGCAAACGATTTTTTTACTTTCTTCTATCTTCAATAGAAGAAAGTTTTGCAATCGAAATTTTTTTCGACTTCCGGTTTTCGACGGATTTACATGTTTTAGGGGTCAGAGATCCCCAAAAACATGTTTATAGAAAATGTCTGTCTGTCCGTGTGTCCGTGTGTCCGTCTGTCCGTGTGTCTGTCGCCATTGTACCATCAAAAAGTGTATGAAGTTATGTATAGAATTGAAGAAAGTATTGTAATCGAAATTTTTTTCAACTTCCGGTTTTCGACGGATTTACATGTTTTAGGGGTCAGAGATCCCCAAAAACATGTTTATAGAAAATGTCTGTCTGTCCGTCTGTCCGTGTGTCTGTCGCCATTGTACCATCAAAAAGTGTATGAAGTTATGCATAGAATTGAACAAAATTTTTATGTTAAGTTTTTGGCTATAGCAAGCAGATCCTCCTTGAATTTGGAAAAAAATTGCCGGTAGGGGGCGCTGTAATAGCGATTTTTGTGCGATTTTGAATATTGTACCACCCAAAAGTATATGAAGTTATGCATAGAACTGAACCAAATTTTTATTTTAAGTTTTTGGATATGGCAGGTAGGTCCTCCCTGACTTTGGAAAAAATTCGCCAGTAGGGGGCGCTGTAACAGCGATTTTTGTGCGATTTTGAATATTGTACCATCCAAAAGTATATGAAGTTATGCATAGAATTGAACCAAATTTTTATTTTAAGTTTTTGGATATGGCAGGTAGGTCCTCCCTGAATTTGGAAAAAATTCGCCGGTAGAGGGCGCTGTAACAGCGATTTTTGTGCGATTTTGAATATTGTACCATTAAAAAGTGTATGAAGTTATGCATAGAATTGAACCAAGTTTTATTTTAAGATTTTGGATATGACAGGTAGGTCTTCCCTGAATTTGGAAAAAATTCGCCGGTAGGGGGCGCTGTCACAGCGATTTTTGTGCGATTTTGAATATTGTACTATCCAAAAGTGTATGAAGTTATGCATAGAATTGAACCAAATTTTTATTTTAAGTTTTTGGCTTTGGCAGGCAGATCCTCCCTCAATTTGGAAAACATTCGCCGGTAGGGGGCGCTGTAACAGCGATTTTGAATATTGTACCATCCAAAAGTTTATGAAGTTATGCATGGAATTGAACCAAATTTTTATTTTAAGTTTATGGCTATGACAAGCAGCACCTCCCTGAATTTGGAAAAAAATTGCCACTAGAGGGCGCTGTAATAGCGATTTTGCATATTGTACCATCGAAAAGTGTATGAAGTTATGCATAGAATTGAACCAAATTTTTATTTTAAGTTCTTGGCTATGGCAAGCAGGTCCTTCCTTAATTTGGAAAAAAATTGCGGGTAGGGGGCCCTGTAATAGCAATTTTTGTGCCATTTTGAATATTATACCATCGAAAAGTGTATCAAGTTATGCAGAGAATTGAGCCAAATTTTTTGCGTTTCTTTTTGTTCATGGCATGAAGGTCCTTCCTGAATTTGGAAAAATTCCGTTGGAAGGGTGCGCTATAATTACGATGTCTGTACCATTTTCTTTATTATACAATCGAAAATTGTATAAAATTATGCATACAAATTGAACCAAATTTTTTGTGCATGTTTTTGGCTTTGGCCAACAGGTCCTCCTTGAATTTGGAAATATCGCGCGGTAATGGGGCTCTGTGATGGCGATTTTTGTATACTTTTCTAGATTTTTCGTAGTTCTATTGTCCATCGGCGGCTCGTGCAAAGGCGGGAACTCACTTCCTGTTAAGCCGACTATTCACAAACATCTGATAACAACAGAATAAGGAAAAACTATTAATTTTAACAAATATCATGATATAGATTAACTCGTTTTTAGTTTATTTAATTGACTGAAGCAGAAATTTGAGATGAAAATCAAAGTTGGTATAGTAATGAACTAATAATATTGAAGTATTAACATGTGTAACTAGTTTTTGAAATATTAAGATGTATAAGATAGAAGAAAGTTTTGGGATTGGCACATCCAACTAGTTTTTTACTATTATCATTTTCCTTATTTGATTCTTGATATTGAAACGACTTCATTAAAATAGATTTTTTAACATTCAACTAAAGTACTTCTAAGGTCATTTTAAAACATGCTTAGTTAAAGTTTTTACATAAATGTATGAAAAATGTGCATTTTCTGATTAGAATTAAATTGTCGCTTAACAGTTGACATCAGACACAAAATTGATTTGTTTTTTATTTGTTGTAAAAAAGATTTCTCTTATTGTGTTTATAGTTTAATAGACATGTAAAAATATGATTAATTAATTTTTCATACATTGAGAAAAAAAGTGCAAATTGATGACTTTGATATATGTAACTTAGTTAGGCCTAATGTCCTGAAGATTGATTATGTCGTGATAATAATCCTGATAAATGTCCTGATTATGAAATGAAAAGCAATTCTTGCATAACAAATACTTATAACTGAACAAATAAATAATAATATAGTATATAGATAATACTCATAAAAGGTAATTAAAAATACTTAACATGTTGATATCCATTTTTCAATAATTACAAAATAAAACAAATGCTTCCTCTTTGTTTACATTATACATAAGATGAGGCAATATAGCTTCCCATAGCTTTGTTGTCAAAATTGGTATAAAATAGCTATACTGAGATTGTTTTGGTGATACTCATGGGATATTAAAAAAAGGGAAATAGTAAAATTGAATTTTATGGTCTTTTTACTCTGGGGTAACTATTAAAAAAAAAAAAAGAATATTTTATACCTCATTACTTTCAAAGAAAATAACCATGTGAATCATTTATAAATGAATTGTCACTTAACAACTGTCATCAAACACAAAATTTTGTTTTTTATTTATTGTAAAAACAGAGTTGTCTTATTGCGCTTATAGTTTAATAGACAGGTAAAAATTGAAAAAAAAGTTCAAATTGATGATTTTGATTTATATAACCTTTTCAAAACAATTTTGATCCATTAAAAATGGTATTCTTTGGAAGATTAAACTCAAGCCTAATGATCCTCAAATGAAAAAACAATTCTTGCATAACAAATATTTATAACTGAACAAATAAATAATATATAGATATAGATAATACTCATAAGAGCGAATTAAAAATACTTAAAATGTTGATATCATTTTTCAATAAATACGAAATAAAATGTTTCCTCTTTGTTTACATTACATAAGATGAGGCAATATAGTTTCCTGTAGCTTTGTAGTCAACTTAACACAGGCCCCGATCATGACTAATTGGGACCCTGGGTTGGGTAAAGATAAAATAGGGGGCCCCATTCGAATCATTGCAACATTATTCAAATAGAACTGATGGTCAGTCATATGTGTAATACATGAACAATATTTTTTTTTACCTTGGATTTTAAATAGTACTATGAATTTATTAACTTCAACTTAAGGAAAAAGTTGGAATAGGGAAAAAAAAGAGTAAATATTTTATAATTTAATATATGGATTTGGGGGCCCCTGGGCAATGTCCTGATTTGCCCATGTGATAATGAGGGCCTGATTGCACAAATCAAAATCTGTATAAAATAACTATAAATGTAAAAGCAGCCTAATTAAAAGACTTTGAAAAGATCTTTATTAAATATATTATGATTTAGATGAAACTTTATTTTAGTTATCAAATTACAGAATCTAATAACAAATCATTTGAAAATTTAGATATAATTTCTTATATGTATTAACTAGATTAACTGGAATGTACTGATATTGACATATCATCATATGGGAGTTCTAACAGCATCAAAAGATTATTCTTTTGACATGAAATGTAGATTCAAATATTATGGTATCAAACATGCATTTTGAAAATCAGCCATGCAGTAAATTAAATAATATATAAACACTACTTATAAATATATGGAATGATTAAATACTTTTAGATTACATTGTTATTCTAAGAATGGCTTAATAAACTGACAGATTTAAAACAACAAACTTGTATAAAATATTAAGATTATTATTGTAATGAACATTGTATAAAAGGCCAATTTTTAGGCTTATCAAAGACTACTATGTTTGTAAATTTATGAAATTTTAAACTATTTAACCCTAAATCCAGAGAAAAAGCTTGATTCTGAGTGAATATTAGGGCAGTACAAAAATTAGTATTGAAAGTTGCGGGATGAAAATAAATAAGTAAATACGATTTTTCACCTGCATAAATTGTATTTTAAGGAAAACTATTTCAAACATACCGTATGGAAACAGCTTCCTCTTATGATTAACTGGCTTGCGCTTGGAATCTTCACACATTAAAATACTAGCAAATACACACCCAAAAGCACAGAAAAAAATAAATTATATGCTTTTAAAAGTGGTATCAACTGGCAGCTGTATTTAAGTTGGATAAAAAGTTTCGTGTTCTTTGGTAACACATTTAATGTCTTTAACATATAGAAAATCTTTTCCTATTTTTTGAGAGATTTCTAGAGAAAACTTCGTAAAATGACACAAAACCATGAAAAAAAGAAATAATTGTAGCACTAAAAACTCGCTAAAGAATTCATTACACGTTTATTAGTTATTGCTGAAGCTGGCAGATTTCGAATAGAAGCATTTATTTGTTATTGTTATTACGGCAGTGAAATGCCGGAAAGAAGAGTCATTCAAAAAGAGATTCATTCTCTAGAATCTCCGGCAGTCGTTACGGAAATCTTAACTGCGCATGTGCAGTAGACTGCCGTGAGAATAATATTCTTACGGCTGCCGTGAGAATAGACACAGCCATTTTATTTATATCAGTCTCATTCTCCAAAAGCCTAATTTTGAAACGATGCAACTAACGATTTACAATGTATATTTTTTATTACTTGAATTTTATTTTATATTTTTCTTCATTTTTTAAATATTAAACCATGGATATCAGTATAGTTTATTTTATAGTTCTTATATGAATATTTTCCTTTCTTTCCGTTTTATTTGTTTATTTATTTGTTTATTTATTTTTTTACGGAAGAGAATGGCAAACTTTTCCTTCTGACTCACACACCTATATATTCTTGATAATGGTCAAAAAATACAAACAAAAGTTGTAGATAAGCTCATTTTATTTAATTGATAATTACATGCAAAATATTTTACGTTAAATATTTTAAATATAAAATTATTATTTTTTCAAAATATTTTTGAGTGTTAAATTTTAATTAATGATAAACCATTCAAATAATAATAAAGTCAGAATCATATAACTTCTTCTCTTAGTAAAATATGTCATTATCGAAATGAATTATCGCCGAAAATGGTACAGAAATCATTTTGTCGGGCGTTGGTCTTGAACCCGCGTCGTCTGCAAAAATTCGGAGTTTTAAACTGGTGCTTTAGACCACTCTGCTAACCACACCTGCTCTACCTTTCCTCTAAATGGAATATCTAGTAAATTTCACTTCACGCATGCGTAAATGCGTGAATTTTTTAGTCTGATCTTATAGAATCGGGTTTATGGTTTAATATATACTAGATACTTCTTTCTAACAAACCCACTAAATTTATTCTATTCTTTCATATTTTGACACATTAAATTCTTTTCTCTTTCGAAGGTTATCAATGCCATTTTATTTTTATTAAGTTCATTCGATTTCCCATGAGTCTTTGCGAGAAGTTCGCGGGTTAGCCTGTTTACTTTATAAAACCCCGTCGGCAAGTAATAAGTTCGGTTAGCTACGTCACGCGCCCCCGCCCCCTTTTCTGGGTTTACCCTATCGCTGGTGTGGCCTTCCGTCCCGTTCCTCCCCTCTCTCTCCTTGGTTGGTTCATTGCTATGTAAACGTTCGCGTTCTTTTTAGTATTTATACGATTACATTCGCTTGGAGAGCAGATTTTGTACGATTGTTGTCTCTTTCTTGAAAAACCCCTGTCACTTCGAGAGCTATTTTTCCTACATTTTCGTCAAGCTGTTTCTAATGTTTAACATCCATCTTAAGGCCTGACCTTCTACTCCGACCATGATTTTATGACTGCAAACATTGACTTCTCAGTTGGTGATATATAAAGAGTGTACTGTTGCTGCTTAATCTCGATATGTTTCTAGCCTGAATTGAAAGCATATCATATATAAATTTCAATCTGTTTGAAATTGTGAAACATCGTTAAAAACTATCGCAAACGATTTTTTTCCATAGGCCGTAATGTAACCTAATTCTTTTGAATGTCCAATAATGAATGTACGGTTATAAAACCCGGGTTTCCTGGTTACAGAATATACCGGGTGTCCCAAAAAGGACTGACTGATTTTAAAATTCAATAACTTCCAAACGGTGACAGATATTAAAAAAATTCTTGCAGGAGGGTTATGCATAAAGTCAAAAGTTTTTTTACAGTGATTTTCGATTTTAGTTCGAATTAAAAACAATAGATGGCGCTGCGATCAATAGAGGCTAAATTCAGGCTCGATTTTTGGTACTTCGTGGCCCGGATAATACATTTCCATCTCCTTTTTCTGCATGGAACAACAGAAAGGACCAAAAATCGATCCTGTATTTAGCGACTATTGCTTACAGCGCCATCTATTGTTTGTAATTCGAACCAAAATCGAAAATCACTGTAATAAAACTTTTGACTTTATGCATAACCCTCCTGCAAGAATTTTTTTAATATCTGTCACCGTTTGGAAGTTATTGAATTTTAAAATCAGTCAGTCCTTTTTGGGACACCCGGTAGGTGAAAACGATGGTATATATTATTTCAGATGTAATTTTTTTTTCTCTTCAAAGGCTAAAGGCACAGCGACGACTAAGTTATTTTTCGAAAGGTCCTGCAAGCGGCTTTTGACATAGTATACTTATATGTATTGTTAAAACGCGTTGTTTGACAAAAAAGAAATGCAATTAATCAGATACTGATGAAAAGAACATATCAGCATATCGCTCACCCGCAAAAAAAGTGACACATCTCGACAACAGTAAATTTCACATGAGAGGCGAAAGGAAGTTTCGCATTTTTTTAATGCAGCATAAAACGATAGTATTTAAATCTGCATAAACTGTAAAAAAGTGTTAAAAAATGCGCAAAACTTTTAAGGATCAGGACGTAAAAGTGATAAGGTGGATTTAAAAAATTTACACCCCCCACGCTGATAAATGTAACCCCTTTTTGAGTTGTGACACTTTTCTTGTTGCACATTTTGTCAAAATCCAGTCGCCTTTCAAAATATTACGTGCAAAAATGTGGATTTTTGACACTTTTCAATAAAGTTGAAAAGTGTTTATGAATTCAGTTTGTCAGTCTTCCTGTCAGACTCATGGAACTATTAATAAAGAGGAACTGACGTATTCTTGAAATAGTGAAGCTTCGACTGTAACCGCTTTCGCAAGGGCTGATTACCTCCGGTAAAATCTTCCACTACTAAATTTATATAGAAATTTACTCTGTATTTAAAGGCCTTATTAATACAAAATTTCAGTCATAAATAATGGCAGAAACATATTTTCAGTTTTACTGGTGTAAGTTTACTTTTGCAGTAGTCAGACCCTTCGTTTACGCCAAATTGTGACAAACAGTGAAACAAACTAACTGTTTCACCTGTCAAACTGACACCAGTAAAAACATATAAACGTTTTTACCCTATTTGTGAGAAAATACTTCTATGAATAAGACGCTTAAATAAGGCAAAATTTTCTATTCAATTTTACAGGTGGGAAGTTTGCCACGGCGGTATTGAGAAACTGTAGATTTGATTTAGAAAAAGCAGCCGCCATCTTGTGACAACCTCCTCAGTTACTTCCAAAGACTTTTAAGATACATAGACCGGCAAACTGTCAGTTTAACTGAGGTTTTTTGATCACAGCTGTTGTACGGCAGTTTATATGTTTTATATTTTAATTTACCTAAGAAAATGCTTTTATCAGCGTATCTTTTCATTGCGGATCATTAATTATAAGTCTACTCTATTTCATTTAGGCCTTTTTTAAAAAAAAATTACCTCATTATTCATCAATTTTTTTGTTTTTTTCGTATAGCAAGTAAGTATTTCAATAAACATGCTCCAAGGATAAAAATATAGTGTTACTCTCGTTAATTTGCATTTTTTAATTACTTTTTTGCATAAAAATTAGTTTAAAAAATGTAGATTTCTTTACAAGTAATTTAAAATTTTGTAAATTACTATATTATGTTACAGTTGCTACCTTTAATCTAAACTTCCCTACCAGTTACTTTTGTAAGCCAAACTTAAAAAAAGGTGGAATTATAATCTTTAGCAATCTGTTTCCTTATAAATTTCGCCTTTATTTAGGTTTATAAGGCATGTTAAAATTAGAAACTCCTTTTCAAACATACCATCCACAAAATTATTAATAAATCATCTTATTTAACTTTATTTCTGAAAATTCGATATTTATAACGCATATTTAGATATAAAAAATAGCTTCATGTAAAAAAATATGCCATAAACTTCATATATATTGATAAAAATTATTTTTTAAGCTCATTCTAGCCATAGCACTTAATGGTAAATAACCACAGTTGACGTACAAACCTCGCGGTTCAGATGTTTCAATTTACTTCAGATGGCTGCTATAATTTCGCATGCTTTTGAATGGGAATTTGCCGGTCTATGTATCTTAAAAGTCTTTGGTTACTTCACTCGCAAATGGTAGACGGTACACTATATGTCTTCTCCTCTTTATACATAACTCCATTATCTGACCGTCTGTCTGTCTGTTTGTACGTCTCTCTTTCCGTGCTCTAACTCGCATAAATATAGTCCGATTGCCATGAAATTCTTAGAAGTTATTGGTATCACTACGGCATGTCTGGTATTGTAAATTAAGTTTATAGCTTTACGGTTCATTTACAGAAACACTCAAAAGATTTCCGTTACATTACGGTCTATTGGGAAGAATCGTTTACGGTGTAATTTAATGATATTACACTATTTTATACATACTGAAATTTATATATATCACTGAGGTGTACTACACGGCCCTTACTGTAGAATATGGTATGCACAGAATATATCGTTCATTTACAGGGACACACAAAATAATTTGGCTACAGAACAAACAACTGAACTATTGAAACCTATGAACAATAATTGCCTGAAGTGCGTTGTCAGTTGTGGTAAACTTTATTAAATCGAACTATTTTTTAAAATATTACTTAGTGTAGATAAATTCCATACATCATATACAGGGCTGCACAAATTTTCTCAAGTACGTTTCCGTTTATTCACGGAAATTGCAGAATGGAAATTTTCAACTGTTCTATGCGTTTCAATCATCTAACTTTTTGCATACTATGTAGTATGCATAAAAATCCATAGATCATATACAGGGATGCACAAAAAAACCCCCTGATATTTTTTTGACTTGATTGTAATAGCAGAAATTGGATTTTCGCATGCGGTATGACTTTTTCAAATAGTTTATTTGAACATGATATTTCACATTAATAAACTGTGAAGCTTTGTTACAGTATACTGAATGTGTTGGAAAGTGTTACATAATCTATGCTCGACGCATGATTTTTCGTTCTTGTTTTAAATCACAATGTTTTAACTTTAATACATTATCATTCATTATCAAACATATTGGTTTGCATCAATATAAGAATCAACCACAGATTCATAACAAGGTTTCTAGGAAATTAAAAGAAAAAGCATATTTCAAATCTTTTTTATAATTATTATACAATTATAATCTTACAATTGCATTTCAGAGAAAGAAAATTATAGATACTACAAATTAATATACAAAATAAGTATACAAGAAATGATTATTAAATTAAAAAATCACGTAGACGTAATTATGTCATCACAATATTTTCTATAACAATTGAAAAATAACAGAAGTAGGTAAGTTTATTTTCATGCTTGAATAGCAATAACTATTTATTAGTTCAAAACATTTCTGTATATTTATAAACTACATTATTATAAAAGGAACCTTACTTAGGAGAACAAAAAATACAATAATTAGTGGTTGTTGTTTAGTAATAATTCAACAACAAATATGTTTTTCAGTTTTCAGAGTTATTTTCACTGAAAGCATGAACAGATTACTACGTTTGTTTCTTAGCTTCTTTAAACTTTTAAAAAAGAAACATAATTACTCAAATCAAAATTATAACAGATAATTATCCCAGATTTTTTAAAATTACCTAATTTAAAATGAACAAGTTGGAAATTGCTCATCAAACGTGGCAAATGAGGTGCGTTCGTACTATAACTAGTTTTTTAATTATTTTTTGCACCCTATATTGTACTGAATGTATATATTTTTTAACTTCATAAGTGTATAGTCTGTAACATCATTAAAATGCACTTGCAATAATTTTTTCCCATTGGCCTTAATGTAACGGAAACCTTTTAACTGTCCCTGTCATTAAACTATACATCCGATTTTCATAAAATTTCAAATGACTCCACAAAATTTTAAAACAATTATATATTTAAAATTTCAGACCATTCGTAAGGCTGTAACATAATTAAAATGCACTTGAAATAATTTTTTCCCATTGGCTGTAATGTAACGGAAAACTTTTGACTGTCCCTGTAATTAAACTATAAATCCGATTTTCATAAAATTTGAAATGACTCGAGAAAATTATGCAACAATTATATATTTTAAATTTCAAACGATTTGGTAGGGTAGTTTTTGCGCTATTATATGCGGACGGACTGAACGACGACTATAGGTGCTACGTATTTATATAATTACGAACGCACCTAAAAAGGGGCATAAATTTGAGGAATATGCTTGGAAGCAATTAAAGACAAGTGATGTTGTTTCTTCCGTTTATTCAAAGGAAAGGGTTTCGAATACACTTTATGTAAAGTTAAAAGCTCTCTTTTACTTCTAGCTTTAATTTCAAATTTCGAAAAATCACCTTGGTCATAAGAATTTTCACGTTGAATGAAAAAGAACATTGATTTATCAAATCTTAAAATTTTGATTCTGGAAAACTGAAGAATGTTACCTTCATTACCTTTCAAATAATTTCTAAGCACACCCCATTTCGCCACTCAATCATTTCAACCCAAGAATGAATTAACTCAGTCAGTGAATAAATGACGCTCAGTCTTTTTGGCATTCTAATGAATGTCACGTACTATTGAGGGATGTAAATTTGGCCACATTTTTGCCGAAACGTCAATGAAGGCTTACTGTGGAGACCCGAAAATTTTTGGTTTCCGTCTGTTTGCTTGTTAGTTAGTCTGTCTGTCTGTCCCGCGGTAACTGCCGCATGGAGCATCCGATTAGCTTGAAATTAAGAAGGCAAGTTGGTGAGGTCCCGGATTTAGCTGTATAGTTCTTGGTTAAATTTGGTTCATTCGTTCGGAATATATAGAAATTTTAATTTGCGCAATAATGCTTTTCTATGGCAGTTCAGACGATTTTCAAATTTCTATTTGTTGAAAGAAAGTGGCGCATTTGATTAATGTATTTAAATGGTAAATTATGGATGCTGAAACTAACAAATAAGGGTTTTAAATTATTTACATTATTTTGATATTTTTTTAATATATATGTCGGATTTTTAAAATTATGTGTATGAATTTTGCCGGAACTTTATACACGTTTTATAATAATATAAATTATTTTGTTCTATCATTTTACTTATTTGACATGATACGTATTTCATTCTTTTTTTCTTTTGTCAGTTACCAATAGCAACTGCATTTTATAGCCGATAAACAAAAATCTCTTAAATAATCTCAATTACGAAAAATTAAGCTGAAAATCTCGCTGAGGGAAATAAAAAGTTAGTTAATCTTTAATAATTTAGTGTGCAATATAGCTTTGCGTCAAACATTAACTATGTTAGCAATGTTACATTTTTAAATTTAATGTAGATACTATTAAAAGACTATCACAAATAATTTTTTATAGCGATAAATCGATGCGATTTAGGCAATTATCAGTGGATACGATGATGAATGATTATTCAGTAGATTTAAAAGCCTCCAAATATGCCTGTTTTTGGGGATTTTTGTATGTTATTGTTATCGAGTAGGTTACGATGTTTTTAAACTAAAGTTTTAACATGGTAAAAGTGACAAAAAGTATATTTAAAAGGCATAAAATATTTTTTAATAAACAGATCTGAGAATATGAGAAGAAATACTTTGCAAAATTAAAAACAATAGAATAAAATAATTCACGCTCACAGATGACCCTTTTTATTAGAGCACATGAATTCATTATACTTGAAGTCTCGTCATTTTTGTTTTACCAACTTTATATTTAAAAGTTCTACGGAAACAGTTTTTTAAATCAATATTTATCTTTAAAAAGTCGCCAATATGAATGCAAAACACGGAAATCGGCTTATTACTCACAGGGTATTTATATGCCTTTAAATGTACTTTTAACCACTTTTAGCATGTTATAACTTTGGTTTAATGTCAGTAAGTGATTTTCTTGTGCAATTTTATAGCATCTATTTAGACTAGATATTACATCTACCTATTATAGAAATACTGCTATTTGTATATTACGATAACATAAAATCGTTAATCCTGTTGCTTAGCCTAAGAAAATTCAAGTATAAAACGAAATTCAAGATACAATATAACCATTCGCCCAATCAATAGGAAATTAGGAATTTAAATTTAATAAGACTGCGGGGGGTTCAGGGGGGAGGGGGCAAAGCCCTCCTGAAGAAATGTATTTTTTAAACTAAAAAATTACTAGAATAAGTAATTCGTCAGAATTGCAGAACATCATTGTCATACCGTGCGTTATTCAATGCTTCTAATTTTCGAAACCTTCCAAGAACTTTATATGTTGCTAAATATATATATATTATTAAACAATAAATAAAATGTGGATTGTAGGATGTTGAATATTATGCAATGTGAGTTTAAAAATCAAACACTTTAAGATTCTGACGTTGAGGCTCCTGATCTGAGGATTTACTAGTTTAATTTGTTTCTCTATTGCTGAATGGACAGAATCTCTTTCATTTTACGTGTGTCCATAGATCAAGAATTTTATTGTTATTTTATAGACTTTTAGTGTCTTAACAGCATGCATGAATGATGAAATAATATATTTATTTTTATTTTCTCAACCTCAGTTATCACAATAAAATGTTAATTCCAAATTTTCACTGTCAACACGTTAAGCAATGTCTTGTAAATACATCCACAAACAAGTACCTATTTTATTTGCTCCGCGTCGACCCTCAAATTCATTCCAACTAGTTGGATGTGCCAATCCCAAAACTTTCTTCTATCGCATGTCATTTCATTATAATTAGTTTTATTAGTATTTTATTAGAATTAAGCATAACTTCATACACTTTTCGATGGTACAATATTGAAAATTGCACAAAAATTGCTATTACAGCGCCCCCTTCTGGCGAAATATTTCCAAATTCAGGGAGGACATTCTTGCCATTGCCAAAAACATACACAAAAAATTTGGTTCAATTCTACGCATAACTTCATACACGTTTCGATGGTACAATATTCAAAATGCACAAAAATCGCTATTACAGCGCCCCCTACCGGCGGATTTTTTCTAAATTAATGGAGGATCTGCTTGCCATAGCCAAAAACGTAAAAAAAAATTGGTTCAATTCTATGCATAACTTCATACAATTTTTGATGGTACAATGGAGACACACGGACACACGGATAGACAGACATTTTGTATAAACATGTTTTTTGGGATCTCTGACCCCTAAAACGTGTAAATCCGTCGAAAACCGGAAGTAGAAAAAAAAATTCGATTACAATACTTTCTTCTATTGAAGATAGAAGAAAGTAAAAATGACATTCGACAACATCTCTACCTACCTGTCAAATTGTATTAGTTGCAACTATTAATCTACGGCCTAACTATCAATCAATTTATAATATATTAATCACCAACAAAGTGATATTTCTTCAAATAAGGAAATTTTCATATTTTTATTAGTAAGACAATAAAAAGTTTTATAAATTGCTCGAGTATGAACTTATGAAAAACTTTTTGTGTCGATGTGTCGTGTTTCTTGTTCCATCACTGCCCATTTCCTATAATAGAAAAGTGAAACATAGTGTAATATAGAAGTTTTTCGTATAACAACACGAATAATAATTTACCTGTAGTAAGACGAACCTATGACACACCTATTTATGTAATAAAACACGAAATGAATTTTTGCAAGATGTGTCACTTTCGGGTGAGCGATATGATCTCAAAGATTGCAGTGACAAAGCCTCGCACGGGTCAAGTTTGGAAACGTACTTAAAGCGATATTTTCATATTGGCCTCAAGTCAGGAGTTAGCAGCCGAAGAAATCTCCAAAGATCGCTAATTACAGTCAACCTTTTTGTTTCTGTTCATTTAAGTGGATTAGGCGCTAAATCCGATTACATGTATTAAATTTGTGTTTTATTTATTGTTTATAATTTTATTTATCGATTTATTAATGTTTTAATTTCGTTATGGAACATAAGCTGGAATAAAATGATCAGCTTTTGAGAAAGATTTGAAAAAAAAAAAAAAAATCCTGCTTGAAATAAATCATAAGGCGAAACGCAATATTTCATCTTGATTCAAACATAAAATATGCAATATGAACTTTAAAAAGCTCACTGTTTTACTTAAGGCTGTTCTCAAATCCAAAAGGGCAACTTTATGACACAAGTTTTAATTTATTTTTGTTCGGAAATGCATGAAACTAGCAGTTGTTTTGTGCAGAAACTATGTCATCGAACTGGTTTTTTTTTTTTTTTTTTTTTTTTTTTGCAAACGCAATAGATCTTTCAGAAAATAGTGTCAAAGTGGACGTTTTGAACTGAATTTCCGCGAAAGAAGAATTACCACTCAAGTAAGGGTGAAAAACGTCTTTGTCACGTGATCAAAATCGCTTATAATTCAATAGGTAATTTATTTATGAAAAAATGGAAAACACAGTTCGATTCCAAATCGTTTCCATAGTCAGTCCTTTCAATTTTATATCTTTCCGTTAAAAAAGGAATTTGTAAATGTGTCAAAACGTTTTGCGCTTGTTGAGCAGGGCAGTTGAGAACAGCTTTAACCCTTAAATGCCGGATTTTTCAAAAATCATTGTAATAATGTTTTTCGGCTTTCATTTTTAAAATAAATCATGGGAAAAATACACTGCTCAAAACAATTAAAGGATATTTGAAGTTTTATATAAAATAAAGATATAAACGAAATTTTTTTTGCCGAAAATAGAAGAAGAGAATCACAAATGCAAATTTTTCTGGTTTTCAAACTGTGGAGTATGCAAATTTTGAGTTCGACGTCAAAAACGTCGCTTCAGCGGCAGCGAATGAAATTTGACTTTCAACTGGATAAAAGAGAATGAAGACAAGAATGATCGGCATTCAGTGATTGCTTTGTTTCGATGAGTACGATGTCTCAGCGAAGTCATTTGACAGATTCAGAAGCTTTGAGAATTGTTGGTAGGTTAGAAGGGGGCCAAACTCAAGCCGAAGTAGCGTCCATTGGAGTGTCACAAAGTGTCATTTCCAGGATCTGGAACAGTTTTTTGGAGAGTGGATGTGCAGGCCGAAGACCAGGGCAAGGTCGTAGACGGGCAACAACGCCCAATGAAGATCGGTATTTAGCGTTAACAGCTCGGAGACACCGAACCATGAACGCTACTCTTCTCCAACAACACCTTCGCTCGGCTACAGGCACCACGATTTCAACTCAGACTGTCCGAAACCGGCTCCATGCTGTAGGTCTGTATGCTCGCCGACCGATGGTATGTGTTAGATTAACATCAAGGCATCGTCGCGACCGCAGGGAGTGGGAATAATCCTGCGTTCGTGCACGAAAGTGTCAGATTTGGCGGTGGAGGAGTGTTGGTGTATGGTGGCATCTCCATTGACGGGCGCACTGACCTCTACATCATTCGAGATGGAGCTCTGACTGGTCGCCGATATAGGGATGAGATCCTCAGACCTATTGTAGTCCCTTACGCTGCAGCAATCGGAGATAACTTCATTTTAATGGACGATAACTGCAGGCCACATCGTGCAAACCTGGTGGAGGATTTCCTTTTCGAGGAAGGAATCGTTGGAATGGAATGGCCAGCGTGTTCTCCAGACATGAATCCAATCGAGCACGTTTGGGACGCTCTAGGAAGACAAGTTTCTGGCCGCCAACAACCCCCACAAACTCTCCAAGAACTGGAAAGAGCTCTTCTGGAAGTGTGGGGCAGAATACCCCAACTCGTCATTAATAGCCTCATTGAGTCCATGCCTCAAAGGTGTTCAACGTTGCTGGCCGCCCGTGGAAACCATACCCCCTACTGAAAATGATTTTCTTTGAAGAAAACACCTTTTCTTATTCTTTTTTTCTCATATGCACAAATTGTGTTTTTTTCCTTTAGTACACAAATGCGCAATAAAATGCATTTTTTCTGCCAAACATGTGTAACTTATTCTCATATAAGCTACTATGTCTGTCGACCATGTATCAATCAGCTAAACAGTTTACCAGATACAAAATCCACCTAAAACTGCAATATCCTTTAATTGTTTTGTGCATTGTACTTTAAAAAATAATATTTTGTTTTAACTATAGTTTACGGCTAAAAAACAGTTTGTTACTAATCGGCAATACTGGTGTTTAATTGAAAAAATAATTTTCCTTGATAAAATTCTATAATATTAAACACACAAGAATGTTAGGAACCGAAAAACAATTACTTACCCCTGAGAGGGTTTAATGAGGTAAAAAAATTATTTTAAAAGTCGTTTGTGTAAATAAAAACATTTCTTTAAAAGTTACGAAACTTAATTGTTTAACCGGTTGACTTTCCTATAAATGATATTTAGTAAAAATTTCCTATTACACTAACAAGTAAGACAAAGAAAGTTCCATTCATCTAATACTAAAAACAAGTAATATAAAAATTTTGTTTTTAAAGTCAATTCCTACTTAGGTCATCAAAGAAAAATTTAACCCTTAAATGCCTGATTTTTCAAAAATCATTGTAATAAGGTTTTTCGGTTTTCATTTTTTAAATAAATCATGGGAAAAATACTTAAAAAAATCATATTTTGTTTTAAGTATAGTTTACGGCTAAAAAACAGTTTGTTACTAATCGGAAATACTGGTGTTTAATTGAAAAAATAATTTTCCTTGATAAAATTCTATAACATTAAACACACAAGAATTTTAGGAACTATAATAAGAAATAAATTTTACTTGCTCACTGCAGATCAAAATAGGGTATTTCGCAAGCTTCCAAACAAAACAAAAAGAACAAGTAGCAACAATTGGAAAAATAAATCGATCTTTATTCTTAAACAGCACAAGTGTTGCCATCTACATGTTGAAAATCGATTTAATAATATTTTCAGAATGTATTTTATTGGCAACATTAGGCATTATAACTTCAATATTATTCTAATAGTGTTTTAGAGCCTAAATTGAGTATGTTGCCGAAAAGCAACACCAGGCATTTAAGGGTTAAAAAGCTACCAAAATAATAAAAGAGATGTTACAAGTTAAAAATACATTTTATTTAAAACTTCTTAGTACTTCCGGGCTGTATTTCCCAAACCATCATCATAGAATATTTAGTTGTTAAAGTATTCTCTGACAAGGGCTTGGGGAATACAGCCCGAAAGTAAATCAGAAAAAGAAAGTTTTAAATAAAACGTATTTTTGATCTGTAACATCTATTTTATTATTTTAGTCGTCTTTTAAGTAAAACAGTGATCTTTTTAAAGCTCATATTGTATATTTCATGCTTGAAAATTAATTTTAAAATAATAAGAATTGAGCAAATTGAGATACAGTTTTCAAATAAATTGTGATATGGTTGTTAAACAAATTGCATTTGAAAGTACATTTGTTCCCCTATTCGACGGTGTAAAAATTAAAATGTGCGGTATTTAGAAGTTTAAGAAATTGTAACAAAAATTAATGAAAGTTAAATTTAATTGTCTGCTGTTACCACCGTCAAATGGCGTCAGGGTTACACACGGACACGTTTGTCCTTTATAATATACATAGATAGATTCCTGTTTTTTTTTTAGTGTGTCTTATGTTGTAATAACTTGATGCATTAATTTTATGTATTTAAGTACCTGATGATCATATTTATTTAATTTCAGAAAGAAAATGATACCAGTGGGGTATTTATTATTTTTCTTGCCGTTGCTTGTCTTGGCTGTAAGTGTTATTGATTTTTTTCATTATTAAAGCTATTTGTTGTTTCAAAAAACACGTATATGAGGACATGAGTTTCAAAACTCGCCTTATCCAGAAAAACAAATTGTGGGAAATCGTGAAAAACCTCTGACTGCATCCATTGGTTTTCATTGTAAATCAAGATTTTACAATGCCAGAAATAGAAGTTAAAATTAGATGTTTTGCAGATTGTAGTGTTTTTTCGATGCAGGTTCTCCAATAGAATAGACTGATAGAGAAAACTCGGATTTCTAAAATTTGGATAAGGCGAGTTTAGAAACTCACGTCCTGATATGTAGTATATTATCTCAAAAATAGAACTTATTCATTACTAGAAAAATAGCCCGTCAAAAATGACGGAAACTCAAATATAAAGATATATACAACCCATGAGCAATAATGAGTTTTTCTCGCTTATTTCGCAGTGATAGATGAAAATAACACATTTTAAAAACGAAACACATTTATGAAAAACTATGTATGCAATATGCAATGAATACATTAAAAATGCAATTTAAGGATAAATTAAAATTTGACCACAAAACTTCAAAATATGCTATGTATATATATATATATATATTTATAAAAACTCTTTCATTAATTAAATGCTGGCGTTACTCTTCAGTATCTTCGACATAAATTTTTAACTGCCTTTCCTCTTTACGTCTTGAAATACTTACATAATATGTGTCCCATCGAAATAAAGCCACCGTGATTGTGTGCTGTAACTGGACACGAAACAAATCAATAGGAACGAAACAAATACATCAAGAAAGTCTATATACAAATACATATTTACAAGGAGTAGCTCACTCCCTGCCTTATCTGGGCAGGGAAAAAAATGAATTTGAACAAAAAGAGGGGGAAAAGTGTCCCGACGAAATAAAGCCACTGCTGTTTATAGGCAATCTATCCACCATGGTTATATATGACTTAGAATATACGATGTGGCATATCATTTACCAATCATTGGAGGACAGTAGCATCAATATTCTCCCACGCTTCAATGATGACGACCCTAAATTTTGCCACAGACTGAAACTGTCTGTCATTGGCGTATTCATCCCTACTGAGGATACCTCACACATTTTCTTGGGAACTGAGATCACGGAAAAAAGACAGGACATCCCATGACATGCACTCGATTATCCAAAAACCATTTCCAGGAAGATTTTGCGCCGTGAAAAGAGGTCTTGTCCTGCTGGAAAATCCAATTTAGTCCACCAGTTCTCTTTGCAAAATGGTTTCTAGCATTTCTTGATAATCGGTAGCCTTCATGCGACCTGAGAGAAAAGCCAGGTTATGTTTACCTCCATAGCTGGTCTCCCCAAACCTTAATGAGCCTCCATCTGTCCGTCTTTTGGAGAAAATTTCCTCTTCTTTCCTCATGTCATACCAATAGAAAGAGAGGTCATCTGGCCCTTCTAAATTTTTTTTTCTTATCGCAGACTGTAACACGATGCCATATGTCCCTCCAGGTTTAATGATATTTAGCCCTATCGACTCTCCTTTGCATGTGGATAGCTGTCAACATGGGCTGCTGTTTCCTTTTCTTATATCGCAAGTTGCTTGTACGTTTTTCAATTCGTGACAGGGTAGATTTTGTCACAGGGATGTTATCCTCTTTGGCCAACTGTTTTAGGGAAATACCACCTCGTGAAAGACGACGCAAAACTTCTCTTTCCTGCCTTGAAGTTATTTTTCTGCATGTACAGCTCCTTTTTTTATGCCCGTATGCATCGCCCTGATTTACAAAATTGTCTATTACGGTTTTAGATCGTTTGATTTGCATAGATATTGTGGTTTATATAAAAGACCTTGTTCCTTAAAAGCTGTTATCTGTCCTTTCTTAAAATTTGATAGCTGGGTTTTTCTTTCCCATTGCAATACTGCAGGAGAAATAGAATATGCAAATTCCAAAGTCTGCACAAAGTTCGACTGGCACAGAACAAGTATTTGGCAACTTCCTGACGTCATAAAAATGTTGAACTGCAGCAGCTCGAATGTTTGTAGTTACCAATAAACACCAATACTGGCAGTGGCTTTATTTCGGCGGGACACTTTTTCCCATCTTTTTTTACATATTCATCCTTTTATCCTACCCAGGTGAAGAAGGGAGTGAGTTACTCCTTGTAAATATGTATTTTTATATAGACTTTCTTAATATATTTGTTTCGTTCTTATTTGTTTGTTTCGTGTCTAGTTACGGCACACGATTACGGTGGCTTTCTTTCGTTGGGACACACCTTATAATAGTACATGAGAAAAAACTGTTATTTTAACTACAGTCAAACTGTAGAAAATGTTTGTCATTGTAACCTATTCTATGTCATTGCAAATGACAGTATAACAGGAAATTTCATTCACATCAATTCATTTTATTCATTTCATTCATTACTCATTCCTTTCAAGTGCGCCAATGCAATTTAACATTTTTTATGATATTACATTATATTATATACGTACATATATGTATAAAGTTGGCGCCCACGCTTTAATTTTTTTCATGGACATGAAAAAAAAAAAAAAAACAATTTCCTTTCTGGCCTCCAAACTATTTTCTACTTTTTAGTGCATTTAAATATTATGTATTTTCTACATCTTAAAGAATATAGACATTTATTTTATTTTAATTTTTTTTGTCATACAGCTCTTTTTTAGCCTTATATTAAATTTATTATGTTACATATTACTTATGTTACATTTTATTCTTAATTTTTTAGTCTTATAGTGCTTTATAGAAATTTTAAAATTTAATATTTTAACTTTTCGTCCTCCCCACCCCCTGCATATGGTACAAACTATGGTGCAGATAGTGCAAAATAATAGGGAATTTGGTACTTTTCCACTGTAGGGGCCTTGGCGTCTTTTTTTAAAGCTTGGTGGAATTCGGGCATCAGAAAGTGATATTTGTTGCCAAATGATATAAACAACTATGAAAATAAGCTTGATGGATTTTTTTTTTTTTGGTTATATATATTTTAATTAAATGTATATTATTGTTGCTTTTTATGTACAAATTACTTCTGTTTCGGCATAAAATTTTATAAATGACCTCTTTATATTAAATAAATGGCATAAATCTCTCTATTCTAAAAAAAGTAACTAACGCTGTCACCGCCGTCGCCGCCGGTTTTGAATTTTTGGTGAACGGAGTTCTTTTTACGTTAATATTAAGAAAAATATTGCATACAAAAATAGGAAAATAGGTGGTATTATAGAGGAACGTTTGATAAACCCGGTGAGACAGACAGTTTTCAAATCGAAGAATTATTTAAAGAGATATTTAATGTTAAAGTTGGTCAAAATCGTTCCATTAAAAAAGTTTTACAAGAGCAAGAACTATACATAGAAATTTAATCATTTTTAGATCATTTTATACAATAGAAGATCCCGATGTGCAGATTGTATTTATTTTTTTTAATTTGACTCATTTTTTGAGGTTTTATTTCTATTTTAAATTCAAATTTTCAGCATTTCGAGAGATATTTTTACACCTTTTAGAAAAAGGTATTAATTTAAATTGTTGCCAAATTTAAAAACAGCGCAAAGAATAATATTTCCTTCAACTTAAAAAATTATTTACAAGTAACTATTATAAACAGAAAAAAAACTTTCAAATGAGAATTAAATGATTATGTATTAAAAGCAGGTAAATATTGATAATTACATCATAAAAACTATATTTACACATGAATTTTAAAAGAGAAAGGAAATTGTAAAATAATAAATTCATTAATATGCGTTAAAAGATGTATATCGAGGAAATTCCGTCCTATTTAAAATTGCCAAACCACAATATTGCCAAACAGTTTAAATTTAAAAATATACTTGCGCGAGACTTTTATTTAATATTTTGAGACAATCTTTTAAAACTAATCTATATGTATATTGAACATCATTTAATGCATCTCCATACCTATAAAGGGGGTTACCATAGGAGGGACCCTGTTTTGTCGCCAAATGGCACCAAGTTTGTCACCAACCTGGTGGTATATCGCCAAAAGGGACGCCAATTTGAATATCTCTAATATTTCGCCAAATTTCCATATACTTCCATTGTAAACCAATAGGGTTTACTTGCTTACAGAAAAGGAACAAATTGTGATATTTTGAACCAATGAACCAATGCAGATGTTATTGAAGTGCCTACAATAGTCGCATTGCTCTTGTGCTGCGAATTCTAAAAAAGCGCAAATAATATTTCTTTTCTAACAACAAAAGTATTTCCACGTGAGTATTAAAAAGAGAACGAAAACTTTGGTGAAAATTACGTCAGATTTAAAACGATAAATTTAAAATGTCTTATTTAAAAAAACTTTCTTATATAGCTTTGTTAAAAAATACCGGGAGACAAACACTCTGTTTACTTAAATCCTTTTATATTAGCTTATTTTCACATGTTTCGCTGATCTGATTTAATCAAAGACGAAAACAACCAGAGGAGATAGTCAGTGTTTTTTTTAAGTGTCAGTCTTCCGAATTTTTTTTAAAAGCCGATCAAATTAGCGTGCTTTTAGAATTTGCGGTGTTTGAATAGGGTTTGGCGAGCGTAGCTCGTAGGGGGCTCTGCCCCCTAGTATTGAAAACAAAATGCGTGTGTATATGAAATGAAACAGTGAATAGGTTGCCAGAATATATGTTGCCAAATTTCTTTCTTCGCCAAGGCAGTTTTCTCTATTTCGCAAAGGCTCATATACTTGAAAAGTACCGAGAATTTAATTTCGGCATCCGGCTATGTAAAGCACATTAAAATCGGATAGTTAAGAGCTCAGATAGTACAACGGCATCTAGTGGTGGTTATTTTATTACTAGCATCGGGATGAAGATGTACAATTTCGTATATTACTCTTTAAATTCTGACCCATAAATCTGAAAAAAAAAACCTTAAATGCGATGAGTTTAAATTAAATTGTGGTGAGCTTGATTATAAAGGTTAATGGGTTTCAATGGGAATTTCGCTAAATTAGCCAGCATCACCAAGTTGGCTTCATATATGGCAAAACTTATTTTTGTCGCCAAATTTGGCGGTATTTCACCAAACCTGGCGATATTTTACCAAGTATGTAAAAATTTGCCGCTATTGTAGTAACCCTGTATTAGTATTTTTCAACAATTACTCATTGTTGAAGCTGATACCAATTTCTCCATAGGAAGCCTAACATGGCCGCCATTAATGAGGTGGCCCAACCGGAATCGTGAGGGGCACACAGAGACTTGGATTTTATATAAATAGATTATGTTTTTTAAACGATCTTTCAAAAAATGTAACTTTTAAGCAGTTTTATTCGAAAAAAAGTTTTGATTAAAAATGGCCACCTAACATATGTAGACGTAGAGTGAAGCATATTTGATTATAACAGTCACATGACTTAGGTTTTTATTATATAAATATTTAGATGAAAATTGTTTAATGCGTTTGATGAAACTAAACTTCCTTTCCTTTTATATCAGAATGACAGTTGTTAGAAATATACTCATACAGAAATAGATTATAAAAACCATATCTGCATTATACAATAGATTATGGTTATTTGGGAAACCACTTAACTTAGAGAGGCGTTTAATTGTGGCAAAACGTCACGAACAAAATCTGAGAATATCATTAAATTCACTTCTGATAATTGGATCAGCTGCTTTATTGGGAATCATGAAGCAAAGTCAATGTGTTCCAAATCCAGTTAATCAAAATCTGCTGTATTGCAAACCACAAGTCTACCCTTTTTTAATTCGAGAATTTATTTATTTATATTTTTGTGAACAGTTTTTAGACACGTATATGTAAAAATAATTATTTCTAACAGTACTTTTCTTTATTTGTAGAATTCAAATGGCCATTGTATTATGCGTGGAAACTGCGGGCGTGTTGATATGACTTACTTTGACAGACCATGTGTTTACAATGGTGCACCTGTTCCTTTAACCGATCCTAGTGCAATCAACATATTAAATGATTTATGTCCAGATTTAGGAAAAGGTAAAATAAGAAATATTAGAATTACATAATTGTAACACTGTTTATACAGGGTGTATCTGAAATGCTTCAACAAACTTATAGGGATAATAGTATTCCTGAAGACGAACAAAAAATGCAATGGAACATGGTGTTGCAAATGACGTTTAAAGAATGAAAATCGAGAAAATGCGTCTGGAAATGGACAAACTGAGGCAAGAAAAAAACATTCCAGAAAATTATTTATTGCACAGAATAGGTACAACACAGCTCGTGATGTGCAGAGAAAACAACTATTGTACAACAATTTTTCAAAGTGTCGACCGCGGACATTATTACACAGAGTACATCTACGGACGAACGACTGGCGGGGACGCTCGAAGACTGCGGGAGTCCTGCTTATATGGATTCCTGCTTACAGATTTGTTTGGCTTTAATCCAAGTTTTGTTATCACTTTCTGACGGGATATGCACAAAGAGAAAGGAAAACTAGCTTCGTTCTACTAGCCAGTTCTGCAGAAAAGCAGCATGTGAGATTTCGATATTTTTGTAAGTTTTGGGATTTTCATCCTTTAAACGTCATTTGCGACCCCATGTTCCATTGCATTTTGTGTTCGTCTTCATGTGTACTATCACCCCCCCCCCCCCCTAAGTTTGTTGAAGCATTTCAGATACACCCGGTATAGCTATTTGAAGTAAACTGTATTATGTTGTTTGAATCCAGCTGAAAAGAAATGTTTTTTTAGTAAATAAAATACAAGGTGTCCACTCTCAACGGTGTTTAATCTCTAATTCCTAAACTGTTAGTCATAGACATATACAGACGTGTGAAAATTATTAGAATAATTGTGAAATTAACATTAAAATCTTGTTATATTAAAGAAATAATACATTTAAAAAATATTGATACATTTAACATTTAGTGTGCATCCCCCCCCTTTTTTTATTAAAGATTAGATACGTCTTGGCCTACTTTGTATGAGTTTTTGGCAATTAATTTATATTTCGTTGTCACGATGCCAAATTTGGATGAGTTTTTCTATCAGAACATTCTTGTTTGTGATGTCTCATTTCTTTAATTTATTTAAAGAAAACACTTCCATGGCCTGGAAAAAGTCCAGATATGAACCCCATAGAGAACCTTTGGTCCATTTTAAAGAAAAAGTTAAAGAAATGCAACATCGCAAACAAGACTGGTCTGATAGAAAGACTCATCGAAATTGGGCATCATGACAACGAAGTACAAATTAACTGCCAAAAACTCATACAAAGTATGCCAAGACAAATATGCCATCATTTCTTTAATAAAAAACAAGGGGATGCACACTAAATATTAAATGTATCAACATTTTTTAAATATTTCTTTAATGTAACAAGTTTTTAATGTAAATTTCACAATTTTCTAATAATTTTCACACGTCTGTAATTTCAATTACAAAACTGTTTTAATCCCTTGAAGGGCGGTGGGATATATTATATCGCAATTAATTTTAATCAATACTTGCACCAGAAATTTTTACATTTTACTTTTATAACTTTGCTGTAAAAAAGTTGTAAAATTGCTTTACCTTATTTTGTAATAGGATTTTACAAAAATTCCAGTGTGAATTCAACATTACCGAAAAACAATTACTTACCCCTGAGAGGGTTTAATGAGGTAAAAAAATTATTTTAAAAGTCGTTTGTGTAAATAAAAACATTTCTTTAAAAGTTACGAAACTTAATTGTTTAACCGGTTGACTTTCCTATAAATGATATTTAGTAAAAATTTCCTATTACACTAACAAGTAAGACAAAGAAAGTTCCATTCATCTAATACTAAAAACAAGTAATATAAAAATTTTGTTTTTAAAGTCAATTCCTACTTAGGTCATCAAAGAAAAATTTAACCCTTAAATGCCTGATTTTTCAAAAATCATTGTAATAAGGTTTTTCGGTTTTCATTTATTAAATAAATCATGGGAAAAATACTTAAAAAAATCATATTTTGTTTTAAGTATAGTTTACGGCTAAAAAACAGTTTGTTACTAATCGGAAATACTGGTGTTTAATTGAAAAAATAATTTCCCTTGATAAAATTCTATAACATTAAACACACAAGAATTTTAGGAACTATAATAAGAAATAAATTTTACTTGCTCACTGCAGATCAAAATAGGGTATTTCGCAAGCTTCCAAACAAAACAAAAAGAACAAGTAGCAACAATTGGAAAAATAAATCGATCTTTATTCTTAGACAGCACAAGTGTTGCCATCTACATGTTGAAAATCAATTTTATAATATTTTCGGAATGTATTTTATTGGCAACATTAGGCATTATAGCTTCAGTATTATTCCAATAGTATTTTAGAGCCTAAATTGGGTATGTTGCCGAAAAGCAACACCAGGCATTTAAGGGTTAATATAATCCCTTAAGTTAATAGTAGTTTTTGTTGCATTAAAATATCTCAATTTGTTGATTTTCTATAAGCAAGTAGGTTTACAATGGAACTCTATGGGAATTTGGCGAAATATTAGAGATATCGCCAAGTTGACGTCACTTTTAGCGACTCATTTTGGCCGCCAAATTTGGCGATATGTCGCCAAGTTGGCGACAAACTTGGCGATATTTGGCGACAGAACAAAGGTCCCCCCTATGGTAACCCCTTATTGAAAAAACTTTCATTGATCTTCAATAACCAATGGCCGCCATTTTGTCTCCCATGTAAAACTGAAATTAATTAATTAAAATTTAATTAATGAATTAATATTTGAAAAAACTGTATTAACATCAATTGTCATCCAGTACAAGTTTAAAAAAATTTATTTCAACTTGATAGGATGAATAATGAGTATTTTATTAACGATTGAATATTTGAACAAGATATATAAATATATAAATATATAAATAAATAAATATAGGGAGAGTGTAAACTAATAGTAGGAATTGAATGACCCGGTTATAAAGCTTTGAACTGCATGGCTTATACTAATTTTATCAATAAGAACGCAGATAATTTGGGTCATGACTCGAGAGATCGCACACAAAGTGCTTAAAAGTATTAACAGAATTTATTTCGCGTGCATCTGAACTTTAGCGGAAAGTAATCCCATCGTACAAGTATTAACAATATTACGATAGCGTTAATTTTTGTTAAGTTTCAAATTGGTTAAAATAATTGTATTTTAACATATGTTTTAATTTGTAAGGAAATGAGGCTGGTTTTTTTTTGTTTTTTTTTTTCAATATTTCATTTACCAAAACTTCTGTTTTTTTTCACTTATATTTCTAGCACAAGTTATGTATTTTGCTTTAATATATCAGAATGAAATGAGATTTCAAATTTAACGTTAATTTTACTCTCAACTATTGTTTTTTACATATCTTACTGTATATACTTCTAGTGAATTTGTAAACGACCCCTATTTCGCAGCAAAAAGATACTTCAATTTTAACACTTTCAGGAGAAAATTACATATGTTCCTAAAATTTGGAAATGATTGAATAACTCCAGAATTTACAAACAAATTTATTTGAAAATAATTAAAAGCTTTTCTTCACGAACTTAATAAAAGGAAATGTTTCATTCCAAATTTCTGGTCAAACTGGGACAATTAGGGGTGTATTTTAGGAGGTCGAAAAATGAACTTCCGCCCTTGAAAATAATTGTATTTTAACATTTGTATTATTTTATTAGAAATTGAGGCTGAATGAATACTTTAAAAAAATATATTTTACCCATTTCATTGAAACATATGGGCTGGCAATAGTCGAAACATATTAAGTGAGTGAAGTGGTCATATTGGCAAAAAATAATACGTTAATAGAAGTGACATAGTCATTCTGTAGCATTTCAACCATAGAGTACCGAGCTTCAATTTGGATACAACCCCTAAAATGGGCTCATTTTAAAATAATTAATTTCTCTGAAACTAATCGTTCGAATTTCACGAAAATTTGTTTTTAGACTAATTGAAGGGTCTAGAATTTATTTATGGTGTCAAAGTTGGGTATTGCCATTAAAAAAAAAACACAGTTTTGCTGTGAATAATATAGGTTGATTCAAGTATGACCTCATATTTAAAACGAATATATGGTTAGGGGTGTATTTTAGGAGGTCGAAAAATGAACTACCGCCCTTGAAAATAATTGTATTTTAACCTTTGTATTATTTTATTAGAAATTGAGGCTGAATGAATACATTAAAAAAATATATTTTACCCATTTCATTGAAACATATGGGCTGGCAATAGTCGAAACATATTAAGTGAGTGAAGTGGTCATATTGGCAAAAAATAATACGCTAATAGAAGTGACATAGTCATTCTGTAGCATTTCAACCATAGAGTACCGAGCTTCAATTTGGATACAACCCCTAAAATGGGCTCATTTTAAAATAATTAATTTCTCTGAAACTAATCGTTCGAATTTCACGAAAATTTGTTTTTAGACTAATTGAAGGGTCTAGAATTTATTTATGGTGTCAAAGTTGGGTATTGCCATTAAAAAAAAACACAGTTTTGCTGTGAATAATATAGGTTGATTCAAGTATGACCTCTTATTTAAAACGAATATATGGTTAGGGGTGTATTTTAGGAGGTCGAAAAATGAACTACCGCCCTTGAAAATAATTGTATTTTAACCTTTGTATTATTTTATTAGAAATTGAGGCTGAATGAATACATTAAAAAAATATATTTTACCCATTTCATTGAAACATATGGGCAATAGTCGAAACATATTAAGTGAGTGAAGTGGTCATATTGGCAAAAAATAATACGCTAATAGAAGTGACATAGTCATTCTGTAGCATTTCAACTATAGAGTACCGAGCTTCAATTTGGATACAACCCCTAAAATGGGCTCATTTTAAAATAATTAATTTCTCTGAAACTAATCGTTCGAATTTCACGAAAATTTGTTTTTAGACTAATTGAAGGGTCTAGAATTTATTTATGGTGTCAAAGTTGGGTATTGCCATTAAAAAAAAACAAAGTTTTGCTGTGAATAATATAGGTTGATTCAAGTATGACCTCTTATTTAAAAGGAATATATGGTTAGGGGTGTATTTTAGGAGGTCGAAAAATGAACTACCGCCCTTGAAAATAATTGTATTTTAACCTTTGTATTATTTTATTAGAAATTGAGGCTGAATGAATACATTAAAAAAATATATTTTACCCATTTCATTGAAACATATGGGCTGGCAATAGTCGAAACATATTAAGTGAGTGAAGTGGTCATATTGACAAAAAATAATACGCTAATAGAAGTGACATAGTCATTCTGTAGCATTTCAACCATAGAGTACCGAGCTTCAATTTGGATACAACCCCTAAAATGGGCTCATTTTAAAATAATTAATTTCTCTGAAACTAATCGTTCGAATTTCACGAAAATTTGTTTTTAGACTAATTGAAGGGTCTAGAATTTATTTATGGTGTCAAAGTTGGGTATTGCCATTAAAAAAAAACAAAGTTTTGCTGTGAATAATATAGGTTGATTCAAGTATGACCTCTTATTTAAAACGAATATATGGTTAGGGGTGTATTTTAGGAAATCGAAAAATGAACTACCGCCCTTGAAAATAATTGTATTTTAACCTTTGTATTATTTTATTAGAAATTGAGGCTGAATGAATACATTAAAAAAATATATTTTACCCATTTCATTGAAACATATGGGCAATAGTCGAAACGTATTAAGTGAGTGAAGTGGTCATATTGGCAAAAAATAATACGCTAATAGAAGTGACATAGTCATTCTGTAGCATTTCAACTATAGAGTACCGAGCTTCAATTTGGATACAACCCCTAAAATGGGCTCATTTTAAAATAATTAATTTCTCTGAAACTAATCGTTCGAATTTCACGAAAATTTGTTTTTAGACTAATTGAAGGGTCTAGAATTTATTTATGGTGTCAAAGTTGGGTATTGCCATTAAAAAAAACAAAGTTTTGCTGTGAATAATATAGGTTGATTCAAGTATGACCTCTTATTTAAAACGAATATATGGTTAGGGGTGTATTTTAGGAGGTCGAAAAATGAACTACCGCCCTTGAAAATAATTGTATTTTAACCTTTGTATTATTTTATTAGAAATTGAGGCTGAATGAATACATTAAAAAAATATATTTTACCCATTTCATTGAAACATATGGGCTGGCAATAGTCGAAACATATTAAGTGAGTGAAGTGGTCATATTGACAAAAAATAATACGCTAATAGAAGTGACATAGTCATTCTGTAGCATTTCAACCATAGAGTACCGAGCTTCAATTTGGATACAACCCCTAAAATGGGCTCATTTTAAAATAATTAATTTCTCTGAAACTAATCGTTCGAATTTCACGAAAATTTGTTTTTAGACTAATTGAAGGGTCTAGAATTTATTTATGGTGTCAAAGTTGGGTATTGCCATAAAAAAAAAACAAAGTTTTGCTGTGAATAATATAGGTTGATTCAAGTATGACCTCTTATTTAAAACGAATATATGGTTAGGGGTGTATTTTAGGAGGTCGAAAAATGAACTACCGCCCTTGAAAATAATTGTATTTTAACCTTTGTATTATTTTATTAGAAATTGAGGCTGAATGAATACATTAAAAAAATATATTTTACCCATTTCATTGAAACATATGGGCTGGCAATAGTCGAAACATATTAAGTGAGTGAAGTGGTCATATTGGCAAAAAATAATACGCTAATAGAAGTGACATAGTCATTCTGTAGCATTTTAACTCTAGAGTACCGAGCTTCAATTTGGATACAACCCCTAAAATGGGCTCATTTTAAAATAATTAATTTCTCTGAAACTAATCGTTCGAATTTCACGAAAATTTGTTTTTAGACTAATTGAAGGGTCTAGAATTTATTTATGGTGTCAAAGTTGGGTATTGCCATTGAAAAAAAACAAAGTTTTGCTGTGAATAATATAGGTTGATTCAAGTATGACCTCATATTTAAAACGAATATATGGTTAATGTATGGCTTTTACAAGAGAAAGTGATATCATGAAGGACTTTTCATGAATTTACATTTCTTTTTCATTTTTTTTTCTTTTTTTATGAATCAAGAATATATTTATTTAAGCTTAGGAAACATTTTTAGCACTTTCCAACAAAGTTGAAAAGTGTTTATGACTTCGGTTTGTCTGGCCGTCTGTCGTCTGTCCGCGCTCTAACTCTCGTAAATATAGTCGGATCGTTCTGAAATTTTTGGATGTTAGGAACCTCTACCATAGCACGATCAATATTTCAAATAAAGTTTCTAGCATGTTTAGTTCATTTACAGGGACAGTCAAAAGTTTTCCGTTACATTACGGCCAATGGGAAAAATCGTTTAAAATGGTTTTAAATGATGTTACATGCTTTCAAACATAATAAAATTCATATGCATTTATCAAGTGCACTAAAATATACATTCTGTAGAATATACGATGCAAAGAATAGTTATTATTCATTTAGAGGGCCACACAAAAGAATTCCGTTCATAATGGTATAGAGGAAATTGTTTGCGGTGTATGTGAAAAGATTTCAGATACTATATTGTATCCGAATTACTACATATTAGTAATGATTGCTGGAAATGCATTTTAAATTATAATATGCGCTTTTTTATGGTTTCGTTCATCTGACGAAACCCTATTCGTCTCGCTCCTCTGTTTGTCTGTCTGTCCGTCTGTCCGTCTGTCACAGAGCCCGTTTTCAGAAACTATACATGTTGGAGACTTGAAAATTTGCATACTTATAGCTGAGCACCACACGTCATACGACAAATCATAAAATTTTGAAAAAGTCGTACATTTAACGCTTTGGGCTCCCACATGTGTAATTTAATCAACTATTTCTAAGTGAGCCCTAATTAGGTTGGAGGCGTGATATTTTGCATACTTATAGCTGAACACCTCGCATCAAATGACATCCCATAAAATTTTGAAAAAGCCGTACATTTAACCCTTTGAGCTCCCACATGTGTATTTTAAACAATTCTTTCTAAGTGAGCCCCTATTTAGGTTGGAGGCGTGAAATTTTGCATACTTATAGCTGAACACCACATATCATACAACAAATCATAAAATTTTTTTAAAAAAACGTACCTTTAACCCTTTGGGCTCCCACATGCGTATTTTAAGCAATTCTTTCTAACTGAGCCCCTTATTAAATTGGAGATTTGAAATTTTGCATACTTATAGCAGGACACTTGAGGCCAGGCGACAAATCATAAAATCTTGAAAAAGTCTTACGTTTAACCCTTTGAGCTACCACATATGTATTTTAAGCAATTCTTTCTAAGAGCGCCCCTAATTAAGTTGGAGGCATGAATTTTTGCATGTGTATAGCTGAATACCTCAGACCACACGCCAAATCATAAAATTTTCAAAAAGTCTCATATTATTTACTCATCCGGGCTCTAACTTGTGTATTTTAAGCAATTTTTCTAACCTCCGCCCTTTTCACCCGGGGAGCACTTTTCCAACTTTTTCCGGCACCCCTTTGACCATTCTTTCATATTATGAACCATAGTCTTACATATTTTAGTTCCACTTTTTACCGCCAGGGGGCGACTACTTATTTCGGGTGCTATCGGCCCAATCCCCTCGACTAATATATCTACGGATAGTCTATAAAACGGAGTTTCGTTCGCATAGAGGTTTGTTTAGAATAGAGTGCGCCCCTGGTTGCGAAATGTGGAACTAACAGATTTTTCAAAAGGATAAAATGTTTTGAAAGGAATATTAAAAGAAACCCTCTGTGCGATCTGTGATCACACTTACCTACTTGTTCACTATATGTATGCATACTATAAAGTGCGTATAAATGCTATAGATGATAGAAATATAGAAATCTAATTTCAGTAGATTTAAGCGCGTTTTAGTTTGAATTAAATTTTAGCTAAATAGTGGCATGTAATAAAGGTACTAGGTAAACTACAGGGCTCTACAAAAGTATTGAAGTATGTTTCCATCTTTTAGTATAAATTGCTGAAAGATGAATTTCAACCTGTTATGCATTTTCTTGCTAAATTAAATTTTTCCATTATATTGTATATATATATAAACATACAGATCGAATGCAGGGCTGTTCAAAAGAATTGGAATACATATTTGGCAATGGGCGGTAACTACTGAAATCAGATTTTTAAATGTTTACTTAGTTATCTTATTTACCTTATTTCCATAAGTAACGAAGTTTCGTCAAAGCTTTCAGGGAGTGTTGGAAAGTGTTTCATAATCTATGCTGTACGCATGATTTTTCTTACGTGTTCTTTTAAATATTGGTATAAAAGAAAATTTCTCAAGTATTTCAATATATTAAAAAAGATAGCATATTTTCGCGAGATTCATAGTCCGTACGGTGTTAAATTTGAAAATTGATTTTTCTAATAAAACATTTTTAAAACCCCGGCAACAACTGGTATTTCAGCTAGTATAAAATAATAAGGTAAGGAATTATTTTTCTTACCTGTTTTCCACCATCTGATCCACCGGAAGGTTTGGAGGAGGAGACGTTTCTCTATTCCATGTTGGCTATTTTCGATGAGACTCTAGATTTTATTTTGAAAAAATATGATTAAATACAGTACAAAGTCTAAAGTTCGGACACCCAAAGTTCGGAATTGTCTAAAGTTCGGACTTTCCTGCGGGTGAGAAAACAAAAGAAAGAGGTGAAAAAACAAAATTTTTGAAACAAAAAAATATCTAGTGCAAAGAAACTTTATTACTGAATCTTAACTCATTTCTATGTACAAAATAAAAGAAAAACTTCTTAATGATATACCTAAGTTAATAAAGCAGCCCACATTAACTAAAATTTTCAATAGTTAAGAAAGTTACAACTTCTTCTTAAATTGTATGTTCCTTAAGGCTGTTCTCAACTGCTGTGCTCAACAAGCGCGAAACATTTTGACACATTTACAAATTCATTTTTTAACGGAAATATATAAAATTGGAAGGCCTGACTATGGAGGCAATTTGGAATCAAACTGTGTTTTCCATTGCTTGATAAATAAATTACCTATTGAGTTAAAAGTGATTTTGATCACGTGACAAAGACATTTTTCACCTTTCCTTGAGTGGTTATTTTCTTTTGCGCCGGAATTCGACTCAAAACGCCCACTTTGACACTATTTTCTGGAAAATTTATTGCGTTTGCAAAAAAAAAAAAAAAAAAAAAAAACCTGAAAACATAGTTTGATTACATAGTTTCTGAACAACAGCACCTGCTAGTTTCTTGCATCACCGAACAAAAAGAAATTAAAACTTGTCATAAAGTTGCACTTTTGGACGTGAGAACAGCCTTAAATAAATGTTTTTGTTTCACTTTTTATTTTGGTATGATTTATTTAATTAAAATAATGGTTTAATTTAGTATTAATAGTTGTTATATGCAATTTTTAGTATGTGAACGTAATATTTTGCCTTTCTGAGTAGTGAATTTTCTTTTTCTTTTTAATGGAAAAGCAATATTTTTGATAATGCAAAGTTCGGAAATGGTAAAGTCCCGCGGATTCCGGACTTTAGACTTTGTACTGTATTGGTCTTAATTTTGGTGTGTTGTTCCAACTTCCTGTTAGAGGATGCGATCAAGCAGCATATTCACACACATTTATTTATTATATGTTGATTATATATCTAATTTGAGTTAAAACGAGACTAAGATTATGGCCCGCCATAGCCTACAAAAATTTAACAGCAACTGAAAAACTGTGTCACAGAAGAAAAAAGGGACAGGCGAATACATATGCATTTACATTGAAAACGCAAGCAAAGGAGATTCTGGCTGACTGTGCATTACTGCACTTACATTTGTTTCACGTATGAGAAAAGCTTTAATTTAATAGTTCTGAATGTCTTTTTCATATTTTAAAAGTTTTGTTTCGGGGGTTCGTACTGTCCAACATCTAATACTTCAGTGAAGTTATTAACGCTAGGTATGCTGTTTCTTTCTCCCAGCTATTAAAGTGCCGTCTCTAAAAAATAGCGTTCCATTGTATAAGCAAGTCGTAAAACAAAGCGGATATATTATTGTACAGTTAAATACTCTACTGCAATTTTTTTAAATTCTAAGCATCGCACATTTTCAATTTTTAAACCGTCGTATTCGGAAAAAGAAGTACTTTTAAATACAGTTTGTTTGAAAACTGCGTCTCAATTTAGTTTTGAAATATTCATTTTTTTGTAGTTTTTAGCGCCATTTGTTTAATGTTGGCAACTCAAGTACTCCATTTCTGTAGAACGTAAAGGAAAAATAGTTGGAAAGTAGTAATTATATCTTTTTGTTGCCCTTTTCCTATATCAACTGAAAAAAAAAGTAATTAAAATACGTGCTACTTTGAAAAAATATAAATGAATGATTTCTAATAAAACATGGAGCTAGTATAAACTATATTTAATTTAATTACCTGTATTGCAGACAAATGAAGGCATATTAATCATTAGATAGCCGATATTTTTGTCGAGTTTCTTGAATGACAACATCTCTTTTTTTGGATTTGTGTATTATTTAGCGATAGTGACGTACTATGCATACTTTACTGTAGATGTTGTTTAAGTGTGGATCGTAAATGAAGAATACTTCTGCGGATACTGATGACGTCATTTTATATAAAATAAAAGCGTGTGTTTTAAGTCTTAAAACTGAAATATATTTTGTACTATCTATACTTATATACATACATTTTTTTTTATCGAGGGGCTGCACTAAATTCTGAAATAGCAAAATTCCTGTTTTCTAGTTTTTAAAATGGTTTATTGAATGAATCTTTTCATTTTTCAGGACCTGGCACAGAAGTTTGTTGCGATGCTGACCAACTTAATGTATTTAATGATCAGATGAAAGGAATGGCAGCATTGTTTCATCGCTGTCCTTCATGTTACCACAACTTAGCCAATATATTTTGTAAGCAACTCTGCTCTCCAAATCAAAATCTTTTTATGGAGGTAATATAAATTACGATGATTGTACAGTCGTGGAGGGGAAAAAAGTAAATACGCCTACTAACTCTGCAACTAATTATAATAGAAATAATTTACAGTTACCAAACGATTGAAAATAAAGTCTACTTTTAAATGATGTATATAAAATTTACTTAGGGGTCATCTACATATAAAAAGAACACAAACTTTGTTTTTTTCAATAGCAACACCCAATTTTGACAATATATTTTAAATCTTCGTTTCAAACTATGCCTAGAAATGAAATTTCAAGTCATTTGGATGATAAGTTGTTGAATTATAAACATTCAAAATTTAGAGGATTTATTGTTAAAATACATTTTTATATTTTTATTAATATCTCCCGAAATTTAAATCCTAATGGGTTATTTTTTTTGTTTAATTATAATACCAAAAATTCCAAACATAAATACATTGAATTTGTAATTTTTAAAATTTTATAATATGAATTGTGAATAATGAAATTAATATCCGAAGAAAATATAAATTGCACCTACATTTTTTTTGATAAATTTATATTTATTATGTCCTGCTTTATGCAAATTCTCAATTTCAAATTTTTCTTCCAACTAGTTTTTGAATTATGAATAAAAAACGTAAAAATGACGGTTTAAGGAACCTTTGATGAACAGAAAAGCATAATTTGAAAAAAATACATCTTACTCATTTTATTGAAGCATTTGGGCTTGCAATAGTCCAAATACATTGAGTGAGATGTTTATATTTACAAGAAATAATACATTAATAGAAGTGACATAGTCATTTAGTAGCACTTCAACAATCGAGTACCGAAATTCAATTTGGATACAAACCCTTAAATTGGCTCATTTTAAAATAATTATTTTCTCTGAAACTAATCGTACGCATTTCGTGAAAATTTAGATTTAGACTAATTGTGTGAAGGGTTTAGAATCTTTTTATGGTGTCAAACTTGGATATTGCTATTGAAAAAAATAAAGCTTGGGTTCGTTTTGATATTTAGTTGGCCCCCTAAGCAAATCTTATATACATCATTTAAAAGTAGACTTTATTTCCAATCGTTTGGTATCAGTAACTTTCTTCTATTATAATTAGTATCAGAGTTAGTAGGGGTGTTTACTTTCTTTTCCCCCGACTTTACATGTCAAGTAGAAAATTTGAAATTGTGAATTTATTAAGTTTAAAGTTATGCCAGAATCGCTGTATATTACTACAAATCAGGACGGGAGTTTCAAAACTCACCTTATCCAGAAAATCGAAATTGTGAATTTATTAAGTTTAAAGATATGCCAGAATCACTGTATATTACTACAAATCAGGACGTGAGTTTCAAAACTCACCTTATCCAGAAAATCGAAATTGTGAATTTATTAAGTTTAAAGATATGCCAGAATCACTGTATATTACTACAAATCAGGACGTGAGTTTTAAAACTCACCTTATCCAGAAAATCGAAATTGTGAATTTATTAAGTTTAAAGATATGCCAGAATCACTGTATATTACTACAAATCAGGACTTGAGTTTCAAAACTCACCTTATCCAGAAAATTTGAAATTGTGAATTTATTAAGTTTAAAGATATGCCAGAATCACTGTATATTACTACAAATCAGGACGTGAGTTTCAAAACTCACCTTATCCAGAAAATCGAAATTCGGGAAATCGCGAAATACTTCTGACTGCGTCCATTGGTTTCCATTGTGAACCAAGATTTTACTGTACCAGAAATACACGATAAAACTAGTTTTTCTGCAGATTGTAGTGTTTTCTCCATGCAGGTTCACCAGTAGAATAGATTGATAGAGAAAAGTCGATTTTTTAAAATTTGGATAAGGCGAGTATTGAAACTCACGTCCTCAAATAAACTTTACTGTGTTAAAAGATATTTGTTACCTATATAAGTTGTATGAGTTTGTTACTGACATATGTTGTATGAGTTTGTTACTAACGTATTGTGACGTTCCATCTAAGTTCATGCAAAAACCAGATGGCCACTTGAGAATTACGCAGCAGCCTTAATTGAATCTGCAAGTCGCATCACCGAGATAGCAAACTACAGATTGATCGATATAAATATTTTTGATGAGCTGCTAAATTTCAGTGAAAAATGGCTGACTGACACTATTAGAAATAAACTTTTTTAATGAGATAAATAAGACTCCCACGTTGTCACCAATTAAGACGGACTGAAAAAGTCGAAGATGCCTCGTGGATGAGATGCCTTTTTACATTCATCTAGTGAGGTCACTTTTCTTGGCGGTCAAAAGAGAAGGGGAAGAGCAAGCCTCCCTTTGACTTGTGAAGTTTTAATGTTCTGTGTTTTTTTGTGTCGTGTGCTGTGCTGTCCTAACGTGAAATAAAATGTAAAAGAAAGGAACGCAAGTTCTCTTTATTTAATTTTAAGTATAGTTCTCGTATGTTTTTATTTTGCGTTACAGTTTGGTAGTCAGAAGTCGAGATTCGATTGGATTGTTTAACGAAAGCTATTGTTTGGAGGGCAGCACACACACGCAGGCAGACTTTGAGAATAAGCGAGCATTTGCTAGGATTGAACTGGAAAAATCGGGCCTCCCGAACTGAATTTAAGTGAGCTAAATTATTAGCTGGATTACCCATGGAAAGAGCAATTGATTGTTTTGTCAAGAAAAGGATTGTCTAGTGAAGCAGTTTTTTGAGTGAAGCAAGCGACCAAGATTTGATGCAGCCTGTCCTGATTACAGAAGAAGAGAAAGTCTGGCGTTATACAGTTTCTGCTTTGGAGAGGAAGAGTACTTGCGGAATCCTTGTCTGGCGTTGGAAAAGAGAAAGATTGTTGTCCCTTACCCCCCCCCCCCCCCACACACACACACACACCTGAAGAAGAAAGAGATTTTCGGGTGCCTGGTGATCAGCTGTTTTGACGCAGAATGCGGAAATGAGTCCTTGTACAGATTGTAAAGAGATGGTCCCCTGATCAACAGGTTGGTGATAAAAGGGTTGCGGAAGCCGCGCGGTGCAAGGAAAGCTAGGATTGAAAAAAAAAAGAAGAGAAAATTGTGATTTGTTTTCCCGGTCGATCTGTGGATCGAAAAAAAAAATGCATTTTTAGAGGACCGAGTTGGTCGAAAATTGGGTACAGTGTGTTTCAGTGCCATTGGATATAATTGTTCGAGTGGGCCGCTAGGCTAAAAAAATTTTTGTGCATAAAGAAAGAAAGAAAAAAAAAAACTGGATATTTGTCTGAACAAGCGTCAAATGGGTAAGTCACAATTCATTTTAATTTAGGAGTTAAGCTGAAATTTAAAAAATCAATTATTGCTGATTTTTATAAATCGTAAATTTTAAAATCTTTGGTATAATTCAATTTTGGTGATTTTTAAAAATTTAAGAAATTAAAAATTTTATGCAAGGTTGTTTGAAAGTGCTATTATGGAAATTGGGAGTGAGTCGGCATTTTACATATTGTTATTGTATTATTTTTTTATATTTGATTGTGGTATATTATATTGTATTTTAATATATTATAATTTTAATTATATATACTATCAAAATCCATGCTTTGTTTGGATTCGCGAAGCATTATTTAATAAAATTAATATTTGAAAGCAACAATATATATATTTTTTTAACATCTTTATTAAGCTGAAACGTTATTTTATGTTTTGGCGCATTTTAATTTTAGAAATGTAAATTCAGCCAAATAAATTTCCTCGGAATTTTTTATTTATGACATAAGACTGGTAAAAATAACAAGTAAAAATTAAATAAAAAAAATAAAAAAACCCAACTGCGTAAAAAACAAACTAATTAATTATTTCTCATCAATGTGAAACTATTTTTTATATTACTTACCTATTTTGTTTATTTATTTGTATTGATGATTTTTAAGTTGTGTTTAATTGTTAGCTTCTATCGATAAACACTGTTTTGATGCGGCCTATAGATGTCTATTAATGTTAGAGTTACAGTAAAGCTAGTGATCCTACCTAAACAACTTCCAGGCTGTGTAATATTTAAACGGATCGTCTGACTGTAAAATAGTCAATGAAACATCGTCTTCATTTTGAAAGCCCTATCCAATGATATGCCACTCAATGTGATGCATAAATTTTTTTTTCCCATCTAGACCTCATTCATTAAAATCCATCCAACCGTTGGGATGTTTCGAGGGTATAAAGAAATCCACATACCCAGATACGCGTGAAACACATAACCCTTCTTGGTATACGGATAAAAATATTTTCGAAGCAAAATTTTACAAAATATTTTTAAATTTTCAACTAAAAGCTCTTTTAAAGATGTTTTTATATTTTCCAATAGCCTCTGGTGTTTTCTCAAATAGTTTGAAATAGGTATTTTTCCAATCTTTGTAATTCACATCAAATAATCTTTAATAGCATTCTTAGAATAATATATTCGAAGAGAGCTTGAAGAAAGTTATTTCTTCAAAATCCTATTTTCTGGAAAAACATTTGAAATGTGCTCTCGTTGATACTAAGAATGATTAACTTATTATATTATTGTTATTATTCAACCTTCGAATTTGATTTAACAATTTTATTTGTTTACAATTCTTTTGTTTCCACTTTACAAAAAAAGTCATAATATAATTCTTTTAAAATGAGTAAGTATCGTCTGCGTAAATGATTTCCCAGAAGAATAAATTGTGTTATTTGAATTCTTAACACTGAAAATTAAATTTAAAAAATAGTTTTTGAGATGTTTTGGAGGAATAATGAAAAAATATTTTATTTATTTAATTAATCATGATTCTATCTTTAATTGCTAACCCCGTGATTTATGTTTTCTTCTGAAAATATACGCGTTTCATTTTTTTATTTGTAAAAATGCGTCCGTAATGGAAAAAACATGTAAAATAAATTAATTAAAATAATAAATATTTTAAGGTTATTCTGTAAAAAAAAAAAATAATATTGTGCAAATCTACGGATCATAATTTATTTTTATGTTTAATTTCAAGTCAAAATACTGAATAGTTTTTTTGTAAAGTGTACGACAAAGTGTAATTTGTGTAGCCTAGTAGAGGATTCGCTTCGCTCATCCTAATTATTGGTGTATTAGTATTATATTTTATATAAAGAAATTTTTTTGAGAGTAAAAGAAAAAAAAGGGGGTTAGGAATGGTGTTCCTCGGTAAGGAAAAAAAAGAGAATCTAAAACAGTTAGTCGATGAACTTGAGATTGCCCGATCAGGAAACGAAACCCGGACTCAATTGAAACATCTAGTTCTTGAGTCTGAGGATTATGATGAACCGTATGTCCAGTCGGTCTATGAGACCATGCTGTCGCCAGCCCAGGAAGAATAAGAAAGAGAAAAGAGCGCCCGGCCCCGATTAGAGGCAATATCACAAGAAGGTGCATTGCGGAAAGAAACACTAGATCGCAAAGAGGCCGTTCAGAGAGAAAAATTTCCGCATGAAAAATAATTATAGGAAAAGGAATTACAATTGAATTTTGAGCTAGAAAAACTAAGAATTGAGAAGGAAATTTCCCCTGCTCAGAAAGGTTCAACTAATGTACATTTGAGTTCCACTGACCAAAATTAAAAAAAAATAATCACGTAATTTAATCCTGAGGGATTCAACACTAGCTTATATTTTGTTTTGTTTGAACGCCAAGCCAAACGGCCCCACCAGTGGCTGAGAGGTTCTGCTCTCGAAGCTGGTAGACGGGAGGTGCTGGGTTCGAACGCAATCGCGTCCGTCGGCCTAACCGTTTCGGAGTTTCCGTGGTTTTCTTCGAAACCGTGGATTCCCATGCGTAAATACGGGTTAGGTTCCCTTAGAAAGACCCCCCACGAAGGGCACTCACCCCCAGGGCCTATATCCCACGTGTTCATAATCGGCCGTCATAAATACAAACCAAACAAATACAAACCAAGCCAAACGAGTTAGAATACCGAAGGAAAATTGAGTCTCTCATCGAATTGGTCTTTTGCCAGTTGAAATAATTTCAATTATTGCCCAACAACCAGAAACCGAATCGGAGGATTATGATAACATTAAAAGTATCTTGCTAAAAAATTTTTAATTAAAACCGGAAAGCTTTAGACAGAAATTTGTTAGCCATCAGAAATTACCAGCTGTAAATTGGCAAGATTTTACATTCGAGATCCGAAATTACCTAGATGAAGGGTTAATGGGCTTATCAGTAACTGTCTTGGAAGAATGAAAAGATCTGTTGGTAACCGACCAAATCAAAAGATGTGCAAAGTTTGAAGTGCGCGAGCATTTCATAGACAAATGGCCACTGCTTAAGACGAAAGCTGAAATCAAAGCGTTATAAGTAAGCGAACAAACTTAATGCTGGAATCAGGCGTAAATTAACACAGTTGCGCCACCTTGTGGACGGAGTGATAATTCGCATACGCGGGCTTTTAGTGTGGCGCGTATTTTCTAAATCTTCAGTCACTCACGGAAATGAGTTTTGTTCGCCACATTTATTGCAAAATAATGGCGTAGCGAGAGGGGCACCCAGACGCACTTGACACCACGAAGTTTTCTTCGCGTTATCATAAGCACTTCAGTTATTAATCAAGGTGAAAAAAACTTTACAATTTTAGTGGTGTCAGTAAGAAAACAGTCAGGTATCTACCTGTAGTTCCCACTCCATCCGCTACGTGGCGCATGACCTTGATTGATGTGACCTCGCTTTTAATCTTGCGGTTACTTCTCCCATTTAAGATAGGACGCTTACTTATATCGCTTTGCCTGAAATAGTTGAGTTGTTGGATGGGTATGACAGTGTCAGAGCGTCGATTAAGAAAAATCGGTATGCAGATGACGGAAATACGCGTCCGAAATCGGAAGAGAATCAGGCGGAAACGAGGAATGAAACTCCCCTCACTGGTGCGTCAGGCCAACGCGGAACCATGGGTCGGGAGAAGGCATTCGAGAAAAGAGTAGAGCCTAGCTGTTTCCATTGTAATTCAAGGAACCATTTAAGGAATTTTTGTCCGGAGTTAAATAAAAATTCAGGATCGAGGAATACGTGCGAAGAAGTTGAAACAGGACCAAAAGCTAGAATGAGCTACATGGGAGTAGAAAGTTTAAATTCTAGACATGTCTGGGATAAAAGACGGAAGCCCGTGGGCAAACGTAAATTACCAGCCATTAACCTAAATGTTTTAGGTCGAAAGGTTAACGGAATAAATGATTCGGGTACGGAATCAACCATTTTTCGAAATGAATTAATTCCAGATAAATATAAAATGGTGAGCAGATAGAATTGATTCCTGCAATCGGAAAAATTCAAAGGGCAGACTTAGCGAAATTTCCGGTTTCTTTGTGGAATGGGGACCAGGAAAATTCACCCAGGATTTTTATAACGGCACCAGTAGTGTCTGGATTAAATTGTGATTTTTCGCCATAATTTGTGAAACTTTTTACGTGGGCACAGAGATGCTGTGACGTTCCATCTGAGTTCATGCAAAAACCAGATGGCCACTTGAGTATTACGCAGCAGCCTTAATTGGATCTGCAAGTCGCATCATCGAAATAGCAAACTCCAGATGGTCGATATAAACATTTTTAATGAGGTGCTAAATTTCAGTGAAAAGTGGCTGACTGACACTATTAGAAATAAACTTTTTTAATGACATAAATAAGACTCCCACGCGGTCACCAATTAAGACGGACTGAAAAAGTCGAAGAGGCCCGTGGATGAGATGCCCTTTTAGATTCATCTAGTGCAGTCGCTTTTCTTGGCGGTCGAAATTTAAGGGGCGAGCAAGCCTCCGCTTGACTTGTGAAGTTTTAATGTTCAGTGTTTTTTGTGTTGTGTGATGTGCTGTCCTAACGTGAAATAAAATGTAAAAGAAAGGAACGCAAGTTCTCTTTATTTAATTTTAAGTATAGTTCTCGTATGTTTTTATTTTGCGTTACAGTATGTTTCAGAGCTAACCGGTATCCCTTTCTGGGTATAAATAGAGCTACTGGACTATATTGGCCATCATCTCTTGACATGAGTGGTCACTGACATCAATGACGTCATCATTACTTTCATTCTGATTTCTATGTTTTAACTTCTGAAAATTTTCATGCAACAGCTTAGATCATACAAAGGTGGCGAATCATTGCATATGGTTCCTTTATATAGTAAAATTTCAATAGCTTCAAAATCCGATGGATAATAAACTCTAAAGGTATAAATAATTCTACAATCATTAAAAATGTTTTAGACGATAAATGTTTAAGACTTCAACTATAATATAATCATTTATTCATGTAGATTTTATTTTTCTTCAGTCATCCTTGAAGCTACTGAAACTTTACTACGTAAAGGAACTATCTGTAATGATTCTGTATTTTTTTGGATTATTTAAGCTGTGGCATGAAAATTTTCAAAAGTGAAAAAATAAAAATCAGAATGAAATACACAGTGAAATCCATTGATGTGAGTAGATGGCGCTCTCAATCCGATGTCTCTGTTTATTGATACCTTGAAAATGATACTGATTGGTATTGAAATATATAGGGTGTCTTCTTTTAATGGTGTCCAATGGCTAATTTCTAATCCGTTATATGTGAATTAGCGGACCCGATTTTAGCGATCGACTAGTGGGTTTACCATTGTGTTTTCCTGCACCCAAAGTATGAAAACATAGAAGGCTGGGTGCAGGAAAACACAATGGTAAATCTACGAATCAACCGCTAAAATCGGTTTACAGGTATTTTCCACCAAGATAAGGCTTAGCAGACTGATTGCGTTTTAATACGCAAATCGAGTTTTAACTAATTCTAGAATTTCAGCCATGAACTCCATGAGGTGATTCTGTGCTGCAGCTTCCCGGTCTATTAGTCATAGACGTGTAGTTCCAATTACAAAAATATTTTAAATGAAGTAAAGAATTATTTTAAAAATCGTTTTGATAAATGAAAACATTTCTTAAAAAGTAACGAAATTAAAATTTTTATACTGTCTCCTGGTCCTATAAGTGATATTTAGTAAAAATTTCCTATTACATTCACAAGTAAGACGAAACAGTCACTTTCACCTGACAGTAAACTTGACCGAATTTTGAAACTTTGAATGACATGACTTATACCAATATTCTGCATCTGAACACAGATGAGTTGGACCATGTTTCGAGGGATTGTACACAAAGGGCTTAAATAATATAAGAAGGATTTATTTCGCGTGTACATTTCTATATTGCAGCCGAAGGGAGCCACTTAGAGCAAGTTTTAAGAAAATTAAAATTTTTTATTAAGGTTTAGATTAGATAATCTAATAGCATTTTAAAATATCTATCATTTTGATAAGGATTGCGACTGTTGGTTTTCATCATTTCTTTTAATGAAAAATCTGTTATTTTTTAACTTATATTTTTCGTGCAGGTTGTATATTTTTCTTTAATATGTCAGAATGAAAATAGATTTCAAATATATATTGTAAAGTTAATTTTACTCTGAACTTTTTATTATTATTATTATTTGACGATTATTTATATTTCTAATAAATTTGGGAATGGCCCATATTTCGCAGCAAAAATAGATGTTTCATCTGTAAATTTCTATTACTCGGTCAGTTTTAAACGTAGATGAATGGGACTTTTTTGCCTTACTTCTAAGTGTAATGGGATATTTTTTGTAATTGTCACTTATAGGACCACGGGACCGTGTATAAAAATTTCAATTTTATAATTTTAAAGAAATTTTTTTTATTGACCCAAATCGCTTTTAAAATGCTTCTTTACCTACTTTGAAACATTTTTGTTTTTGGAACTATATGTCTCTTCTTAGCGGTTTTAGGAAATAGCCATTAGACACCGTTGAGAGTGGACGGAGTATGTTGGTAATTGCAATCATTTTTTAACGATCTTAGTATTCATTAAAATTTAATCGTTAATTTAAATTTGTTAAAATTATTATTTATTTTATATTTCAAAATTGTAGCCATTATTGTATCGAACTATAAACTTTTTTTATTTCACAAAATTCTGCTATTATTACATTTTTGTTAAATGATATAATTTAAAAATTAAGTTCAGTATATTAATTGATGCATCTTATTATTTAATGTTTTATAATTGGATTAAATTAGAAAGTTTCAACTTTTAATTATAGCTGAATCTTTGATTCCTCTTCAATATTTACATAAACTTTAAAGGAGCAACAATAGTTTCAAAATAACACATAGAACAGTCAACATTGATGCATTTTTTTCTTGGGAACTACTAAAGCGATTTCAGTACATTTTTTTTGTTGTTTTGTCAATAGTCAAACTAAAACTTGATTTTTCGGCAAGGGGCTATACTTATATAACGTTATCACTATTCTTATATGCATGTATACTTTTCAGGTGACTGTATCCTCAAACAATTCCGTTGATGGAATCGACTATTATATTACAGAGTCTTATACTACTGGACTTTTTGATTCCTGCAAAAATGTAAAGTTGGCTGAAACAACTTCTCGAGCTATCGAAATAGCCTGCGGAGCCACCAATTGCACACCTCATCTTTGGTTAGAGTACATAGGACGTCATGATCCATCTACTTTCCAAATTAGTTTTCACTTTGAGAAGACTAATAACGTCACTGTAAAAGGGAAAACGTTTTATCCTATGAATGAGACAATAATACCTTGTTCTGAAGCTGTTAGCGAATTTGGTACTCCCTGCTCATATGTGGATTGTCCTTCGGATGCTACTCCAACCCCACGACCTCCAATTTCATCACCTCCACCTTTCTCAACTCCACATTCTACACCTCCACCTCCACCAGAGAAAAAGTTCCTAGGCTTACCATTACTGGTCGGAATATTGGCACTTGCGTGTGTTGTTATAGTTGTTATCGCAGTCATTATTATTTGTGGATTTGCCTGCAGAAAGTGCTAACAAAGACGTGTTGGTAAGGTTGCTACTAATACTATGGCTTTGTTATGATAATCTGCCTATATTGTTAGTGGTCATGATCCTAGCAGATTTCCTGTAGAACTAATGCAAAATAAAGCTGTCTATAATGGTAATTTTTTTTGTATAAACTTTTTTATAATAACTAATAGACTGAGAGCCGGCAGCACCGACAACCACCTCATCGAGTTGGAGGCTGAAATTCCAGAATTAGCTAAAACTCGATTCCCATATTAAAACACAATCGGTCTGCCAAGTCATATATTGGTGGAAAGCACCTAAAAACCCGATTTTAGCGGTCAACTTGTAGGTTTACCATTGCGTTTTCCTGCACCCAAAGGTATGAAAACATGGTGGACTGGGAGCAGGAAAATACAATGGTAAACCTACGAGTCAACAGGTAAAATCGGGTTTTTAGCTGTTTTCAACTAATATATGACTTGGCAGACCGATTGCGTTTTAATATGGGAATCCAGTTTTAGCTAATTCTGGAATTTAAGCCTCCAACCCGATGGGGTGGTTGTCTCATGGTTCGTACGCCCCCTTGAATTTTGCAGACCAGAAAATTTTTCGGCACCAGTATTATTTCATAGAAAATCTCTTCTTAAAAAAAAAAAAAAAAAAAAAAAAAAAAAAGCGAAATATTGCGCGTTTAACCTAGATTTCTTTTTAGCTCACAGGCTATCAAAGCCTGAGAGCTAATGTGCCCGCCCGTTCTGTATGTATGTACGTACGTATGTATGTATGTATGTATGTACGTAACGCGATAACTCTTGATACAAACATCCGATTTGCTTCAAAATTTTTTTCTAGGTTCATTGTGATAAGGCGCTTCCCTGATTAGTTTTGGAAGTTCATTGGTTAAGGATAAAGGGGGGAAAACGGGGTTAGTCCAACCCCTTAATTCAGATTAATGGGTTTTTCATGCAGAATCATTCGATATGCTCCGAATTTGATATACCGGTTTATTATGTTAAGGAACTTCCCTGATTAGTTTTGGGGGTTCATTGGTTAAGGATAAAGGGGGAAAAGGGGGGTTAGTCCACCCCCTTAATTCAGATAAATGGGTTTTTCATGCAGAATCATTCGATTTGCTCCGAATTTGGTATACCGGTTTATTATGTTAAGGAACTTCCCTGATTAGTTTTGGGGGTTCATTGGTTAAGGATAAAGGGGGAAAAGGGGGGATAGTCCACCCCTTTTAAATCAGATAAATGGGTTTTTCATGCAGAATGATTCGATTTGCTCCGAATTTGGTATACCGGTTTATTATGTTAAGGAACTTCCCTGATTAGTTTTGGAGGTTCATTGGATAAGGATAAAGGGGGAAAAGGGGGGTTAGTCCACCCCCTTAATTCAGATAAAAGGGTTTTTCATGCAGAATCATTCGATTTGCCCCGAATTTGGTATACCAGTTTATTATGTTAAGGAACTGCCCTGATTAGTTTTGGGAGTTCATTCGTTAAAGATAAAGGGGGAAAAACGGGGTTAGTCCACCCCCCTTAATTCAGATAAATGGGTTTTTCATGCAGAATTATTCGATGTGCTCCGTATTTGGTATACTGCCCCACCAGTGGCTGAGAGGTTCTGCTCTCGAAGCTGGTAGACGGGAGGTGCTGGGTTCGAACCCAATCGCGCCCGTCGGCCTAACCGTTTCGGAGTTTTCAAGGTTTTCTTCGAAACCTTGGATTTCCATGCGTAAATACGGGTTAGGCTCCCTTAGAAAGACCCCCACGAAGGGCAATCCCCCTAGGGCCTATATCCCAAGCGTAGATAATCGGCCGTCAAAAACCAACCAACCAACCAACCGAAATTGGTATACCGGTTTATTATGTTAAGAAACTTCCCTGATTAGTTTTGGGGGTTCATTGGTTAAGGATAAAGGGGGAAAAGAGGGGTTATTTCCCCCCCTTAGTTCAGATAAATGGGTTTTTCATGCAGAATCATTCGATTTGCCCCGAATTTGGTATACCGGTTTATTATGTTAAGGAACTTCCCTGATTAGTTTTGGGAGTTCATTGGTTAAGGATAATGGGGGGAAAAACGGGGTTAGTCCACCCCCCTTAATTCAGATAAATGGGTTTTTCATGCAGAATCATTCAATTTGCTCCGTATTTGGTATACCGGTTTATTATGTTAAGGAACTTCCCTGATTAGTTTTGGGGGTTCATTGGTTAAGGATAAAGGGGGAAAAGGGTGTTAGGCCACCCCCTTAATTCAGATAAATGGGTTTTTCATGCAGAATCATTCGATTTGCTCCGAATTTGGTATACCAGTTTATTATGTTAAGGAACTTCCCTGGTTAGTTTTAAGGGCTCATTGGTTAAGGATAAAGGGGCAAAAGGGGGGTTAGTCCACCCCTTTTAATTCAGATAAATGGGTTTTTCATGCAGAATGATTCGATTTGCTCCGAATTTGGTATACCAGTTTATTATGTTAAGGAACTTCCCTGGTTAGTTTTAAGGGTTCATTGGTTAAGGATAAAGGGGCAAAAGGGGGGTTAGTCCACCCCTTTTAATTCAGATAAATGGGTTTTTCATGCAGAATGATTCGATTTGCTCCGAATTTGGTATACCAGTTTATTATGCTAAGGAACTTCCCTGATTAGTTTTGGGGGTTCATTGGTTAAGGATAAAGGGGGAAAAGGGTGTTAGTCCACCCCCTTAATTCAGATAAATGGGTTTTTCATGCAGAATCATTCGATTTGCTCCGAATTTGGTATACCAGTTTATTATGTTAAGGAACTTCCCTGATTAGTTTTGGGGGTTCATTGGTTAAGGATAAAGGGGGAAAAGGGAGGTTAGCCCGCCCCTCTTAAATTAGATAAATGGGTTTTTCATGCAGAATGATTCGATTTGCTCCGAAGTTGGTATACCGGTTTATTATGTTAAGGAACTTCCCTGATTAGTTTTGGGGTTCATTGGTTAAGGATAAAGGGGGAAGGGGGCTAGTCCACCCCCCCCTTAATTTATATAAACGGGTTTTTCATGCAGAATTATTCGCTTTGCTCCAAATTTGGTATACCGGTTTATTATGTTAAGGAGCTTCCCTGATTCGTTTTGGGAATTCATTGATTAAGGATAAAGGGGGGCTAGTCCACCCCCTTAATTTAGATAAATGGTTTTTTTGCAGGATTATTCGATTTGCTCCAAATTTGGTATACCGGTTTATTATGATAAGGAGCTTCACTGATTAGATTTGGTTGTTCACTGGTTAAGTATAAAAGGGGAAACGGGGGCTAATTCCCTTCACTTATTTTTTTGAGGGGCATTATTCTTTAAAATAAGAGTATGATATACAATTAGTGTGAATAGCCTGTGAGCTCAATGCCATCAGTTTAGCTGGGCACTTTTCTTTTTTATTCTATAAAAAGATACTGCAAGTTTTCCTGGAGAAATAACGGTATCCGTACGAACCATGTATCTGTACTGCTGGCTCTCGGTCCATAAGGATTATATAAACAAATGAAGCTAAAAAACTTCAAAAACTGTGAAATTTATGTTTGCAATCAAAAACATCAATGTTCTGAAAGAAATCTTTGTTGATTTTACTTTATTATTTTTAGCAGGATACAATAAATGGATATTAGTAAAGAGTCTCTGTTTCAATGTAATTATAAACAGGTTTTACAATATATGCCATAATTCGCCTTATAGTTTTATTTTTTATCCCTATAATTGAAAAATTACTCATTTAATTTTTCTAATTTTACACTAATTACAAGTACAGTCGTAGAAAAAAGTAAACAGCCGTACTAACTCTGCGGTAAATTATTGTAGAAGAAAGTTACTGGTACGAAACGATTGGAAATAATGTATACTTTTAAATGATGTATATAAAATTTGCTTTGGGGGGCATCTGCATATCAAAACGAGCCCAAGCTTTGTTTTTTTTAAATAGCAATACCCAAGTTTGATACCATAAATAAATTCTACAATAAATAAGTTCAATTAGCCTAAATACAAATTTTCATGCAATTCGTACAATTAGCTTCAGAGAATTTAATTATTTTAAAAGAGCCTATTTTAGAGGCTGTATCCAAATTGAAGTTCGTTACTCGATTGTTGTAATGCTCACCGCCCCCTGAATACTAGGCCCGAGTGCTGATACAAAAAATCCCTGCCGGCCCGGCCTACAGGCGGAGGTAGATTTTGAAGTTAAGTATATTAATTGCACAAACAAAAACTAAATCATGAGTAGATATAAATCCACTTTAACAGTTTTATCTGTCCGCTTTTGACGAGTTTTTATTTCATTTTTATATAATAGCTGGTTTTATCAGAATCATGTTAAGGTGGTATTAAAAAAAATACTTTTCCATGCTCCACAACTCGAAATTTTCTGGCACATTTTCAGATTCATTTTTAATAGAAAAATACGAAACTTGCTGACGTGATTTTGGAAAAGATTTATAAGCGACATGTGTTTTTATTGTTCTTTCAATTAATTGAAACTTTATTAATAAACAATTATTTTCTCAGTAGGGCAATATTTTTCGTTTCTAACACAGTCGCTTGGGGAAAGTCTGTTCAAAATGCCCACTTTGACATAATTTTTTGAAATATATTCTGCCTCTATCAAAAAATAGATCATTACGCTACATTATATAGTTTCTGAAGAAGAGAATCTATCAATTGGACGCGGTTGAGAGCAAAAATTAATTTAAAAATGAGTAAGAAAATAAGCAGTTTGGATTTGAATACATTCTTAATAAGAGGATTTTTTTCTTCAACCGCTATGTATTTTTAATTTGTTTTTGCTGTAAGAATTGTTCCTATCAAAATCTTGTCTACATAAATGATGAAGACAATATTAAGAAGATATATGATAAATTCATGGGGATTTTATATCTTGTGAAGGAGTTATGGAAATTTTTCTTCTTCACCCCCCTTTTTTGTTTTCGTTTTTAATTTTTTTTGCGGTACGAATTGGTCCTATCAAAAACTTGTGAACATAAAAGTTGTAGATAATATTAAGGAGATGTATAATAAAATTAATTGGATTTGATATCTTGAGAATTGACGAAGTTATGAATTTTTTTCTCCCCAAAACCCTATTTTTTTGCGCCCCTTGAGCCCATTTTTAATTTTATCAAAAATATGTGATACATAAATTTTTGGTCCTATTTTTATAAGTAATAAAAACTTTAAACTGATTTGATATGTACAAAAATTAAGAAGTTATGGGGTTTTTTCGGTTTTCACAAAACCCTTCCCTATTTCCACCACCTTGGTCCGATTTTGCCTATTAACGAACTTGACCGAGATTTTATGCCCCTTGATTTTATGTATCAGTTTGGAAGAGATTTGTGCAGAATTGTGGAATCGTGTCCAGAAAAAAGTGATATATATATATATATAGATAGATAGATAAAGTTTTTTACTGAGGGTTGTTTTGGGTTCTAGGGGTCATGATCGGTGTAGATCTGCAAAATATTTTCAGAAATTCCAACATAGGAACGACGCCAATAGGCAGTATTTCATACGAAATCTACCTAAAAATGGCGGATATTGTAGGCGAATTTTTTTAACTGTATGTATGGTCCCCTAAATTTTGACACCAGTATTTTATAAAAGATTTCTTTGTCTTATTTAAATTCAGAAAAATTAAGCGGAACAAAACTTTAAAAATTATTGGTACCAAAATTTAAGGGACCGTACACACGCTGAAAAAAATCCGCCTTCGGCAGCCGCCATTTTTGTGTCACCGCTCTGGCCTAATATTCAGAGGGTGGTGGTAATGCTACAGGATAACTTGTTACTTCTATTAATGTATTATTTCTTGCCAATATGACCATTTCACTCGCCTAATATGTTTCGACTATTGCCAGCCCAAATGTTTCAGTAAAAAGAGTAAAATATATATTTTTCAAAATATGCTTTCCTGCACATCATAGCTGGCTCCTTAAACCATCATTTCGACGTATTTTATTCATAATTCGAAAACTACTTGGAAGAAAAATTTTAAATTGAGAATTCGCATAAAGCTGAACCTAATAAATATAAATCTATCGAAAAAATTGTACGTTGCAATAATATTTTTTTCGGATATCAATTTCATAATTCATAACTCATATTATGAAATTTTTAAAATTACAAATTCAATGCATTTATATTTGGGATTTATAGTTTTTAAATTGGGAATTTTCAAAGATATTTCGTTTGCATTTCAATATTTTTAAATGATTTTTTTTTATAACTACAGAAAAATTGACACAATAGGATTATAATTTCAGGAGATATTAATAAAAATATGAAAATGTAATTTAACATTAGCTCTATATTTTGTATGTTTATAATTCAAAAACTTATCCTCCAAATGACTTGAAATTTCGTTTCTAGACATAGTTTGAACAGAAGATTTAAACTATACTGTTTGGTCTGGGTTTGATTTGTAGGTGGCCCCTAAGCAAATTTTGTATAAATCATTTTAAAGCAGTCTTTATTTGTTTTCAATCTTTTGGTACCAGTAACTTCATTATATTATAATTAGTTGCAGAGTTAGTAGGGGGTGTTTGCTTTTTTCCACAACTGGTACATTATCTAATAGATCCTATTTTTGAATTTAAGGGACTACACAATTGTTTAAGTCAGGTCTTAAAGGGACACAATATTTAATGTATAAATTTAGAAGGTGTCAAGAAAATTATCATCAACTTTGTAAGCCAGATGGAAGTTCTGTTAATTTATTTGAAAATAAAGTTCAGAATTAAAATCAAAGTAATATATAAATAGCAAATAATGTAAACATCATTTCAAGATGTTAATGGGGACTTTTTCGATGGAAAAATATTAAAAAATTATGATAAATGTTATCTGATGTCTGAAATTTAAAGATCACAAAGCCTTAACCCTTTGAGCTCTGGGGGTGAATTTCTTCAACATGCTCGAAAATCACATTAGCACCAGTATTTTGTAAACAAAAGATTCGGGTTATAATATACACGAAAAAAATGCATTAATATTTTTCAAATAAATTTGGTTGAATATTCCGGTGCCAATGTGACATTTGGACATTAAATGTAAGTGGGAAGAAATTCGACCATTGGAACTCAAAGGGTTAAGAGGCTACTTCAGTCACATGAAAAGACCTGTTCTCTAATGTTAATCCCATGGAAGAAAATTTTAAAGATATTTCGTTTGCATTTCAATATTTTTAAATGATTTTTTTGCATTGGGTAGCTGAGATAGATTTGTATAAAGACCGTTTTGTACTTTTTAGATTTTTTACAGGTATTTTTAATTAGGACACTTTCAGTATCGAAACCGGTTTCGAAAGGGAAAGCATCCTCATGAAAAAATCTGCAAACAAATTCAAAAAAGTAAAAAACTGCCTTTGTACAGATCGATCTCAGCTATACAATATAAGAAAAAAAAATGTTGAAATGCAAAAGAAATATCTTAAAAAATTTCTTCCACAGGTTAGCGTTAGTGAGTCGGGCCTTTTCGGGTGACTGAAGTAGCCCCTTAATGGAAAATCAGGTTTCAGATAAACTAGAATGAGAAATGAATATAATATAAACTATAAATGATGAATAAGCAGCAAAAAATTAACATCAATAGTAATAATCTAAGCATCATCTAAATAAAAAAAACAGCCAGGGGTTATTTTCTGTAGCAAAGACAACTATGTAATTCTGAAAATGTATGGGAAAAACGCTACACATAGGTAATGGTAGGTTTTACTTTTTAATATAATGATGTACACTGAAAAAAAAAATCTATGATTAAACTTTGAAGACGCTTTTCGCATGCTCATTAAAAGCTGCAGACTTAGCAGTAACAGAAAATTTTTAGTTTGAAACCGCAAAAGTGTTTCGAATACTCTTTGGAAAAATTCCAGCATAACAGATGATCATTTACAAAAATCATTATAAAAGATAAATAGAGGTATGTATTATTATTTTAACACAATCAAACAGACTGGTAAAGTTATCATAAGAATTGAATATTTCCAACTGAGCGAAAAAATGCCCAGGCTGGGAATCGAACCCAGATCCTTGGCTTACAATATGTATACCTAAAACATTTTTTTATCAGATGAAATTCGTATAATAAGAAAATAATTTTGTGTCATTGATGAATTAATTACATTTAATTTTGTATGCAAATAAAAATTTTAGGTCAGAGGCACAGAGAGTCAACTTGGGCCACACGTATAATTAATTAATAATTATGTATATTTATGTATCTATTAATTGGTTAAATTTTTTTTGGACATTTCTGTTTTTAGCCGAAAATAGGAAGATTGCTAAAATGTGGTTTCGTTTTCGGTTCCGGTCTTAAAAATCTCTTTAGGTCTATCCTTAATTATAATATTAAGTAACGTGTAACTTTATTAGATATCCAAAAAGGTTCTGGCAATTTTTACTCGTTAATATAAATGAAATAAAATACAGACCTCAATAAATATGGTCAACATTAGCTTCTACTACCCTTTGCCATCAACCAGGCAAAAAACCTGGAAATAATATTCCTACTTCCATGCACCCAGGCAGTTGATGGATTTAGTGGTGAAAAAAACCTTGGTCTTTTGAGTTCAGGAATTCATTCACTATTTTTCTGGAAATGGTTTATTTTTCACTTCAACAGGAGATGGGGTTTTCAGTATTTCCTTTTCTGTAATGCACGCTCCCCCCATCCAAGATATGCTTGGCGCATACGAGGTGCGTAAACACAATGGGCAATATCTGCCTGACGTCACATTTCCCCATCATATGACTTACAGGCGATATTAGCAGATGTAACTATAAAAATAACTGCACTTGCGATACATGTTACTTGTTTATTTATGCTTTCGATTCAATTTTATGCACCAAACAATGTGATTGAACGCCAAAATGTATAAGCGTGCAATATTCGCAATAATGTTGTTTCAAGTGTATGAGAGCTGTTATGAGAGGCAAATTTCTATATTCGACTGTAAATTATATAAATATGGTTTATACTTTTAATTTTAAAAAATTGCAGCTAAGTAAAAATAGAGTAAAAAAATTAAATTTTAGTGGAAATGTTTGCTGCACACTCATACTACACACGCGAAACAGTGGTTATAAAAATTAAATTAAATTTGTGCCAACCGATGCTGACCAGAACTTTTGCCTTTGGTGTTCGCATAAACGTATGGAAATAAATACTTTTTTGTCTATAGTCGAATTAATTGAACAGCGATACTCAGCACAATACTTAGGCACATTGTGAAATAGTTTATTTTCAGACAGTTAAAAGAAATTTCACCATACTTTACAACGTAAACATGCCGGTTTGTTTTCCCCAATCATGTGATTTTTATTGCCTCAAACTTAGATCAGCGAATAATGTCCATTCTTTTAAGACCGCACACTGAGGCGACAGGAGGAAGATGAAATGCGATTTCGGAGGTAAAACAGGTTGAAAGAAAGAAGAAAGCTGTTTTATGTCTGTTTTGAACCCGTTTTTTCCCCCAAAGTCCAGCAAGCTGTTGTATTAATCACCTCAGTCTGCGGCCTGCCTAGTAATACGGACTGACTCACGCCGCCATTTAATTGCCCAAACAGACGCCTGACTTGGCGTCTTATCGCATAAAATGGCGAGTGAATTTAGTTACTTAATCAAATGCAAAAAAATATGAATAAATAGTTAAGACTTTTCGTTGTGTCATACATTAAAAAGTACAAAAATTACATCTAGTTATTATGTGTTTGTATAATGCTAAATTAAAATTAAAAATTCATTTTCATGAAATAATATTTATTGATATGTTTTACATGTATAATTAAGAAAAACAATATAAATTGAGCTAATATTAAATTTGGTTTAATTTGAGTATTTTCACATGCAATGGACTATATTTTTATTACTTTCAATATGAAGTTATGGTATGATTTGTTATTAATAAAACAATCAGATGCTGATATTCTATGCAATAAATTTCGTAAGTTAAATATCCAGTTTTTGCGATTTAACCCCTTAACAGTGTGGCCCGAACTGGATTCGGGCAAGAACACTTTGCTTGCTTCGTTATTAAAAGCGTTTTGATACCACTAATTTGTAACTGCAAATTTATCTTTATTGATTGTCAGATATTTTTCGATTAAGTAAGGTAAATATTTTAGTATGGAAAAAGTAGTGTCCAGCCCCATTTTTAATTTTTTTGTAAGAAAACAAATGTCACTGTTAAGGGGTTAATATTTAAACGTATGGAAAATAATGCCGTATTAAAAATTTTAAAAAGGAAGCAATTTAATAAGCAGAAATGAAAACCTTCCGCGTTTCGAATGATTTTCAAATAGCCCCGCCCTCAACCTAAAGCGATAGGGATAGCAGGGCTCCCAAATGGTTCGCCAACTGAATACCAATAACTTTTAACAGAAAATTTTACGGTATGTTTGCGCTAAAATTAAATTTCAAAGATGGTTTCGGGGCGGTTTGTAAGAAAAATCTAAAAAGAAAATTTTTCTACAAAAATATTGGTAATCAGTTGGCGGACCATTTGGGTGCCCTGCGATAGGGAGTTTTGTTTGGGGGTTGTACTCTTAAAGTAATACTAGTAAAGTGTCTACAAATGCATAGTGTAGAAACCGCGTATACCTGTATTGCAATAGAGTGTATAAAAAAAATACATTTTCATAGATGGCGCTACCGTTGAAATTATTGTTTGAAAATTTAAATTTAAGCTTTAGTAACAGAGTCTAGAAATATGGGGTGCGAAATGCATTTAAAATGTTAGGTCGTTAAGTGCTCCTATACGTTAATATGATTCACTTAAACTGCGTTTACAATCTTAGCGTTACAAAACATGAAATTTAGCAATCACTGAGGTCGTGACATATTTTAAGATATATTTTTGCACCCCCCCCCCCCCCCGCTCAATGACCAAAGGGCTTCAGGAATAGGAAGGTATAATTTCGAATTAATCTTTCTCTTCCTATGTTCATAAAAGTGCATCATAGAATTCAGAACTGCTAACACTTTTCTGAGAGGCGTGTTCTAGCGTTCAAGAATACTTTTTGTAAAAATTATATTAGTTCAAACTAGCTTTTTTTAAAAGTATTAATGGGCTCCGCCCCCTACGAGCTACGTTCGCCAACTCCCGTTCGAAATCTAAAAATCCGTTAATTTGATCTGCTTTAAAAAGCTTACGGAATGTTGAATTATAATTAAAAAAGTAGTGACGATCACCCTGTAAACGGGTTTCCAAGCCCTTTTACTGAGGGATTTTAAGGCCGAATCAGTTGCTGTTAATTGCTGTTTTCGTGCTCGATTAAATAAGGTTAGTTAAACATTTGAAAATTAGCTAATACAAAATGAACTAAGCCAACAGACTCTTTGCTTCCCTGTATTTTTTAACAACGCTAAATGAAAATGATTTTAAATAATTTTAAATATAACGTATTAAATCTGACATTATTTTCACAAAACCTTTCTTTATCTTTGTAATATTCACCTAATAATATTTTTATTGCTAGAAAGATAGTATTATTATTTGCGCTGCCTTAGAATTGGCAACAATAGTTAAAATAATAATCTCGAAATCTGAAATAAATCTCTCGTGTAAATATATTTTTAAACTCTTTGACAATATTATTATTTGGCCGTTTTAAATATGACGTAATTTCTGCAATTTACGAGTTTAAACCATATTAATGAATTTATTACTTTAAAATTTCCTTTCTTTTATTCACGTGTAAATATAGTTTTTATGACGTAATTTTCAATATTTTCTTTCTTTTAATACGTAATTATTTAATTCTAATTTGAAAGTTTTTGAAAGTCGAAATTTGAAATAAATCTCCCATGTAAATATATATTGTTTGGTTTAAACTGTTTGGCAATATTATTATTTGGACATTTGAAATAGGACGTCATTTCCCCAATTTACTGCTTTTAACACACAGTAAATATGTGATTATTTCATAGATTTCTTTCATTTTTAATATGGTTGCGTAAAAACAATTATTATGACGTAATGTTCTATATTTTCCTGCTTTTAAGGCGTAATCATTTAATTCTAATTTGAAAGAGGTTTTTTTCTGTTTAAAATAGTTACGTGTGAATAACTTTTAAAAATAAAAGAAATATTATTCTTTGCGGTGTTTTAATATTTGGCAACAATTTAAAATATTAACCTTTTCTATAAAATATGTAAAAAAATATCTCTGGAGATGCTGAAAGTTTGAATTTAAAATGAAAATAAACCCTTAAAAAATTGACAAATTAAAAAAATAAATGCAGTCTGCACACCACTAGTTTCTATTGAATATCCTTAGAAAATAAGATTAAATTCCTGTGCATAGTTTTTGCTTCTATAAAACTTTTCTAATGGAAAGATTCTGCCCAACTTTGACGTTAAATATCTCTTAAAATAATTCTTCAATTTAAAAACTGTCTACATCAGCATGTTTATCAAACATTTCTCTATAACACTACCCATTTTTATATTTTTGTATGCAGTACTTCTGTTAATATTAGCGATGAAAGACCTCAGGTCACAAAAAATTCATTGAAATCAGCGGTCACAGCGTTAGTTACTTTTTTTTAGGATAGAGAGATTCCTGAATTAAATTTGATTCCTGTACAAATAAAATTGGTAGGTGTTTTCCTTAAACTATGAAATGGTACAGTATTTTCAATTTTTCGATAAAGATATAGGATTTCACAGAAATTACCATCAAAATTGTTGCTTTGAACCAATTTTAAAGACACGAAAATAGGAGAAACGTCGTCATAAGATAGAAATCGCCTCAACGTGTAATATATCTATCACATGTAACATATTTACTCAACGTGTAATATATCTCTTGTAAATTTCTAAATCTGGGGAGTGCGATTGTTTATTATTAGCCCCCGATATGTCTCTATAATCTTTCCCGATATCTCTATAATATATCCCGATATAATCTTTCGGCCAGCAATTAAAGTGTCGCACAGTGGGGCAAAATCCCGAAAAGCTGGCCAAAATGTGAAAAAGTTATTTAAATGCCACAAAATTTCGTACAAAGGTGTTTTTCAGGATGCTGATCTCGATTCTAAAATTAAAATTGGAAAATACAAAATGGCGGACTTAAAATTAAAATTCTTTGAAAGTTATTCCATTTCTGTGAAATTTCGTATACAGGTACTTTTGAGGATGCTAAGTACGATTAAAAAATTAAATAAAAAAAAATGGCGAATTAAAAATAAAAACAATTAGATTTAAATAAAATATTTCGAGTTTCTAATTTAAAAAGTTTCGAAGCTAAACGTTACAAAATGTTTTCAAGGAACTAAGATGTTTTTAATGAAAATTAAACGATGAATATTTATTTATTAAATACAATTAAGTACATTAGTAAAAAAGTAAAATACTACAAGGTTTATATATTATTAAAATAAAACGAAAGGATATTCTAAAATTCATCTTCTGATGGTTGGTTGTGTTTATGACGGCCAATTATCAACACGAGGGATATAGGCCCTGAGGGAGGGTACCATTCGTGGGGGTCTTTCTAAGGGAACCTAACCCGTATTAACGCTTGGAAATCCAAGGTTCGAAGAAAAGTACGAAAACTTCGAACGATTAGGCCGACGGGCGCGATTGGGTTCGAACCCAGCACCTCCGTTCTACCAGCTTCGAGAGCAGAACCTCTCGGTCACTGGTGGGGCATTCATCTTCTGAATCATCTGTAGTATACTAAGTAGACTGTTCAGAAAGGGACGTGTCGAAATATTTTACAGAAGTTTCTGTGCCTCTAGGGGCAAGGATATTAGTTTCTTCAATGGTAATTTACGTAAGCTTGAAATAAAGGGATCTGATAAGCGCAAAAAAATCTTCCATTGTTTACGTCCTACTGCATTTTAAGGAGAAATCTTTTCGATACCTTTTGATCAATTTGTTGCACGATTCTTCAGCGTCTACCGACATTTGCCCAACAGGCAATAATGAGGAAGCTATTATTTCTGAGCCATGAATAAGTAGTTTGCGCACCGAAGTTGGCATATAGAACTAGGAATACGATTCGACAAATTTACAAGCTGTTTGTGATCAATAATCCACGAAATTGGTCAAATGAATGTTAAGAAATTATTTATAATATGACGTGGAATCGTTTGATCAAATCTTCGTCTACGCTCCATATGGAAGCAGAAATAGTTGCGTTTCCAAAAAATCGACGAGCTGTGTTGTAATCATTTGTGCTTCCAAATCTGAGCTTTGATTTATCGACGAGAAGTCCTAATTGTAAACGAAATCTTTTTTGTAAACTTTGTTTTGCAATTTTAATTTTTTTCTTCTCGTCAGGAGTGCACACTTGCCATTCCTTTATATCCCGTTTGTATGCCAAATGCAAACTACACTCAAAACATCTTATACGGGCATGTAACGTGGATATCCCGAATTGTAAACGATTTTCATTCACTTTTAGTTTGAAAAAGTCATTAAGATTATTAAACTGGTTTGAAATTATCTGATATAGGTATCAACGTTGAGTTGACAAATTACTACTAATGACAATAAAAGTTTTACATTCAATCATCATTAAAGGTAGTTTGTAATTAACGCCTACTTATTTTCTATCAATGATTGTTTTAAAAGGAATAAGTTTACTCTTCTGATTTGTAATATAATCCATTTCACTGATAGTAGCCTCCGTATTTTCGTGCAAAAAATGGATTCTGAAGAGCCTAAAAAATCGAAGAGATGAAGATCTCGAATTTTTGTAGATAACGATTTCTGAATTATTCGCAACACTTAAGTTCTAGTGGCACTAGAGAAGTGAAAAAGCTATTTGAACCTAATTTCTGCCATTATCAACGCTAAATTTTTGTTTAAAAGTACTTTGACCAGATGTACTATCACATCCCCAGTTGAAAGTAAAATTCAGATTGCTAATGTTCTTGGAAGTCAGATTCTTAATAATTTCCGTTTGCATTAACAAAATACGTGCCGCAGTATGATCTAGCAAAGATTGCATTTGACAAGATAATTCTTCTAATTACGATAGAATACACAAAATTATTAGTTGTAAAGATAAGAAAATGTATTTCTACTGTATGGATGATAGAGAATTCTTTTCATTTTTTGTTACCAAACTTGCTTATCAAATTCCTTTGTGCTTATGATTATAATACTTATTTGTAATATAATACATAATAATCTATCAAAAAACTGAATAATCTAAAAATTTCAAGAATGTTTGCCAGCTAAATTACTGTGAAAAGTAATAAATGTCATAGCTTTTCAAGCGACTAAAAAATGATATTTTTACCCGTGGTTGCAAAAACCTGCACGAAATGCAGAATGGCAGTTTTTGGCATCTAATTTTTCATGATTCATTAGATAATAGTTCAGGCTATTGTTTCCATTACATGTCGTTGCGGAACACCGTGGAACTTACAAACTTTTTGATGTTTGAAAGCAAAAAAATAATATATTTAAAAAAAAAATATATCAAAAATAATATCATGAAATTATTAAATTTTATGTACTTAATATAATTTTTGCAACATGGGCAAAAAAAGTACACACTATCATCGTGTGAATCCATGTTAAAGCATTAAAATCGGATGATATGGAAAAATGCAGCACGTGTTTAGAAGAACCTTTGTTTTGCTCTTTTTGTTCGTCTCAGATGATAATCCTCCAAGCTTCACTTTTGAAATGATGCAGGTTGCCAAAGCAAAACGAAAACCTTTTTATAAATATAGATTCTGACCCTCCAAACATTATTCTAGCCATCTGTATAGTCAAAATTTCCTAAATAGTAACTTTATTTTTCGACTTTTGGCCAGCTTTTTGGGATTTTGCCCCACTGTGTGTCGTCTCTAAAAAATAACTTTCCGTTATGTAAGCCAGCCGTAAAACAAAGCAGATGTATCATTGTGCGGGATAATCATTACTGCAATTTTTTAAACTTCTAAGCATCGCACATTTTCAATTTTTATACCGTCGTGCAGGGCAAAAAAGTATTTTTAAATGCAATTTGTTTGAAAACTGCATTTTCAATTATTTTTGAGATATTATTTTTTTTTTTGTAGTTTTTGGCGTCATTTGTTTAATTTTGGCAACTCAAGTATTCTGTTTCTGTAGAAAGTAAAGGAAAAATAGTTGGAAAATAGTAGATTATTATATCTTTTTGTTGCCATTTTCCCATAACAACTGAAAATAAAAATGTAATTAAAATACGCGCTATTTTGAAAAAATGTAAATGAATGATAAAATATAAAACGTGGAGCTATTATAAATTATATTTAATTTTAAATATCTATATTAATGTTACAAACAAATGAAGGCATATGAATCATTTGATAACCGATTTTTTTGTCGAGTTTCTTGAACGATAACATCGCTTTTTGCTGCAATTGTGTATTAGGGGAGGCCGGGGCTAGTTGGCTACAGAGGTAAGTAGGCGCAGCCCCCATAAATCGCCTGTTTGTGGATAGATTGTGCAACCAGTCACAGAGTACAATTCTTCTTGCGTTTTACAATCCTCATTGTAGTTTTGCAGCGTTACCTACGTGCAGTGGACTTTTATTACGTTTTCTCTGTTTTTTGCGCTCATAAGTAATTTTTTGTTGCTTCATTCTTTTTCTAATTTCTAATACTTATCTTAATAATTGCGATTTAACTTGTGTAATTTTTCTTAGTGTATGATTAACTGTACCTACCCCATATGTAATTTACTTGGATTATTTATGCTTAGATGGCTACGTTACCTTTTGTGAAGAAATTTATTATGGGGCTAGTAGGTCATTGAACACGGGCAAGTTGGCTCGGTGTCTGGTGTATGCTGGTAGCTTGAAAACCGGCAAACATCGAAAAAAGTGGTTGCAATGCAAGATTTTGGGCACACGGGGCTTGCCCAAACAGAGACGCTCGATTTTTTATTTGTGACAACTGTAACTCTGATGATGTTATCGAGTAGGATAGAAGTTACTCAATGTTAATGTTTTATTCATTATTTTTATGTCTGTATAATTTAGAATTTACATTGTACGGCGATAACACATTTGATTAAACCTACTGGTAATAAGGAAATTGATTTATCTTAACTGCGTGTCTTATTTAAATTTTTATAAAGTGTGTGCCGACTTACCCCATAGGTATAGGCAACTTGCCCCGTGACGGGGTAAATTGGCCACAATTTTCCTTTTACTTTATGCTTCCGCTAAACATAAACTACAAAAGCTACACACTCAGATCTCCGGGTATTTATAGCCCAATGACTGTTCTTTAAAAGTACAGTTAAAGTTTCATAAAAAACTTAAACAAAAAATTAATAAAAATCAATAACTAAAAACTGCGCCTACTAGCCCCGGTCTCCCCTATTCTGCGATAGTGACGTCCTATGCACACTTTTCTGTAGATGTTGTTTAAGGCTGGATTGTAAATGTGGAATTCTTCAGCTGATGCGAATGATATCATTTCGTATAAAATAAAAGTGTGTGTTTTAAGTCTTAAAATTTAAATATGTTTTGCACTATCTATATTTATATATAGGGGAGACTAGGGAGGGTTGACCCACTTTTTACAAAATGATTTTTTATTTTTTAAATATTGAACGTAGAATAAAGTTTTATATATCATTTTATTCGTTATACAATCGGTTATCAAAATAAAATTGCTATATAAGTGTAATATGTAAGAAATTTGAGAAATGATTGGTTTTAATCATGAAGAAATAATGGGTCAAGGGTCCCTATATATGGGAGGGTTGACCCACTATACGGGAGGCTTGACCCACTTTGCTTTATGTTGAAATATTTGTGAAGAGAAATAAAATCAGTTAAAAAAATTCAAAATAACTTTAAGCTACATGCTTTAATTATTATAAATAAAATATTTTTGAAAATATGATGCTTCAACAAACCTGTTTAGGCGTAATCGCATGTCAGAGGAGAAAAATTTTGTTTTAAACAGGATTGTCTCTGGGCAGGTATAATTGTACAACAGGGAAATGAAATTTTAACATTTAAGACAGTATTCCGCTAGAGACAGGTTCCGTTTCCATAGGGTTTCATGGCTTATAATGTCCGGATTTAGTAGCCACTGTCCCGTTTTTTTCTTGCTTGCTTGTCCTACTTTTTGTGACATTCGACCTGACAACTCTAGTTGTCGCATAGTTTGGCTTCATCTCACTCTATTCATTATGTTGAAACTTGTCTACATACCTTCCTAAAGTTTTTCGATCCATGATACGTTCTTTTGCAGCCGCATGAGTACTTAACTTATCATTAACATCTTTTAATCCTTTCAGAGGCAAAGTACTTTGAGTACTAAAATGTTGAAATAAATGACTGGCACCGGAATATACGAACAAATTTATTTCAAAATATGAAAAAGCAATATTTCACATACATATTAAATTGAAAAGATTTTAGCAAAATCCTGGTGCCATTATGGAGTTTGGGAATTAAAATAAAATGGTTTCATAAACATACCACTGCCCCTGAAACGGTTCAGAGTGCTTTCCTATTTTCTAGTTTTCTACTGTTTCTATTTACTTATTGTAAGTAATCTTTAAATGGAAAAATGTTCCTATAAACTTTCGCATTTATGTTTCATTAATTTTTTTTCGTGCAGTGCGAATAGCAATTTTTTACATCTTTCTTTAAACAGTTTTTTTTTCCATCACTCCATTTTACTATAACTTTGCTGAATAAATTTACATTCATTTTTATATATAACCATTAATCTTTTATTATGCACAGTGTATAGTAAAAATATTTCCAAATCCCCTTAATTAACACATTGCCGATGGGCAATTTTTATCAAATTTGAATTTTAAAACAGTATAAACTCCTCCCTGTTCTGAAAATCTTTAGTAAATTGGTGTTCTAGATAGGTTTCCCAAGTTTATGCATCGGTAAGTATCTTTCAATGAACGAGTTTAAAATAAAATGTCTTACAATATAAAAAAAAATATGGACAATATGATATAAATGCATTTTCTGTGAGGTAGAAGCGACGTCCTTAGTCAATGATATTTTCTGTATGAAATTTTCTGAGAATTCTCGTTTCCCGTCGTGAATGTGTTAAGTAAGCCTTGTGTAAGACACGTGGTCAACCGTCCTTCACATTGTCTGGGTCAAGCCTCCCCACATAGAATTTTTCTATAGAATAGCACGTTGTTATATTAAGCCTGACTTACTGTATAATCTTTATGCCTGGAATGAAAGCTCGATATTTCTGCATTACTTAAAACCTACTTACCTAAATTTTTGTCATATATTATATCTGAAAAAAGCTTACAAAATATTTCTAAAAAACACAACTTTTAGGTTGAAAACACCTCACAATTGATTTTTTCCACACCTATTTCGATAATCTGTATGAAACAGAGATTGTTGTTTGAGCATTCCAGTAGCTTTGGTTAACACCTATTGATAAAACTCTGAAATTCTTTTAAATATGAAAACTGATTTGTGAGTCAAGCCTCCCGTATGGTCAACCCTCCCTAGTCTCCCCTATACTTCATTTTCATCGCGGGCGACACTAAATTCTGCAAAAGCAGAATTCCTGTTTCTAGTTTTTCTTTCTTTAATAACTTTAACTTTTTTGTTAAAGAGATAAATAAAATTAAACAAAATGAAGAACATTTTAAAGAGTTTATTGATAGCCTTTGAAAAAAAAAAAAAAAATAATCCTCTTCATTTTCAAGACTATTTTACAATAAATTATGAAAGAAATTATAAAATGAATTAAAGTCAAAATTCTAGTGCCATATTCACCTTGAGTTAAATAATTAAAATACAGTAGAACCTCGATTATCCGAAGTAATTGGGACCGACTCTCTTTCGGAAAACCGAAATTTTCGGATAATCGAGAATGCTTCAATTTTAAGATCAGTTAGAACTATATGCAATATTTCTTATTATGGCAACAAATGCTTAATAAAAATAAAGCAATAGAAAAATAGAAACAAAAATAAATTACCTGAATTTTAATTTTTAAATTAAGTACCTTTTACATATATTACAAGGGTTTTAAAAAATGTTTTGTTTGTGGCAGTTTCGATCGCCTTTGCTTTGAAGCTCTATCACGGAGTTTTTAAATATTATTAGTTCTCCAACATTACAGTCTTTCTGCTACTCCAGCAATGCCAAACCTTTTGCAAAACATTCATAAACTTCAGAGATGCTAATTTGTTCGTCCTCAGCTTACGGGAGCTCAAGTTAAATTCAGAGGAACTCTAAGAAAGGTGATCAAAAATATTTATATGTACTCCTAACTCGGAAAGGACCGCTTGCACACAAGGAATATGTTACTTAAAAAAAACAAAAGCTTTCAAAATGGATTTTGCACACAAGAAATCTGATAGTAAAAAGAAAAAAAAAAAAAAAAAAAAAAAAAAAAGAAGCTTTAAAATGGATTTCGGTTAACTGAGAGTTTCAGATAAAAGAGGTTCTACTGTACATATAAAAAATAGCAAATAATTGTACAAAAATTACTTTCAGGTACATACATATATAATAAAAAGATATTTAAAATGCATTAAAAATATCCTAAAATACATTAGAAAAACCCAGAACGTTTTCAGCTATTACAAGGCCGTCATCAATGGGATATAAATATTGTTATTATTTTCTTTGCGCTTATTCGAGAATTGTCCAGAGGAAAACATTATAATTTAAAGATTGTACGTCAGATGAGATATCAGATAAAGTTATTCAAATTTTTAACAAAACGAGCTTTCATCTGTTATGCAGCAAACCTCTCCATGCTCCATGGATATCGTATGATAGTGAATCGTTACAAGCTGTATCTTTATTAGCAATTACTTCAATTGATTCTTTTATAATGGCTTCCGGGTAATTATTTGTAGGAAAGATAATTTTCGATTTATTAAAATCTACTTTTATAGGTTGAGTTTGAGCTAATCTTGATAATGCAGTATGGGGTCTATTTAATCTGAGATCTGCTTCATATCCATTAATTCTATCACGAAATTTTGTCATCAGTATATAAACATAAATAAATTACTTAGAGTAGAACCTCGATTATCCGAAGTAATTGGGACCGGCCATCTCTCGGAAGATTGAAATTTTCGGATAATCGAGAATGCTTATATTTTATGATTAATGAGAAATATGTACAATATTTCTTATTGTGGTAACAAGTGCTGCTTAATAAAAATAAAGCAATGGAATAATAGAAACAAGAATAAATTACCTGAATTTTAATTTTGATGTTAAGTATCTTTTACATATATCACAAAGATTTGAAAAAAATTTTGTTTGTCGCAGTTTCGATTGCCTTTACTCTGAAGCTCTACCACGGAGTTTTTTAATATTATTAGTTCACCAGTATCACAGTCTTTCTGCTAATCCAGCCATGCCAAGCCTTTTGCGAAACATTCGAAAGCTTCAGAATGGCTAACTTGTTCGTTTTCTTAGTTCCACTCTGCAGCTTACGGGAGCTCAAGTTAAATTGAAAGGAACTCTAAGAAAGAGGATCGAAAATATTTATATGTACACTTAGTTCGGAAAGGACCGCTTGCACACAAGGAATATGATAGTTAAAAAAAAAAAAAAAAAAAAAAAAAGCTTCCATAAATGGATTTTGCAACAAGAAATGTGATAGTAGAAAAAAAAAAGCCTTAAAAATGGATTTCGGTTAACCGAGAATTTCGGTTACAAGAGTTTCGGATAAAAGATGTTCTACTGTACTGTATTTTTGAAAAGATATCATGTATACTCCGGATCTATTGTTTTTTCAACTTGAGTTAACTAAATAAAATATGTATAAAAAAGCACAAATAATTGTACAAAAATTACTTCCAGCTGCATACAAATAATATAAAGATATTTAAAATACATTAAAAATATCTTACCCTTTATGTACTGAATTATGAATTCATGGAAATTTTATTTTCTAAAGCATTTTTGTGAATTGTTTAAACTACATTAGAAGATTTACATAATCATTTAATAAATTTTAGAAGGCTTTTAAAAGGAATGATGGATTTAGATGGATTAATTAAATTTGAATTTATACAGATTTTGCGCAATATTTGTAACCCCACTCAAATCTTTTATTTTAAATATTTTTCTTAAGATTTTGTAAAATTAGGAAATGTACAAATATAACATTCTTACAAAAGAAACTTAGAGATATTTCAGAATTAAAAAATACCCCCCCCCCCCCCTCCCCAAGAAAACTGAAAAGATGCAAAGGCAAAATAAATGATCCTTTTAAAACTATTTTTGTTTTGTGTGATCCATAATACTTTTGGAACAAGATAAAGTAATGTGTCTGTAACTCATTTTAAACTGTATTACAACTAATCGATGTATTAAGGGGTCTCAGAACTCTTAAAACTTCGAAACTTTCGAAATTTTAAATTTTTAAGACATTAAACTCCTTTCTTTTCTGAATATTTTGATATAATTGTTTCCTTGAAATTTTCATTAGAACAGAAGTTATGACTTTTATATTTATACCCGCTTAATAGGTGAAGCGTCGTTTCCGAAATTTTGAAGTCATTTTCCTCCAAATGATGTTTTTGAGCATAACACGCACGATATCTAATAAAATTCTGAATATTTTTTCATGAAATTTTCAAAACATATGTTTCATGTTGGTTTGTATAAAAAATCTAAAATTTCCTTTTTATTGATAAAAAAAAAACATTTTATTAGGTGGTTATACTGTTGAAAATTTCAAAATTTTGCATTAGCTAAATACAACTTTGTATTAAAAATATAAAAATGCTTTTAAATTCAATTTTTTTAGGTTCAGGGTAATTGGTACAATCTTAATCCTTAAATGCCGGGTGTTGCTTTTCGGCAACATACCCAATTTAGGCTCTAAAATACTATTAGAATAATATTGAAGCTATAATGCCTAATGTTGCCAATAAAATACATTCTGAAAATATTATTAAATCGATTTTCAACATGCAGATGGCAACACTTGTGCTGTTTAAGAATAAAGATAGATTTATTTTTTCAATTGTTGCTACTTGTTATTTTTGTTTTGTTTGGAAGCTTGCGAAATACCCTATTTTGTTCTGCAGTGAGCAAGTAAAATTTATTTCTTATTATAGTTCCTAAAATTCTTGTGTGTTTAATATTATGGAATTTTATCAAGGGAAGTTATTTTTTCAATTAAAGACCAGTATTGCCGATTAGTAACAAACTGTTTTTTAGCCGTAAACCATACTTAAAACAAAATATGATTTTTTAAAGTATTTTCCCCATGATTATTTAAAAAATGAAAGACGAAAAACATTATTACAACGATTTTTGAAAAATCAGGCGTTTAAGGGTTAAGTACAATTAGACACCAAAATTAACATTCTAGTTGCAATATTTTTGTAATCGTGCTCATAAGCTGTTATACCTATTTTCTGCTCTTCAACTATCTGACAGTTTGGTGACCCCTGTAAATGCTAATTCTTGATCTTGCAATTTATTAAACACATAAAATGAAAGAACATACTTATATCTTTTATCCCAGTGAAAATTGCGTTTTAAAATCACACACATTTTAAGTTATTAAATGTTAAAAATGGTCTTTTTTAACACTTTCCAACTAACAAGGAAGGTCTGGCATTACGGGACAATACGGGCATATTCAGAAAAATCTGAAAAAATTACAGAGTGTTCTTCTCATGTGGATATACATGTTTATAAAATTTTTTTTGGCGGAACCGCGATAGAACGATCGTAAAAAAATAATAAAAATTTCCTTTATTTGGCGATTTATCATCGGTTGGCGCTTGTCGATTCAATTTTGTTGCTATGGAAACGGCCAGTTCTTTGATATTGAAATGAATTACTGGTAAATGAATCTTTCCTTTATTTTGAAATACGCTTAATTATATGAAAGTATTTTTTCTGCATGAATTTGTTTTTAAAGTAATAAAATTAAATAACAAGCAACATAAATATGTAATACAAAAAATGCATTTCTCAAAAAATGCTCTCTCATTGCTTATGCTTAAATTCATTAAATACTTTTTACATGCATTCTAAAAATCAATTAACAAACAATTTTCATATGCATTAAAATCGTTTACTTTTGGCGAGGAAAAGTACTGCTCGCCAAATCGCGTGACGCTTTCGTCTTTTCCCGCCAAATACTGGAAAGTATTTTATTTTTTTACAGACTTTCTACTGTAATTGCGCCGCGCTAAATTTGACTGATCCTTTATTACATACATAAGTAGTTTAATTGGTATTTTTTTTCAAAATATTCTGAGTATGCCCAGTAAGGAGACCTTCCTTGTAAGTTGAAAAGTGTTTATGCATTTGGTTTGCCTGGCCGTCTGTCCACATTCTAACTCCCGTAAATATACTCAGATTTTCATGAAATTGATACAGGTTATTTAGGGTCACCAAAGCATGTTTGGTAATGTATATGAAGTATGTAGGATGAATAGTTCAATTACAGGGGCACTCAAAAGTATTCCATTACATTATGGTATATGGGGGAAAAAACGTTTGCAGAGTATTTTAGTGGCATTATGCTAATTCAAATGTATTGAAACTGATATAAATCACTGAATTTCACTACTATCACGTTAGAACAAGGCATTAATAGCATTTTTTATTCATTTACAGAGACACACAAAAGAAATCGTTTTCAGTACTGTCTTTGAGTAATAATTGCTAGAGCGTACGCTTTAAAAATTGGTATGCGCTTTTAAATCTAATTAATTATTTGTATGTTACTCGTCATACATAAATTCTACACCTACTATACAGGGCTGCACAAAAGTATTTACGTATCATTCTCCTTATTAGAAGAAATTACAGAAAGGAAATTTTCAACTGAAGTATATGTATGTCTTAAGTGAAGTAAATTTTGGCATGCATGTAGTTAATAGATACAAAGCTATATATACTATACAGGGCTGTCAAAATATTGGGTTAATTTTTCGACTGTAGATGGGAACAGCTTATATTCCGTTTTGAAATGTGCTTTGCGTTTCCATATGCTTGAATTAGACGTAATATTTTAATTTTTTAAATGGTGCAGTTTTGTTACATTATTCATAATATGTTAGAAAGTTTTTCATAATCTTTGCTTGACGCATGATTTTTTTCTTTCTTGTTTTTCTTTTTTCAATTTTAAGAGTCTTGAGACCCCTTAAAGGAATTTTATAACAAGTTATTTTAATGATTCTTAAATATCGTTATTTTAATGATTCTTAAATATCGTTATTTTAATGGTTCTTAAGTATTTTTAAGTACCAGTAGATAAAGGGTTAAAACACGATAATTTAAAAAAGTGTTTATTTCAATTTACTTTCTTAATATAAATATTTACATTTAGTTCCTGTAATAATTTTGTTCTAATATCCTTTCTTACATCTTATCTTTCTCTTTGTTTTACCTGAATATTAATAAATTTTAATTTTCTTGCAAAATGTTATACAATTATTTAAAGTATTTTGCACTTATTTTTCATATTTTATATTTACTTTTCACATTAAAATATGTCATCTTAATGTAAATATTTGCGCATAATATCTGTAATTATTTTACTAGAATATCCACTTTCACATATCACCTCTCTATTTGTTTTAATCTGTTCCATCATAATTTTAAAATTTCGTCTAATTCCTACATTGATTTAAGCAATTTATGATACCTGTTTATCTTTCAAGTATGAAAGGTCATATCTGACTAATCCAGTTTATCATTCAATTTAGTCAATATAGATAATATTTTGCCATTGTATCTTATCACTTCAATTATCACAATCAAATTTATTGTACTTTTTTTTCTTTAAAAAATATTAAAAAACCACACGAGAAAGAATTTGTGTTACATGTAAGCAGTTTTAAAATTTTTAAAATTATTGCTTAAAAATGCATTTCCAAATAAGCTTAATATTTTAGTCTAGGTTTATTTTGCATTGTTCAACTTAAAAGTAACCAAAGAAGTTATTTTTACTACAAACAAATTTGAAATAACTGCACTGATAAAAGTGGAGAAATGTTTTGATTGTAATATTTTTTGGTGTCTTTTTCCGCCCTTTACAGTTCCTAAAGAAAGCTTTGACATAAGTCTGTTTGCTTTTCCTCATTTTTTATTTTCAAATCATAGGTCAAAATAGTTTATATAAAAATATAGTGGAGAAATATGATTTTATGCTTCATAAAATCTATAATCTGTAGTTGATATTAGTCTTTTATTATGATTTAAGCCTTCAATTATGTTTATATTGCAACTGAAATGCTCTGAAGTCTTTGATTATCTGTCCGTTACCATGGTAACATGAATGATAGATAGAATTCATGAATTTGAATCTCTGCAAAGCAATTTAAAAGGAAGTCATAAGTGCAATTATAATTTTAAACTGATGTTCATAATTCTAGTTTGTGCATCATCTGTTTGATTTATATATATACATATAAATATTTTCTATAAAAAGATAATGGACAAATATTATCGTATGATTTATAAAATCTATAATCCTTAGTTTACATAAGTCTACCATCATGTTTTACGTCTTTAGTTATGTTTATATTGGCAGCTTAAATGCTCCAAAGTCTTTGATTGTCTATGTGTTACCATGGTAACACGAATGATAAATAGAATTCATGAATTTGAATGTGTGCAAGTAATTTTAAAGGAAGTTATAAGTGTAGCCACAAACTTAACTTATGTTCATAATTCTAGTTTGTGCATAATCTGTTTGATTCTTTAAAAATATATAAAAAAAATATGTATAAATACATACATACATGAAGTATGATGATTTATACATAAAACCACCATAATACATAAAATTCAAGGATTGAATTTTTTTTTTCTTACATATATATAAATATTTTATACAAAAAGATAGTGAAACTAGTATGTTGTGTCTATCACAAAATTTTCTTCTATATAAATCTCTCTATTCTAAAAAAAAGTAACTACCGCTGTCACCGCCGCCGCCGGTTTTGAATTTTTTGTGACCGGAGGTCTTTCTTCGTTAATATTAAGAAAAATAATGCATACAAAAATATGAAAATCGGTGGTTTTATACAGAAATGTTTGATAAAGACGCTGATGCAGACAGTTTTCAAATCGAAGAATTATTTTAAGAGATATTTGATGCTAAAGTTGGACAAAATCGTTCCACTAAAAAAGTTTCATAGCAGCAAAAACTATTCATGGCAGTGTAATCATTTTTAGATCCTTCTATGCGTTAGAATTTGCCGGAGTGCAGATTGCATTAATTTTTTATTTTGACTCATTTTTAGGTGCGTTCGTAATTATATAAATACGTAGCACCTATAGTCGTCGTTCAGTCCGTCCGTCTGTCCGTCCGTCTGTCCGTCTGTCCGTCCGTCTGTCCGTCTGTCCGTCCGTCCGTCCGTCTGTCCGCATGTAACAGAGCAAAAACTACCCAACCGAATGGTCTGAAATTTCAAATATATGATTGTTGCAAAATTTTGTCGAGCCATTTCAAATTTTATGAAAATCGGATGTATAGTTTAATTACAGGGACAGTCAAAAGTTTTTCTTTACATTGCGGCCAATGGGAAAAATTATTGCAAGTTCATTTTAATGATATTAGAGCCTTCCGAATGATCTGAAATTTTAAAGATATAATTGTTGCAAAATTTTGTCGAGCCATTTCAAATTTTAGGAAAATCGGATGTATAGTTTAATTACAGGGACAGTCAAAAGTTTTTCTTTACATTACGGCCAACGGGAAAAATTATTGCAAGTGCATTTTAATGATATTAGAGCCTTCCGAATGATCTGAAATTTTAAAGATATAATTGTTGCAAAATTTTGTCGAGCCATTTCAAATTTTAGGAAAATCGGATGTATAGTTTAATTACAGGGACAGTCAAAAGTTTTTCTTTACATTACGGCCAATGGGAAAAATTATTGCAAGTGCATTTTAATGATATTACAGCCTTCCGAATGGTCTGAAATTTTAAAGATATAGTTGTTGCAAAATTTTGTTAAGCTATTTCAAATTTTAGGAAAATCGGATGTATAGTTTAATTACAGGGACAGTCAAAAGTGTTCCGTTACATTACGGGAATGGGAAAAAATTATTGGAAGTGCATTTTAATGATGTATCAGACTATGCACTTTATGAAGTGCAAAAAATTATACATTCAGTACAATATGGGGTGCAAAAAATAATTATAAAACTAGTTATAGTACGAACGCACCTCATTTGCCACGTTTGACGAGCAATTTCCAACTTGTTTGAGGTTCTATTTCTATTTTAAATTCAAATTTTCAGCATTTCTAGAGATATTTTTTACAGATTTTAGAAAGTGATATTAATTTAAATTGTTTCCAACTGTATAAACAGCGAAAAAAATAATGTTTGCTTCAAAAAAAAAAAATTTATACGTGTAAATAAATTAAAAATTTATTTACACGTGACTATTATAAACAGGAAAAAAACATTTGGAATTAGAATTAAATAATTATGTACAAAAAGCAGGAACTTATTAAAAATTACGTCATAAAAAGTATAATTACACGTGAATTTTAAGAGAGAAAGGAATTTGTAAAATAATAAATTTATTAACATGCGTTAGAAGTCTTAAAAGGGAGAAATTACGTCATATGTACGTCACATTATAGTTATTACATAAAATGAACACAAAATAATATTGCAAAACGGTTTAAATTTAAAAATTGCGCTAGACATTTATTTGATATTTTGAGAGGACACATTTCAACTATTTTCGTTAGGAAAGCGCAAATAATATTTCATTTCTAACAAAAGTATTTTCACGTGAATATTTAAAAGAGAAAGAATAGATTGGTAAAAATTACGTCAGATTAAAAACGATTAATTTAAAATGTCTCATTTAAAAGAACTTTCTTTTCGCTTTGTTAAAAAATACCAGGAGACAAAGACTGTTTACTTAATCCCTTTTATATTAGCTTATTTTGAAATGTTGTTACACGTGTCTACGTCATCAAGTTATTTTTATTTCGAAGTTTTATTTGTATTTTTATTAATGTTGTACTAATTTATTTGTTCTTTCCTTATTTAAAATAAAAATTATATCAATTTGTATAATTTGGCGAGTGGTTTGGCGATTTATATAATTTGGCGAAATTGGTCGACGGGATAATCAAGTTGTACCGTAGCGGATTTGGTGTTAAAATTCCCCAATCAAAGAGAAATCAATAGAAATTCGTTTATAGGGAGATCGCCACTGTTTTTTAAATTATAATTCAATCTTTCGAAATCTTTTTAAAGCCGATCAAATTAGCATGCATTTAGAGTCTGCGGTGTCTGGACGGGGGTTGGCGAGCATAGCTCGTAGGGGGCCGAGCCCCCTAGTTACATAAACAGCACTAATTGATATCAAGATATACCTGAATCTAAAGTTTGAGAAAATTCGTGCAACAGCTATAGTGAAAATTCTGAAAAATGCAGCATAACAGCGCACCTGTTGAGCGATTTGCACCAAAACATAAAAGGCACTAATTCATATCAAGGAATACCTGAATCTGAAATTTGTTGAAAACCCAAGCATTAGTTTTTGAGATAGAACTATTGCAAAAATCGCAAAAAATGCAGCCTAGAAACGCCACCTGTTGAGCGATATACACCAAAATATATAAAACGTCAACTCATGTCAAGGACTAACTGGATCTGAAGTTTGATGAAAATCCGTCCATTAGTTTTGGAGATTGAGCTATTGAGGAAATCGCGAAAAATGCTGCATAGCAGCGCCACCTGTTCAGCGATTTACACAAAAATGTATAAACTTTAACTTATGATAAGGACTAACTGAATCTGAAGTTTGATGAAAATCCGTGCATTAGTTCTGGAGATTGAGCTATAGCGGAAATCGTGAAAATTTCTGCATAGCAGTGCCACCTGATGAGCAATTTACACCAAAAACTAATCAGCACCAATTTATATCAGGGAATAACAGAATATAAATTTTTTATTACATTTCGTGCATTAGTTCTCGAGATAGAGCACCCACAAAATTTGTGTCACATACAGACAGACAGACTCACAGACAGACATTTTATAAAAACATGTTTTTTGGAATCTCTGACTCCTAAAATGTGCAAATCGCTCAAAAACCAAAAGTTGAAAATTTTCATGAATTCAATACTTTCTTCTTGTAGAGATAGAAGAAAGTAATAAAAATTAAATTTAAAAAATCAAAAAACCCGGCTGCGTAAAAAGCGAACTAATTAATTATTTCTCATCAATGTTAAACTTTTTTTATATTACTTGCCTATTTTTTTATTTACTTGTATTGATGACTTTTAAGTTGTGTTTAATTGTTAGTTCCTATCTATAAACACTGTTTTGATGAGGCCTATAGATGTCTATGATGGTTAGAATTGCAGTAAAGCTAGTGATCCTACTTACACAACTTCCAGGTTGTGTAAGATTTAAACGGAGCTTTTGACTGTAAAATAGTCAATGAAACATCGTCTTCATTTTGAAAGACCTATTCAATAATATGTCACACAATTGGGTGCGTAAAAATTTATTTTCGTCTCTACCGCCTTTTTGTATTTTACGGCCGTCATTTTGAATTTATGAAAACAAAACCTAGCCTATAACTATTGGATGATTAAGACGAATCGATAGGGACTTCATTCATTAAAATCTATTCAGCCGTTGGGTTGTTTCGAGAGTATAAAGAAATCCACATACCCAGATACCCGCGAAACACATAACACTTCTTGGCAGTCGGGTAAAAATATGATCTTATTATTTACAAAATATATAATCCTTACTTGATATAAGTTTTACATGATGTTTGTATTGCAGTATATCCTTTTTCTTCAAAGCATTTCAGAAAAAGGGCCTTAATTCCTTGAATAATTAATTAAAAGAAACCTATTTCCCATTTCTATAATTTATCAATTCTCCAAAATCTTTTGCGTGCAAGGATATAAATATAAGACCGGATGGATAAAGAATCAAATGCATATTGATAGATAGATAACCAAAAAAAAACTTTTTCCGAATGTATTTTAATAAAAAGAGGACAAATTTTACTATATCGGGCAAAAAGGTTGAATTTGGATTGCTTTTACGAGTGACAGAAAATCGCCGGTAAACGTAGAGAATCGGAAAAAATATGTAAATTGTACACTCAACAAGAAATATAATTAAACTAGACGGGTGTGGGAATTCCAAAATTTTCTTCTATTTCATGCATGGCAATACTTCCTGAAAAACGAAGCATATCAGCACCACAAGTTAGGTGATTTACATCAAAATCTAATCAGCAACAACTTATCTGAAGCTCTAACTGAATCTGAAGTTTGATGAAAATACGTGTATTCTTTTTCAGATAAAACTATTGTAGAAATCGTTAAAAAAAAAATTGTCCGGAGTTTTTGTGGTTTTCTTCGAACCTTGGGAAACCTTGCGTAAATATGGGTTAATTTCCCTTAGAAAGACCGCCACGAAGGCCACCCCCCCCCCTAGGGCCTATATCCCTCGTGCAGATAATCGGCCGTCATAAATAAGACCATCACCGTAAAAAAATCTGCATAACAGCGACACCTATTGAGCAATTTGCCCCAAAACTAATCAGGATCAATTTATATAAGGGACTAACTGAATCTGAAATTTGATTAAAGTTCATTTGTTAGTTCTTGAGACACAGTTATTGCAGAAATAGTGTTAAATGCAGCCTAGCAACGTCACCTGTTGAGCGATTTACACCATAAACGAAACAGCCCTAATTTATATCAGGAACTAACTGAATCTGAAGTTTGATGAAAATTCGTGCATTAGTTCTTGAGATAAAGCTATTGCAATAATCATGAATAATGTCGCACAGCAACATCACCTGTTGGCGATTTAAACCAAAATGTAATCAGCTTCCTGGTATAAATTGTTTTTGGTGTAAATCACCCAAAAGGTGGCGCAGCCATGCAGAATTTTTTACGATTTCCACAGTAGCTCTATCTAAAAAACTAATGCACGGATTTTCATCAAACTTCAGATTCAATTAGAAGTTGCCAAAGTTGTTGATAATTAGATTTTGGTGTAAATCATTTAACAGGTGGTGCTGATATGCTGCATTTTTCAAGAAGCATTAACATGTATGAGATAGAAGAAAGTTTTTGGATTGCCACATTTGACTAGTTTACATCTGATCAATAGTTTCTGATTACTGTGGAAGGAAACTTCCACCTGTAAATGTTGAATAGAAAATTTCGCCTTATTTTAGCGGCTTATTCATAATTTTTTTTTCACAAATATCATAAAAATTGCTATAATTTTTATGACTGGTGGGAGGTGACTCGAGTATTATAATCTCATTAACTAACACTGACTGTATGTTGTGTAGGTTGTCCGAATATGGTTATAACGCAAGGCTTGACTGCCGCTGAAGTAAACTTCTACCAGTAAAAATAAATATCTGTTTTTGACCTTAATTTCGAATGAAATTCTGCTTTAATAAAGAATTTAAATAAGGAGAAAATTTCAATTCAAATTTAATGTTGGAAGTTTGCTCCGGTGGTTATGAGCCACTGCAAACCGGTCACAGTTGTAGCTCCACCACTTTGAGGATATGCCAATTCCTCTTTATTCCTAGCTCATGGCACAGACATACAGAGCACACAAATATCTTAAGTTTATTAGCATATATTCCTGTTCTTTTTAATCTATCTTTTATGTATAACGAGGTGGAACCCGCCGAATTTCGACGAAAGAAAATGTTTACAAAGGAACTGTTGCACCAAATTTATAATACATCGACAACAATAATTACAATAAAAAATCCATCTTACACTTGTTAATTTAACTCTCCAAAGACATATTTTAACCTAAGATTAACAAAATACTTTTTTCATAAGCTTCAACTGTTAAAATTATTGAAAAATTAAACTTAATTGATATACGTCATCAGTAAAATATAATCAAGATAAGTAATTTTGATTAAGTTATTAATTGATACTTGGTATTACGGAATGAAAAATCCGCAAAAATGATTTCGCCTTGACATAATCATACAATTTTTCTACCTTTACATCTAAACCAAATCAAGTCATTTTCCACGTTTCTCATCCATATTAACCGTTTAAAAACATTTTAATGCGCAATAGGTTATTAATAAATATATTTTCAAGCTTGAAGTCACGTTTGTCAACTATTACATCTTTTCATGTTAAAATTCCCACTCGTGATTTGAGGTTTTAGTATAATCTCTGTAGCTGCGCGTAAAAAGTCCAGAAATTTATAACTTTTAGACGTATTCAAGGGGAAATATCTCGTTTTATCAAATAAAATTATCGGTTTCTTTTAAATATGACGTCATTTTCAGTCGCTGAAATATTTTGCCTATTAACTCAACTCAATATCAACGAAATAAAAAAATAGTGAAATATAACAGCATCATCTGGGAAATTGTGTCTTTTTTAAAGCGTAACGTCATTTTCTGTTCAAATTTTTAAAAATATATTTTTAATTGTCATGAGAAAATGGCATCAGTAAGAATATAATCAATAAAGATAACTAATCCACTTTTAATAGAAATGAAGTATACTTCAGTTGCCACGATTAGAAAATTGGTATTAAAAACTATAAAAAAATTAATATCTCAAAAATAAATTGAGATACAGCTTTTAAACAAATTGCATTTAAAAGTGCATTTTTTTCTGCATACGACGGTGTAAACATTTAAAATGTGGGATGTTTAGAAGTTTAAAAATTTGCAGTAGCGAAAATTGCAAAAGCGAAATTTCATTTCAAATTTCAAAGTGTTGCCATTCGAAGAATGACGTATGCGTTATGCACAGATATGTTTGTCCTTTATAATATAGATAGATAGCTTGATGTATAAATTTTACATATTTATGTATATGGTGATCATATTTATTTAATTTCAGAAAGAATATGATACCAGTGTGGTATTTATTATTTTTCTTCCCGGTGCTTGCCTTGGCTGTAAGTGTTATTATTTTTTAAGCTATTTGTTATTTCAGTCAACATGCATAGCTATTATATCATCTCAAAAATGTAATTTATTCATTATTATGTTTCTTAAACGATCTTTCAAAAAATATAACTTTTATGCAGTTTTATTTGAAAAAAAATAATTTTGATTAAAAATAGCCGCCTGGCATATTTAAAGTGAAGCGATCAGCCTGTGTTTGACTATGGGGCGATTCTCAAAAGGTGGGCACAGGACATAAATCATAACTTTAAGCCTTTCAAATATAACTTTAATTATCATTGACATTATTATTATTTTTTTACACTGAGTTTTTACTTCTATTCAGAGACAGAAAATGACATAATATAATGTAAAAACTTTGCATAAATATCTTAAAATTTTATTATTTTATGCTAAAGAGGCCAATTTCGGACATTCATAACGTTAACTGCTCCAATGTACCACCAAGAAAAAGGGTTTTAACTTTATTCCAGATGGTTCTAATGGTAAACAACGAATGCATAAAGGAAACGGATGATTTTTTGATAATTTCGTTAAGAGATGGCAGGCTGATTTACTGCTTTTTTGGAGATAGAAGGACTTTTCTATAAAGAATTTTTCTGTATTTTGTTATGTCCGAAAGTAACGTACGTAACAAAGTATTTGATTTTATTATTATTATTACTGGATAACAAAAAGTTAATTATACATATATATATATGTATACAGACACATTTACTACATTCTTAGTCTTAAGAATTTTTTAAATACTAAGAACAACATCCAAAATCTGTAACATACGTGCGAAAGAGTGTCCAAAATTTGTAACGTACGTAACTGCTAATTAAATGTTTTAATCATTAATTTTCCAGAATAGTTGCTGTTTGTGTATAATTTTGTAGACATACTATTATAAAATATTTATATATTATATTTATAGATAAAATACTATACTATTAAAAAAATTGGCCTTAAATTTGAAAATTAAAAAAATTACATATAGTTAACGTTTAATGATCCCACCTTTTGAAAATCTCCCTATGACAATCACATGACATAGACTTTTATTATATGAAACAGCTGAAATACCTGGCGTTGCTCGGGGTTTTAAACATGTTTGATTAGAAAAAATCATTTTAAAAATTAAACACCATACGTATCATGAATCTTGTGAAAATATGTTCCCTTTTTTTACATATTTAAAGCCTTGAGGAATTTTGCTTTTATACCTTATAAAATGTTTCCCAAGCCTAAATGAATATAGTCTTGATTCTGGAGAAAAAAATTGAAAAAGAAATGTAAATTCATGAAAAGCCTTTCATGATATCAATTTCTCTTGTAAAAGCCATGCATTAATCATATATTCGTTTTAAATATGAGGTCATACGTGAATTAACCTATGTTATTTATAACTAAAAAGAAATGGCGCATCTAGCGTTTGTCGAGAATTAAATAAAAATCATGCACTGGTGACGTTATAATTCACTTTTATATTTTAACAGAATAATAAGGATACTATAATTTGTGACTAATTTGTGACTTGTGTATTAGCATGCATACACGTCAGGACACATTGCTGTTATCATTATATTTTTATGCTATGGTACTCCATTGTGAAATTTGGTAGTTTTTAAAATTCAATATTTGAAAAACGGCATAATCATTAGATTTGAAATTTATATCAAGAAAAAAATATTTTTTTTACCTTTCTAACGCAGTTTGTCTAAAAATCTTCTGATAAATACTTTTCCAGCTATGATTTTTTTCAGTAACTTCGAATGTTCATCATCAGTTTCTCGTAAATCTATTACAATTTATTCAAGTTAAAATGAAGAACAAAATAATTTTTTACCTCTTATTATCAATAGCAGGCATACAGCTTAATATTCATCTTGCTCGTCATTGCCTCCTTTTTCGGGTCGTTCACAGTGAATATCCAGATCGTTATCATCATCCTCGTTGTCCGTCACATTTGGTTCTAAAGCCTGAAGAACCTCTGGTTCATATTCACTTTCTTCATTAAGATCCTTTGAATATGATGAAGCGTTAAGGCATGCTTGTCCGTCATACTCTCCACAAACTGAGGAGCATTACAATCCTACTTTTCGACATCCACAGTTTGCTCCACAGCCTTTTTTACAATTGCCGAAGATCATATTGAGTAGTTCTTCTGGTGCTGAAGGCAGTAACATTGTTACTGGATCCAGGATCTTATTTTGTATTATCCACCTCCTTTCACCCGGTTCTAATTCTTTCCCTAACCAAACTTGGATCTGATAGTTGACACGATAGATATGCTGATGAGCTGCTGCACTTGTAGGTGGAAGAGATGATTACTACAACGGTTTGTTGAATCTTGTTAATTTAATGAATTGTGTGTACCTGAAATTGTCAATTTTGTGTTCAGACTTTGGAGCATTGTGCATTGCTAAAAGAACACATATTCCTGTTTCAAATAATATGTTTGGAGGGCTGTTTTCTTGCTGAAATATGTGAGCTGAGTGGTACAAATTGGGATGTTTCTCGAACATTTTTATTATTGGCAGTTTTTCTTTTTCAAACAGCGCAGATGTTGTGTCACATCCACTAAAAGCATTCAAAAATAAACTATGTTCTTTAGAACGAGGATATTTGTCGAAACTTTTAGACGAATACATTCGTGTCTCCATATTGTCCCTTCCAATTTTTTTAAAGAAAATTTCTTGCTGATGCGATTCGGTCCGTCCTATTAAAAGAACTAACACATCAATATCTTCTCCAACGATGACTGCAGTTTTTTTATGTTCAGATTCTGAAATGTCTGTATTGATGATGAGGACATCAGCATCATCTCTGGCTTGTTTTGTGGTGATCTTAACAATTTTTAATTGCTTAATAAGCATTGCAATAAAGTTCTTTTTATTGCATCGGTTCGACAAAAAAATTTCTTGGCTATTGGCACAATCATTGTTTCTTCAAAACAACCTTCCTAAGATGTTGAAAGAGAAGTAGTTCTCCTGAGCTTTTCCATTGCTTTTATGTGTTTAGTGTTGTCTGAATAACCGTCGAATCCAACAACAATATCTGAACCATAATGCATTTGCAAATATTTGACGCATTTATTCAGAATAATGGAGAATGTATCATCTTTGCTCCATATGACGCGATGCAAAAGAAATCCACCGTCGATAATGTATGTTACATTATCGTCCTCTAGCTCAATATTTAGAGGTTCCATATTGTTTTACAATTTTGCTTTTGTAGTTTTTCACATGCCGGCATTATCATGTTATTTATAAGGTGTTAAATCTAAAAATTATTTTTTTATCTTTGAAAAAAAGGGATTTTATTCTGATCCACGCCTATCTCTCGCACTTATAAACGACTCCTAAAAAACTTTTTTTTTCTTTTTCTTTTTTTTTGGGGGGGGGTTCCCTTCCGAAAATTCTCTTTCGCTGGGCCGTTGTAAGGAAGACTGGCTCTGAGTGGAATCGAGTAGATATTAATTATATATTCATATGAAAAGTAAGGCAAGAAGATTTTCTGATTGTTCTGCATTTAAATATTAGGTAGTGAGTTTAGAGTGGTTCTAAAAAAAGTATATACATATATATTCCTCTCATAAGCTTAAAACTTTCTCACGCATTCACGGAGTCATTTTTAAGTGTAAAAGCAGGGAATCTGCAGGCAAGACTATTGAAGGAATTCGAAATCGAATGTATAATAAATGTACGAGTATTACATCTTGAGTTACAAGCGACTGTTGTCTGATGACTTGTAGAGAATTTTGTATCTACAATATTTTTAATAGTTTCAAAGATCATCTGAAGCATAGGAAAAAATTTTGAGAAGGTATTTCTCTCCTTTTCGAAACAGGGCCAAAAACTCGCCCTTTTTCAGAGCTCGCTACCGCCAGAACCTTTTGTCAGAAAATTAAAGTTATTTTTGCATTATTTAGAAAATAAAGTTCGCTTTAATTTTGTAATTAGGGTTATTCGATAAAACGCATAGTTTTTGAAAAATAGAGGATACAAAAGGGCTTTTCTCTCGCTTTGGCTCTAAGGTTTAAAAAAAAATTGCCCTTTTTAACACTTTCCAACAAAGTTGAAAAGTGTTTATGACTTCGGTTTGTCTGTCCGTCTGTCCGACTGTCCACGCTCTAACTCTCGTAAATATTCTCGGATCGTTCTGAAATTTTTGGATGTTAGTGACGTTTACCATAGCACGTTTCCTATTTCAAATGAAGTTTGTAGCATGTATAGTTCATTTACAGGGACAGTCAAAAGTTTTCCGTTACATTACGGCCAATGGGAAAAAATCGTTTCAAATGATTTTTAATGGTGTTACACTGTTTCAAACATAGTAAAATTGATATTCATTTATGAAGTCCACTAAAATATGCATTCTGTTGAATATGCGGTGCAAAGAATAGTTATTGTTCATTTACAGGACCACCCAAAAGAATTCCGTTCAGAATGGTATAGGAGAAATTGCGGTGTATTTGAAAAGATTTCAGATACTATATTGTATCCGAATTACTGTATATTAGTAATGATTGCTCGAAATGCATTTTTAATTATGATATGCGCTTTTTTAGGGTTTCGTACATCTGACGAAACCCTATTCGTCCAGCTCCTCTGTCTGTCTGTCTGTCCGTCTGTCACAGAGCCCGTTCTCAAAAACTATACATGTTGGAGACTTGAAATTTTGCATACTTATAGCTGAACACCACACATCATACGACAAATCATAAAATTTTGAAAGAGTCGTACATTTAACCATTTGGGCTCCCACATGTGTATTTTAAACAATTCTTTCTAAGTGAGCCCCTAATTAGGTTGAGGGCGTGGAATTTTGCATACTTATAGCTGAACACCTCAAATCAAATGACAAACCATAAAATTTTGAAAAAGCCGAACATTTAACCCTATGAGCTCCCACATGTGTATTTTAAACAATTCTTTCTAAGTGAGCCCCTATTTAGGTTGGAGGCGTGAAATTTTGCATACTTATAGCTGAACACCACATATCATACGACAAATCATTAAATTTTGAAAAAATAGTACATTTAACCCTTTGGGCTCCCACATGTGTATTTTAAGCAATTCTTTCTAACTGAGCCCACTAAGAGAGCCCTTAATTAAGTTGGAGACATGAATTTTTGCATACGTATAGCTGAATATCTCAGACCGCACGGCAAATCATAAAATTTTCAAAAAGTCTTATATTATTTACTCCTCCGGGTTCTAACTTGTGTGTTTTAAGCAATTTTTCTAACCTCCGCCTTTTTCACCCGAAGAGCACTTTTCCAACTTTTGCTGACACCCCTTTGACCATTCTTTCATATTATGCACCATAGCCTTACATATTATAGTTCCACTTTTGACTGCCAGGGGCGCCTACTTATCTCGGGAGCTATCGGCCCAATCCCCTCGACTAATATATCTACGGATAGTATATAAAACGGAGTTTTGTTCGGATAGAGGTTTGTTTAGACTAGAGTGCGCCCCTGGTTGCGAAATGTGGAACTAACAGATTTTTCAAAAAGATAAAGTGTTTTGAAAGGAATATTAAACGAAACCCTCTATGCGATCTGTGATCACACTTACCTACTTGTTCACTATATTTATGCATACTATAAAGTGCGTATAAATGCTATAGTTCATATACAGGGCTACAAAAATGAATTCGTAAAGATTACTGAGTATGAGCATAAATTGCTTAAAGGTGGGTTTTAAAGGAGTTATGCATTTTTACGCTGAACTGAATTTAGTGTACTAAGAAATATTTGTAGAATATAGATAAAATGATATACAGGGCCACGCAAAGAGTTGGATACATGACCGTCTATGGGTGATAATTTCTGGAAATGTAATTTTAGTAGTTTTAAGCGTCTTTTAGTTTGAATTAAATTTTAGCTAAATAGTGGCATGTAATAAAGGTACTAGGTAAATTACAGGGCTGTACAAAAGTATTCACGTATGTTTCCATCTATTAGTATAAATTGCTGAAAGATGAATTTCAACCTGTTATGCATTTTCTTACTAAACTAAATTTTCTTATTAGTATATATATCAACATAAAGATCGAATAAAGGGCTGTTAAAAAGAATTGGAATACATATTTGGCTATGGGCGGTAACTACTGAAATCATATTTTTAAATGTTTACTTAGTTATCCTATTTACCTTATTTCGCTAAGCGACGAAGTTTCGTTAAATCTTTCAGGGAGTGTTGGAAAGTGTTTCATAAAATATGCTGTACGCACGATTTTTCCTACTTGTTTCAGTGTGATGTAGCTCCTAAACTTTTTGTCAGAAAATTAAAATTATTTTATGAATTTTTGTATAAAATAGTTTACTTGAATTTTGTAACTGTCTTTTTTTTTCCGATAACATCCATAGTTTCTGAGAAATCATGAATGGGCGAGGGTTTTTCTCTCGGGGTCTCCAGAAGGCAAAAAGTTGCCTTTCTTCTGCGCGCTCTAGCGCCAAAATCATTTGTTAGTTACCTTTAACCAAGTTAAATTTAACATATTTATTTTGTATGAAATTTCGTCTTCTTTAATTTCTGTCAATACTGGATTTCTGTCAATAAAATGCACGGTTTTCGAAATATAAGGAAAAAACCGATTTTCGTGACCTTTGACCTTAAATATTTGGCGGCGCCGACGCGAGATTTTATGAGACTTTTCAGCTAACTTTTAGAATGTCATAACAAAGCTTTTTGCAAATTTTCAGCTTGCAGTCTTTCATTCCGAGGTTTGCCATTTTTTCCATCTTATTTGACTGGACTATAAGTATGAAAATTGTAGATAATATTAAAAAGATTTATAATAAATTCAAGCGGATTTGATATCTTATTGATAGACTAAGTTATGAGTTTTATCTTCTTCAACCCCTCCCTCTTTTTTTCTGATATTTTTTTCTTTTGCTCTAAGGGTTGGTCCTATCAAAAACCTGTCAATATAAAGTTGTATATAATAAGATTTATAATAAATTTAAGTGGATTCGAGATCTTGCGAATTGATGAAGTTTTGATTTTTTTCTTCTTAAAATCCTTTTTTTTTTTTTTTTTTTTGCTCCTTGAGAACATTTTTAATGATATCGAAAATCTGTCAAACATAAATTTTTGGCCCTTTTCCTAGAATAACTTTAAACTGATTCGATATGTATCTTAATTTAGAAGTTGTGAGTTTTTTCCTATTTTCACAAAACTCTCCCTATTTCTACCACCTTCGTTGCATTTCGCCCAATAATGAACTTGAACGAAAATTTCTGCCCCCCTGATGTTATGCATCAATTTGGAAGAGATTTGTGCAGAATTATAGACGTTGTCGCGTTCATAAAAAAGTGATATATATATAGACAGAAAGATATATAGGTAGGTATATAAAGTTTTGAATTCTGGGTAGTTTTGGGTTCTGGGGCTCATGATCGGCGCAGGTCTGCAAAATTCTTTCAGAAATTCTAACGCAGTGTAGAATGTAATAAATAGTATTTCACACGAAATCTGCTTAAAACCATATCTACAATATACAAGAGATATGGTTATTTGGGAAACTATTTTATTTAAACAGTCTTTTAATAGGGACAAAATGTCACGAACAAAATATAAAAATATCATTACCTTCACTTTGATAACTGGATCCGCTGTTTTATCGGGACAAATCGAGCAGAACCATTGCCTTCCAATCCAAATTAATCAAAATCTGCTGTACTCTAAAACAACAAGTCTACCTTCATTCAATTCGAGTATTAGTCCCTGATATGCTTTTTCTTTCAGCCAACAATTAAAATGTCGCCGCAGAAAAAAAAAAAAAATAACGTCACATTACATAAACCAGTCGTGAAACGAAGCAGATATACTGATAATCTCTAATGGAATTTTTTTAACGTCTAAAGTTTGCAGATTTTCAATTTTTACACCTTCAAATACGGAAAAAAGTACTTTTAACAGCAATTTCTTCGAAAACTGAAATTCAATTTATTTTTGGGATATTAATTTTTTTGTAGTTTTTAATGCCATTTCTGAAATGGTGGCAACTGAATTACTCAATTTCTGTAGAAAGTAAAGTGGAAATAGTTGCAAAATAATATATTATTACTATATATTTTTGTTGCCATTTTCTCCTAACAACTGAAAAAAATTGTAATATTGTGCTAATTTGAATAAATATAAATGAATGATTTCTGATATAACATGGAGCTATTATAAACTATATTTAATTTTAAGTATCCATATTAATGTTACAAACAATTGAAGGCATATGAAAAATTAGATAGACGATTTTTTTTTTTTTTTTTTTTTTTTTTTTTTTGTTGAGTTTACGTCGTAGCATTTTGTTCGGTTTCCGTATTATTCCGCGATAGTGACGTCATATGCATATATTCTATAGATGTTGTTTGAAATTGGATCGTAAATGTGGAATTCTTCAGCGGATGCATATGAAGTCATTTTATATAAAATAAAAGCATGTATTTAAAGTCTTAAAACTGAAATATGTTTTGTAAAAGTGCATTATTTTCACTCGAGCGGCTTTGAAACGCTCCACTTTTGTAAATAACGCAATTGAAATCACTCACTGATAAAACTTAACGTTTTACAAAAATTTAGAGCGTCTTTATACAGAAGAGCATTGACGTTTAGGCTAAAGAAAAAAATATTTGTTTGAGAGTTAGACTATCCCATATAAAATGCATTTTTTTGTTCTAATTAATTGTGTAGGTTTATTATCAATTAATGTGAAACAGTTCCTTCTTGAACATTTTCTTTCTTCGAAATTCGACGGATTCCACCTGGTAATAATAATAATTATTATTTTCTTTTTCATTAAAGGGACACTAAATTCTGAAAACCCAGAATTCCTTCTTCCTGCTATTTATTTATCTATTTGTGAACAGTTTTTAGAAACGTATATGTAAAATTATTTATTTGTAACACAATTTTTCTTTATTTGTAGAATACAAATGGCTATTGTGTTATGCGTGGAAACTGTGAGCTTGATGATATGACTTACTTAAACAGACCATGTGTTTACAATGGCGCACTTGTTCCTTTAACTGATCCTAGTGCAGTGAACATATTAAATGATTTATGTCCAGATTTAGGAAAAGGTAAAAAAAGATTTTTTTCCCTTCTGGATTCATCTTAGCCTATATATTTAATGCTACTTGTATATTTTTTAAAACAAAGGTCCTACAGTTATATTAACTCAAATGGGACGTTTTTAGAGTTTAATTTATTTTAGAGTTTAAAAAACTTACAAATCTTACTTGATCGTAATACAATGAAAATTTTTTTCATTGTTCTTTAGAATACAAAAAAAGGCTTTCTAAAATAAAGCGAAACGGGTAAGTGTAATCATAGCTCACTAGTAAATGATAAAATGATAAAGTGATTAGTAAGTAATATTAACCATTTGAGTACGGGCCTCTTCTTATGTGTCAAAATTGCTGTAAGCGCGATAATGCTCCTCTTGTTTTATGCTAAAATTGCGGATTGTTGTCTCAGTTTGGTGTGCATTTAAGGCTGTTCTTAAATGCTCTGCTCAACAAGCGCAAAACGTTTTGACACATTTACAAATTCACTTTTAACGGAAAGATATAAAATTGAAAGCCTGGCCATGAAAGTGATTTGTAATTGAACTGTGTTTCCCATTTTTGGATAAATAAATTACCTATTGAGTTATAAACGATTTTGATCACGTGACAAACACTTTTTTCGCTCTGACTGGATTTTCTGCTTTCTTCGGGAACTCCGGTTCAAAACGTCCACTTTGACGCTATTTTCTGAAAGATCTATTGTGTTTGCAAAAACAAAATGGAAAAACAGCTCGATGACATAGTTTCTGAACAACAACACCTGCTGGTTTCATGCATTTCCGAAGAAAAATAAATTAAAACTTTTGTCAGAAAGTTGCCCTTTTGGATTTGAGAACACTCTTAACTGGTTGTACTAGCAAATCGTATCTGTGTATATTGTCGGCTTACAAGTATTATCTATATATACAGGGTGTTTCTAAACTCATGGTACAAACTTTAAGGGTAGGTAGAGCATACAGTAATAATCATTTATTGTATAGGAATGTATGGGACCAAGTGACGCATTAAGGTAAAAACACCAGGAGGGCAATTAGGTCCCTTTGTTAATTTTCAAAATTTCTCATTCATACCAGAAAATTTTTATGCAATCCTTTTGTTGATATTTCATAATTACTTAACAATAAAATTCTTCTTTGAAAATTTTTGGTATGAAATCAAAATTTTTGAATTAAAAAAAGCGCAAAACTGGCAAACTTATCAAACAAAATACATGAATAAAAAAGATAAAACGTTTATTTACAATGTAGTTTACAAGTAAATAATAATGTATATAATAACATTACAATAAGTGTTTAAAATTGCGCCCACCAACTGTGATACATGCTTCGCAGCGTCGATGGAACTATTGGCCTACACTTCTAAAGATGTCAGGCATTTCCCGCACACGTGCAGCAGCTTCGGATATGCGAGGTACTAGATTTTTGTCTGAGTCAACTGGAGTCTCATAAACAAGACTCTTCAGATGTCCCCATAAAAAGAAATCAAGGCTCGATAAATCGGGAGATCGGGGTGGCCAAGGATCTGCTCCACCACGCCCAATCCATCGCGTCCCAAATGTGGCATTCAGGTAACTGTGTACATCAGTGGCGAAGTGCGCGGGCGCTACATCATATTGAAACCACATCCGGTTACGAATGGCGACCGGAACTTGCAGCAGTTCTGGTAAAACCTGTTGCAAAAAAAATAAGGTAACAGGGACCATCCAGCCTCTTTGGTAGTATGTATGGGCCAATCAAATAATTATTAACAATACCCGCCCACAAATTCTCAGAAAATCGTTGTTGATAAGCATATGGCCGCGTTGCATGTGGATTATTGGTTGCCCAAAGATGGAAATTGTGCGCATTAAATACATCATCGCGTGTAAATACTGCCTCATCTGTAAATAGAATATGAGCAGTAAAGTCTGGCTGCAATACATGTTGCTGCAAAACCCACTGGCAAAAGTTCAACCGCAGAAGATAGTCTTCCTGATTCAAATTTGTACACGTTGAAAACGGAAGGGATGAAATCGATTTTCATTTAACACTCTCCAAACGGTCGGATGACTCACACTTAAATTCTCTGCAACAGTTCTTGTACTTGATTCGGGCCTTTCACTCACAAAATTCAAAATAATTTCTTCCAGGCTTGCATAGCGTACAGCTCTTTCTCGCCCAGTTTCCTGTCTGGTGACGTGGAAAGGACCTGTTTCAAAAAGCTGACGGTGTAAGCGCTGAAGCATTCTATGATCAGGCATTCTTCTGCGAGGAAACTGCTCTTGATACATTTGTAGGGCAGCTCTGGCGTTTCCATTTGCACGACCATACATGAAATCAGTGTTGCCAGTGGGCTTCTTTTTTAAAATTCAGATTTCTTGGCACAACTTTTTTGAAATCGTAAAATTCCCCTTATTTAACGGCATATTTATCAAGGCTAGAACAAGGGGAATTTTGCCATTTCAGAAAATGTGGTGCCAATCAAGAAATCTGATTTTTTAAAAAGAAGCCCACTGGCAACACTGCATGAAATGCATGTCGTCTTTTTCGGCATATGTAAAGTCTTCCATGACGAACGATAGCACAATTAAAAATGGCGATTTCTTCTACTTGAATGCATGGTATTGAACGGCGACCAGTCACTTACTGCCCTCTACAACCAGTGGAATCAACCAAAAACTCCATTTCTATTTAAAAAAAAATCTATTTCTATTTCTATTTTCAATTCAAAAAATTTCGATTTCATACCAAAAATTTTCAAAGAAGAATTTTATTATTAAGTAATTATGAAATGTCAAGAAAAGGATAGCATAAAAATTTTCTGGTATAAATGAGAAATTTTGAAAATTAAAAAAGGGGCCTAATTGCCCCCCTGGTGTTTTTACCTTAATGCGTCAATTGGTCCCATACATTCCTATATAATAAATGATTGTTACTGTGTGCTCTACCTACCCTTAAAGTTTGTACCACGAGTTTAGAAACACCCTATATATATATATATATATATATATATATATATATATACAGGGTGCAAAGGAAAGTCCCTTTAACCTGAAAATACTTGCGAACGGAGAGAGCTACAGCTATGCAAGTGAGGTAACGGTATAGTAAAGCGACTACGCCCGATTTAATGCAAACGACAGCAGCGGACCTAGTGGCGAAATTTGGAAGATAGCCATTGCAAATCGAAAACGAAAAGAGATAGAGCAAAATCTCCCATTAGAAAGTTTTAGAGCATCAATTAATTAGTTAATTAGTACGGAACGACATTTGGTTTACATGGATAAGATAAATTTTCGCCTGTATACCCAAAAATGTCCGAAATCGATGCACTTCATTTTGTGTAAACGTTTGAATGGAATAGCCATAAGTATGAAGAAATACGCACAATTTATGCTATAAATATGTACTTATCTCAATACATTGTGATAACATCACACACACACACACACACAAAAAAAAATTGTCTTACAGTGATAAAAAAAATATTCAGTATGTTCGAAAAGTTCGCCATTGCGCACGATACACGTCTGTATTCGTGAGACTAATTCTGAATGCACATTTCTCAGCATGGAACGTCTATTGCAAGCCTCTTCAATACGACGACATAACTTTAACCCATTCTAGGGCGGTGGCTAGACGGTCTAGGCACCTAATTTTAATTCCAAAACTGACAACTGCCACCAAGAATATTTTAATAAAATTTTGCTTTTGTAATGAAAGAGCAAATTAGCGGGTTTTTATTTTCTAAGAAATTCGTTTGAATATTCTGGTGTCAGTCAATTAATTCATCAGATTACGAACAAAATTCTTCTGCCCCTGAAAGGGTTAATATAAAATTTTAAATGCATTCGAAATTAAATTTTTACAGACATTACAACAGAGTACAATGTCACAATCTGCAATTGTGCACTGCTACATTTCCGGAATGCGAATATGCAAAGTAGAATCGCGTCTCACCGATTGCGGACATTTTTGGGTATACAGGCGACGATTTATCTTATCCGTTGGAGCCAAATGTCGTTTCGTACTAATTAATTGATGCTCTAAAACTTTCTAATTGGAAATTTTGCTCTACCTCTTTTCGTTTTCGATTTGCAATGGCTATCTTCCAAATTTCGCCACTAGGAGCGCTGTTGCCTTTTGCATTAGGTCGGGCGTAGTCACTTTACTATACCGTTACCTCATTTGCATAGCTCTTGCTCTCTCCGTTCGCAAGTATTTTCAGGTTAAAGGGACTTTCCTGTGCTCCCTGTATACATATATCTTATAACCTACCGGACTATTATTACATTCTAGTCAGGCTTCTTTTAGGTTGCACAGATTTCGTACCACTCTAGAAAAACATTGCTGCTGGAGGCATCAAAATTGTAGAATATTGGCAACTGTTGACAGGTTGAGTACTTTGCTGTTGACAAATTTAATCAACTATATTGATTTGTTAGTAGAAATGAGATTGACTAAGTGCAATCGAAACACCAAGACTTCATTAATCGTACGAATTGAATATTTCCAACTGAGCGAAAAAATGCCCAGGCTGGGAATCGAACCCAGATCCTTGGCTTACAAGGCCAATGCTTTTCCATTTAAGCTAACTGGGCCGACAACCAGCCAGCATATTTCGCTCAGAAAACCTTATTGGTAATAACATCTGGTCTGTCATGTAGACAGCTCAACAGAATAAACCGCAGGTAAAGGTTTTCTGAGCGAAATATGCTGGCTGGTTGTCGGCCCAGTTAGCTTAAATGGAAAAGCATTGGCCTTGTAAGCCAAGGATCTGGGTTCCATTCCCAGCCTGGGCATTTTTTCGCTCAGTTGGAAATATTCAATTCGTATGATAACTGTACCAATCAGTTTGATTGTGTTAAAAGAATAATAGTTCTTCATTAATCGGTTGAATTATGGTCATGTCATATGAGTAGTAAGGGAAAGATTAAGAAATCCGGTGGTTTTGTCATTAAAACAGAGGCCAACATCACTTTAAAATGTTTATTCAGCCACACATAAAAGTGTGAACAACTCCCACATTACGAGAGTTTTCGTAGATTCTTCAGGCTAGACCACGAATCACTACTTCATGCTAAAAAGATCTTAAATGAATAAACTTAGACGTTCGACTTGGCTGTAAGAAACCTGGTAACATAGTTCAAAACAGTCGAACAACACAGAATTCTCTATTCTGACCTCATGCACGGCGGTTTTGTTAGCACTTGCGTAAGAAGACAGATTGGGATGTAAACTTCATGACGAACCAATCAGATTCAGGAAAGAGTCACAGAATGAAATGCGTTCGGTAACTCAACCAAGGGAGAGCGAGAGATCAGTGTAACAGAGAATGAATTCCGTATCTATTACACGGATTTCGATGTAAAACGTTCGACGCCGGGAAATGCGCGGGGATTTGATTCGTGGAGAAAAATAAAAATTAGTAAAATGGCTCTTAAAACGTTCGAAAATTCAAAAGTAGCTTCTCTCAGAATCTTATAGTTTTGGTAGCTGATAAAAATTAATGAAGGGATTAAAAGTTTTAGATTAAGATTTCGAATAAGATAATTATTAAGATACGCGTTTTAAGTTTATTAGAATTTAACTAGAAATAAATAATAGAGATTATTAAGAAATAGATAAATAATGAATATACCGAAAATTTAGAATAATTTTAATGAATATTGCAAGAATTTTTTTTTATATAACATGTATACCCAAACACATTCACAATTTTTGGCATATCCACAAGGTTTGTTCCGCACTCAAGTGGATAAACGAAACCTTCTGTGCAATTTTCGATCGCATTTACCAACTTGTTTTTATTCTAAAGATTAAAGAAGATCTTTTATGAAATAACCCTTAAATAGATAAATGATAAATTTACTGTATTAGTTGTTCATACTTTCTTATGTGTCAAATATTTACTAAATGCTAACTTATGGACCCGTGACGCAACGAATTTGTACATTTTATGACCCGCAATGGTTAAAAACCCTTAACAGATGAGGCTTCTGACTGCATTATTAAGTAATATTTGTTTAGAACATACTAATTTTTAATCCAAGTTTCCAAAAATAGCAAACTGATTTGCTTTTCTAATGTAATGTTCTTTTTAACACTTTATATCCCAAATTATGAATTTAAAAAACTATCTCCTCGAAACTTTTTTTCTAGCATTACTATGATACATTAGCAGATACAGTGATACCTCGGTTTTCTTCGATAATCCGTTCGAAAACAATAGGTGAAATCCGAAACCGACGAAAACCGAGGCAATTATTTCCATATGAACCTTTGTAAATCCAATTAATTCGTCCTAAACACTCAAGAATATGTACCAAAAACACATTTTATAGAGAATAAGTATATTGTTTAATATTAAAAACAATAAGAAATTAATAGTTTTCTTGGCGTATGTTGTCAATTCACTCCCAGCAAGCACAAAACTGACAGACTGATAAAAGAAAGATAACTTTCGACAAACACTACAGGTAGTATTTTGATAACAGCCAATCTTAACATAACTGTGTCGATTCTGTCCTTTTGTCTTATATCTTTGGCGATACGCAAACGGGTTATCAATTTGTCGCCAGAAAATCGACACATCGCGATATAATCGATACGTATTCGATACAAATACGCATGAATTCGGACTTTATAGGCACAAAAAAGGAAACAAAATGACATACTATTTCTTATAGATCAGTTTCAACTGACGTCACACCCTAGCAACCAGCTTAGCAACCATTTGAGCGTTTTGTTTACCCTTCAAATTTGGCTACTTTAGCTATTTATATATATTAATGGACTTCACTATCTAAAATTTTAAAGTTTTATGAATACAATCATAAAATCTATCTGTCCATATGTTGTTCTAGGGGAGAAAAAAAAAACAATTCATGAAACACAAAAAGAACATTAAAATTTCTCCTCAGCTATTATTAATGCTGAAATTAGTATTATATATAAAAGTTATATATTTTACTTATTGCAGATTTTATTCTGTTTTTTTTTTGTTTTTTTTTTCTCATATGGCATTTGCCTTTAATTCCATTTATGATTTTAAAAGTATATATATGTTATTCCAAAGAAGCCAATTCTTCCGAGGGAAAAAAATCGTTTAACTTTTCTAATTAATTCTGAAGCATAAAGAATATTCTAATTTTTGCTCAACTATTCAATTATCAACTTGTTTTTGACCATAAAGAATATATTTTCTTTTAACTTTCTAACTGAATGTGAAACATAAAAAGATATTCTAATTTCTACTCAATTCAATGGCTAACTTGCTTTTGACCATAAAATAGATTTATTAATGCTGAAATTAGCATTAAAAAAAAGTTGATAGTTTTACTTATTTGAGACTTTATTCATCTTATGGGATTTGCCTTAAAATCTATATATAATAAGAAAAAAAAAAAACTTATTACTTACAAAATTAAATATTATCAGCTGTTAATACAGGCATTTTTCCCCTTGAATAATAAAAAAAGTTTTGGGATATAACGTGTTTTGTTTTTGAGATGCATAAACCATTTAAATAAACAAAAAGTATACCAATAAAATTGTGACAATTCAAATTTAGGATAAGGGGAGCTTAAGTGGAGTAACTCATACTTCATAAACTTTTATGGACACTTAACTACAACAAATTGAAAATTTTGTATCAAATAGAGTTAAATTCAAAATTTGCAAACTAACATGCCAACCAAAAATAACTCCATATTCATACACACACCAAATATAAACATTTTTGTTTAATTTTTAAAATATTCACACTAAACTTTACGTATCAAAATTGCAGTGCATTAAACTATGCTCTATGTTTTGCATGAATTAAATTTTCTAATACTTGAGGCAATTATTGAGACTTCATGCAAAATCAAGCATGAAAGTAAAAAAATAAAATATATAAATAAATCATGCTCCTCCCCTTTTGTGATAAACCTTGAAATGCGTCTTCCTTTTCAAACTGCACCTGGAATTAAGAGTTCTATGTAGCTATTCCAAGCTATTTGTATACAAGTTTAGGCTGTAATTTTATGTTTACACATGTCTACAAAAAGAGTCTGTAGCCTTAAAAAGAAAAAGAATGGTTTAAGTCATTTTCGGACATCATCTACTAAAGTAAGGTTTTTTTTCTTCTCTTTATGCTCCATCTGAAAATACCTACCGTCCTATGATAGCTGAAATAAATATACACAGACAATTTAAAGCAATGCTAGTGTTTTGATTGTGCTACTTTATTTCTTAAGCATAATTTCTGCTTACAAGTTATATATATATATTACTTAATGATTAGATATAATTATATTACAATTTGAATTAAACAAGAAAAGCTAGAGTGTCAAGGCTACTTTTAAAATATGACTTTTCTTTTTGTAATATATTAATCGAAAGTTAACTTTTATTACTTTGTACAAAAAGTTTAGAACTTTATATATTTAAAGGATGCATTTATAAAAAAAAAAAAAAAAAAAATTATAAATAAAATTTTTCTAAAACATTTTTCATGTTTGGCTTGAATATACTAAAATTTTAAGTATCCTGTTCTGACTTTGTCCTCTGCAAATTCAAATCAATTAAAAATGAATAATTAAATAAAGTAAAATAATATTCCAACTATAGCACAAATTCTACTTAACTGTATAAATCGTAATATATCGCATAACATTTAAAATTGTATCTAATAAAAATAACTTTTGATAATAAGATTAAAAAATAACAATACAAATACATGGTAATTCCTTTATTAACATCATTCATATTCACATTAGAATTTTCAATTGCAACAATGTTTTCAAATACAATGTTTTTTTTCGAGACACCAATTTTCAATTTGATCTGTTGCGTATTGCAGCCTACTTGGCTATCCAGCTTTATATCACGTTGATTGCAGAATCTTCATGCATCTTATACAGATATAGAAGCTATAAAAATATAAGAAAAATACAACTTATTAAACTACATTAATATTACCAGTACAAGTTACAGTTTTGATACAGGGTTTAAAAAAGATTTTATTTCAGAAACTGATTGCTTTTCTTTTCATTGTAAAAAGTGCTCATGCATGCATTTACAATGAATGATGATAGCATATTTAACCCATTCTAAACAGGGTTGCAAAAAACCCACCTGGTACCTACCCCCCCCAAAAACCGGGTGAGTTTTTTTTTTTGGGGGGGGGGTAAAACCCACTCTAAAAAACCCAATAAAACCCACGTCAAAGCGGGTTTTATTGGGTTTTTTAAAATCCATATTATTATTTAATATTCAGTAACTTTTATATTAGTTTTTTAACCTTTTGTGTTTAAAGCATTACACTATCCTATTAAAACATATTTTGGGTGTACTACCAAATCCAAATGTGACAGTCAAAATGAAATAAGTGATTAAGTCTTTTAAAAGTCTATTAATATTAAGAAAAAAAAAGCCAAAATAAATATACACAGCTGATCATAAAAAAGGACTTTTTGCAAAAAAACCAAACAACCCGGGTTTTGTTTGTTTGTTTAAATCTGGTTTTTTTTTTAGTATAATTTCCTATTACATACAGATGCATGTTTGTTGATAGAAATAAGCATTGTTGGATATTATATAAGTATTATAACTTTATTTCAAAATATTCAAATTACATAATTACAATCATTTATGTAGATAATTGAAATCATTTGTAATTTAAATATTTTTAGTAACATCTACGTTCAAAGAATAAACTGTTCTATACAGTGAACCATATATATCTTGAAAATATTATCAAGCATTATTTGATTAATAAATAATAAAAGATTAAAGATTTGTTTCAAAAATGTGTTCTTAGTGGGAATACAGATAAAAAGTAATCTATTAAAGTAACTCATATATGTGATATGTGGTTATTATATAATATTATATGATGTCAGAAGTAAAAGCTTTTTTACAGACTCTTACACTGTTTATTTGTGTTATTTCAATTCAAATTACTTGTACATTAAGTTAATCAATAAAAATATAATAAGATTTCTTAATTTAATACATATACTTAAAAAAAAAATAAGGGACTCAAACTGCCCTCACTTCTTAAAAAAAACAACAACAAAAAAAAACAATAAAACCCGGCCGGGTTGGTTTTTTTTTAAATAAAAAACCTGGGTTTTTTGCAACCCTGATTCTAGGGCAAAGTAATTCTGCTAATTAAAAGTTGGAATGAGATGATCTCTTAGAAATGGTAATGCTAAGAAAAAAAAGAATACCTAAGAAATTTAGGGGGGAAACTGCTTTTATAATAAAAAAATTCCCATTGGAAAGAGAAATTTTTTTTACAAAATAGAATACTCGAGAACTTTTCCAAATTCAAAACTCGAAATTTCATTTAAAAAAACTATTTAAAATTTTATAACAGATACATTCTGTTACTTTTCTTGATATTTTGTTTTATGTTCAATGCCTTTCATGGAAAACATTAGAGAAAAAAAAAAGGGTGGGTACAAAGAAGTGAACATTTGAGGTTGAAGGTTGAGATATGAAATTCACTAGTTATACTGACTGTCAAATCAAAATAAATATTTCAGAAAAAAATTCCAAGCAATGCAACAATGTGCTAATTTTTTTTTAAAGTGAATTGGGGGTGATAACAGTAGGAAGTGAAAATCTAGATGAAATTTCTGAAGAAAACTACACCTGGAGTAGGATTTGCGAAAACAAATCATTTCGCTCACTTTTAAGGGGGCAAAGCTTTCAATTATTTTTCTAAATCACAATAAAATTTATTGAATTCCATAACATTTTTGGTTGATTACCAACGACTTTTCCAGGTACTGCACTACTTTCTCGTAAAATATTATGACATTTGATATTTTGTAACACAGTATTTGTTACATACAATCTATACATATGATTTATGAACTTGACATCTTCAAATTCAAACAATCATTCAGATTAATAATTTTTACATTTTAATTAATATACAGTTAAGATTTTATTCATTGTGTAATGTGCCCAAAGGCTATTTTCAAAGTACTTTATATGCCCAGTGGTCCTTGGTGCTCTTTTTGACACATCCTTTCTTGCAAAATATGTTAATTAGGCATAAGGTAAAAAAATTATGAATTTCATGAATTGGCCGAGGAAAAATATTGAAATTTGTTGATTGATGAAGGAGAAGGTGAGATGTGCAAAATTTGCTAGTTGTTCAGGAAAATATCTCAAAATTTTACTGATTAAATTACTCTAAACAGCTGTACCCAGCACAAAACGAAAAAAAAAATTCTAGATGCCAGAAACCCCCCACCCCACCCCAAACATACACTTCATTGTAAGTTCCCATGTTTTAAACTTAATCTTTAAAGATATGGGTGGTGCATCCTATGCAGCTTCAGTTTTTTTATTTATAAATAACAACTTTTAATAATAGTCTTATTTAATGCAATGTGCACAGAAAATTATAAACATCAAATTATTATACATAATAAAGCACTGACTTAACCATAATCAATATTATACACAACCATAATTAATATTACATGCATGGTTTTGTAGTAACATAAAGACACGGATGACATACTCCATGCACCAATGCCTTTTAAAGCTTAAATATCAACTTTTGGTGCTGAAGAATAGTGCCTGATGTCCAGGGTTGTGGAGTCTGAGTAAAACCCAGTTTTACACAAGAGTCGGAGCGGCTAAAAAAATCAAGCAGACTCAGACTCCAGATTTTTTTGTTAGACATTTTAAAATGAAATTAATCAAATTATATGTAGCTTTAAATCTATAAAATGAATTATTATTGTTACTTATGGACCATACCAGGCTACTCAAGTTGAAGATTACCAATTTATTGCAGTGTACAAAGTAGATACAGAATAACTACACCATACTAACCATGTACAGAGTACACAAAAACTGTTTTAATTCATAACTGTAGTTGATATTTTACATTTAGTAGGGGAGACCGGGGCAAGTTTTCCAACTTTTTACAATTTTATTTTTTCAATTTTATATCATTGTATTCCCTAGACCTTCCTGTACAAAGTGGCATAATTATTATTCAAAAAACTAAATATACTTTTTCACAAAAATTGGTTAAGTCTTCCAGCCTCCTAAAAATGGTCAGGGGCAAGTTTTCCAACTATACTTTAAATGCTAATAAATCTTGCTTGTTAATTAATAAGTATTTTTTATTAAGAACTAAATGCACAGTAACATAAAAATTAGTTTTAATCCATTACACATTTCAAGACGAAGGTCCAAACAGCTCCCTGGCCGGGATTGGATTTTGCTTTTCAATGCAATGTGCACAGAAAATTATAAACATCAAATTATTATACATAATAAAGCACTGACTTAACCATAATCAATATTATACACAACCATAATTAATATTACATGCATGGTTTTGTAGTAACATAAAGACACGGATGACATACTCCATGCACCAATGCCTTTTAAAGCTTAAATATCAACTTTTGGTGCTGAAGAATAGTGCCTGATGTCCAGGGTTGTGGAGTCTGAGTAAAACCCAGTTTTACACAAGAGTCGGAGCGGCTAAAAAAATCAAGCAGACTCAGACTCCAGATTTTTTTGTTAGACATTTTAAAATGAAATTAATCAAATTATATGTAGCTTTAAATATATAAAATGAATTATTATTGTTACTTATGGACCATACCAGGCTACTCAAGTTGAAGATTACCAATTTATTGCAGTGTACAAAGTAGATACAGAATAACTACACCATACTAACCATGTACAGAGTACACAAAAACTGTTTTAATTCATAACTGTAGTTGATATTTTACATTTAGTAGGGGAGACCGGGGCAAGTTTTCCAACTTTTTACAATTTTATTTTTTCAATTTTATATCATTGTATTCCCTAGACCTTTCTGTACAAAGTGGCATAATTATTATTCAAAAAACTAAATATACTTTTTCACAAAAATTGGTTAAGTCTTCCAGCCTCCTAAAAATGGTCAGGGGCAAGTTTTCCAACTACACTTTAAATGCTAATAAATCTTGCTTGTTAATTAATAAGTATTTTTTATTAAGAACTAAATGCACAGTAACATAAAAATCAGTTTTAATCCATTACACATTTCAAGACGAAGGTCCAAACAGCTCCCTGGCCGGGATTGGATTTTGCTTTTCTCGCCCCTTTTATCAGATTCCCTTTTTTTAGATGAATCTTTTTTTCCATTTTCAGTTGATGTTTAACAGGAGAATCAGTCAGTACAATACTTCCTATTTCTCTTTCCATGCTGTGTTTGCCTTTTTAGTGCACCTTCACAAAAGTCCTAACTTCTGGTGTAGGCAAAGTTTGTTTGGATGTAGATGGAATGCCTTTCTCATAAGCAATAGGGAAAGTTTGAGTAGAAATCAAGGAACGGCTTCTTTGGAAGTGCTAGCCTGCATTGGTGTAGAAGGATTTGATGCTTTCAGAGTTTGGGGATTTTTTATGGGGGGTGGGAGAGAGGACAATCGATTGTTGAGGAAAGTCTTTTCAGGATTGTTGGTGCTTTCAAGATTTGGTGCGGCAGGAGGTGGCCTGTCAGAAAACTAGGATGGCATAAAAGCAGAGTCTGTAAATATTTCAGGATTCAGTGGGAAAATTCTCGAACTTTTAAATCCCGCCATAATATTGACTGTGAATTAATGCCAGTGGAGCAGCTCTAAGCACGATTAATTTGCTTTTTGAGGGATCCATACACGCTGCGATCTCAGTGTTGTAGCTTATGACTATAAAGGCATAATTAACATAAAATGGATTCATTAAATAAATGCATTTTTGAAAAAATTGATATTTTATTATATTTTTTAATTTATCTTGTTTTTTATATTGATAGTTTTACTGAAATGACTAAATGATCAAACGGGTTCATAAATATATATGGTTATTTGGCCAATTTTACTACACAATAAATACATTTTTGATACAATAAGACTAGCTGATTTAGGAGGGGGGATGTTTTCCAATGAGAAACGTATTGGAAAACATGCCCCGTATGTTGTTGGAAAACCTGCCCCGTCGCCATATTTGAACTTTTACACTACCTGGATGAATAGCGGTGTAAGTTATTTGCAAAACAAATGCATAGCTACCTGAAGAAAGAAACCCCTTTGTAGTACATCCAATGTCAAAACATGTAAGTTTAACCCTAGTATATTTATTTTACATTTTAATAAAGACTTGAAATTTTACTCGCTGTTGAAAAAATGAAAAAAAAAACAGCTTTCCTGACGAATTGACAGCAGCTACTAAACTTACTTTTGTAGATGATGTGTAAGATGTTGCCACTTCAACCAGTTCACCCGCTAGCATCACCTAGCGGCTCATTTAAAAACTAAAGCGAGTTGGAAAACTCGTCCCTATGGAAAATGTGCCCCGGTCTCCCCTATATAAGTACTTCCCCTCATATTTTTGGGGTTTGCTGATAGAACCAGAGGATAAAGGTCTGAAACCCAATGCCCGGAAAATGAAGGTAATTTTTCAAACAGCCCATGTAAGAAGAATTAAGACAATGTATATTAATGGGCCGGATCAGACTGATAAAAAAATTGATCAAGCTGACAAACCTAATGTAACAAATTGGAAAGAATCAAACTACGCCTATAAAATAGGAACAATTTACAACGGGCATCATTGGGATGAGAATAAATACAAAGGCACGGCTGAACATTTTAGAGGACAAGCCTTAAAATTTCGGCTCATGCATAGCTCTTACCAAAAATGCTAAAATTATAAATTTGTACTATTTTTGGAGGCAAAAGGGTTAAGAAGCTGGTATAGCATTGTAATAGAAGTGATCTCCCCCCCCCCCCCCAGTCAAATATTTCAGGTCTGTACAACCAAAACTCAAAATACCCTTCCTTTATTTATTTATTTTTGTTCACAAGAGTCAAAATAAGATGAAATTGTAATTTTTTTTCCTGAATCGGCAGTAACTAAAATAACGATAAAATAGTGAAATTTGTCTTTCATGGTTTGAATTTTAGATTTTTTAGGTCCGCAGTTGAAATAAAGCCAAAATTGTAAAATTAATTTAAAAAAAAGAATAACTTTTTTATTTTTTCATTAGAATCCACAGAATCGGAATTATTTCCAAAAAAATAAACATTTTATCTTTATTTTTCCACCTTCCATAGAAATTTTTTGAGCCTGAGGACACAATAAAATAATAACTAAATTGTAACATTTTTGCTTTTTCGACGCAGTCTGCCAATCCAAAATACCGTATTTACTCGTGTATAATGCACACTTTTTTTTCCAAAAATTTAAGGCAAAAACACTAGGTGCGCGTTATACACAAGATAATTTTTTACTGTTGGATGTAACCACACGATATACATATGAATCAAGAAATGTATTCATATAAGAAATGAAAACAGGAAAAATCTTACTTAATAGACGTATTGCTGTATATTTATTTCACTCCTTGAACTTTTTTTTATACAACAGCGCTACTAACGTTATTTAAACATTAATTAGCAGTTCTCATTGTCGCTACCGCTGCTGTCCAAGTCAGCACTGGCACAGTCGATTTATCCTTGTAAATCATATCGTCTTCAGTTCCACCCATCTGATTGGAAATTCCAGTCATTTTGAAGCTTTTTACTATCATCTCGGCTGAGATGAAATTCCAAGCTTCACATATCCGCTCACATACAGCTGGGAGTGACGCACGCTTCATTCTGCCATTTGGAGAGAAGTTGTGATCTGTTGTTGTCATCCACCGATTGTAAGCATGCCGAAATGAAACCTCAAATGGACGGTTGATGACAACATTTTGTTAAAATAAAATTCTACTTTTCCTTATCTCCCATAGATGGTGCTGTGCCGATGTATTTTTCTCACTGTGTTTACTTTTCGCAGTTACCGCCGAGACGATTGAGTAAATGCTCAAACTGTAATTTTGCTGTTAAAACGTATCTTAATAAATTTTTTCTTTTTTCACATTATATAATTTTATTACACATTTAAGGGCTGCAGCACTTTCATCATCCCTCCTGGTAAGGGTTGACACCATTAAGGAATTGAAATACCTTTATAATAACTGTCTGTTTTTTCTTTTTTATAAAAAATTTTCATATTTGTTTGTATAAAGTTTGTGAAAATGAAACACCAATCTCATTCCATCATTTTTTTTATGGATGTTATATACTGGTATTTAAATTTAAGATATTTATTACAGATAAAATTTACTTACTTGATTTATTGCAGTATATTTTTATTATATAGTTTTTAATAACATGCAGGAAATGCTGCCCACCATGCCTTTTACTATACTTACATTTTTACATACAGATCCGGCCTTAAAGGAAGCAAAATCAGGCAGCCCAACCAATGGCACTAAAAAATAAAAGACTGAATGAAATATATGCAAGATAAAATAGTAAAGAGGTTTTTTTTTTTTTTTTTTTTTTTTTTTTTTTTTTTTTTTTTAAAGAATATAGCATTTGTAGAAGTGCAGAAAAGAATCTTGCGCATGGTGCCATGTTCTAGAACAGCCGCTCGTGCCTCTTATTTTCCCAAATTATTTTTTGCAATTCCTGCGTGTTTTGCTGAACTATTTTTAAAGCAACAACTAAAAAATACCACCTTGTTCCTATTGTTGAAAAAAAAATTTAATCCAGATTACACCTTTGGTGGTGGCGGTGGTGGTGGTGGGGGGGGGGGAAGAGTGACTGTGGGGTATGCTAAAAAAGGGGATGAAAAATATGCAAAGCAAAATACTTAACACTTTTTTATAAGAATATATCATTTATAAGGCTATAGAAAAAATATCACACAAGTGCCATTTGATAGTAAAGCCGCCTCTCTTTATCCTCAAAAATTAAAATTATTATCCCCCCCCCCTCCCCAAACAAGAGATATTTTACTGAAGGAAGTCCTGATTTTTGGATTTTTAAGAATTTACACTAGTTACGTGAACTTACAAGCTAACGTTAAACCTATGGGAGCAATCTTCTCAAATGCTTTCACTTTAATATTTTTAAATTATCCCTCCCCCCCCCCCCCCAGGGTTGTATAATATAAACGCACATGCGCACACCGTGCGCAGAAAATTTTCCACGAAATTCGGAACTTTGCGGAAAATTTTTCAGAAAAAAAAAAAACGTATTTTTTGTTCTTGTACCTTTTTTTTTTTTTGCCTTAAATACCAAAAATAAAAATATCCCCCAATTTTATGTACGATCTATTTATTATTTGCCAGGGGTTATTCTGTTCCGAATTTACCGAAAATTTTAAAAAATCGGCCATCAGTCCGAAAATTCAGACACAAAAAAAGTCACTGAAAAAATATTGCAAATTTCAACAAATGGTCGCCGGAAAAAAAAAAAAAAAGATTTCGTCAATCGTTCACAGAAAAAAATCGCCCGTTTTGTTGAAGCATCGCGAAAAAAACGCAAATTTCCTCAAAGGACCGCGGAAATACGTGAATTTCTTCAAAGAATTGTGAAAAAAAAAAAAAAAAGATAATTTCGTCAAAGAATCGCAGAAAAAAACAAATTTCATTAAAGGAGCACAGGAAAAAACGAATTTTGTCAAAGGGCCGCGGAAAAAGCAAGAATTTGTCAAAAGATCACAGAAAGAAAGCGAATTTTGTCAAAGAATCGCAGAAAAAAAGCGAATTTCGTCAAAGGAGCGCAGGAAAAAACGAATTTAGTAAAAGCATTGCGGAAAAAGACCGAGTTAAGTTAAAGGATCGGGAAAAACTAATCTCGTCAAAGGATCGCGAAAATACACAGGAATTTCTTTGCGGAAAAAGCGAGAACTTCATCAAAGAATCGTGAAAAGATCGCTGAAAAAACGCGAATTTTGAAAAAAGAACGGAAAAAAAGCAAATTTCGTCTAAGAGTCTTAGAAAAAACACAAATTCCACCAAAATAGCACAGGAAAAAAACAAATTTCGTAAAAGCATAGCAGAAAAAGCGCAAAGTTCGTCAAAAGATCGCATGAAAAAATACAAAGTTCGTCACAGAATCGCGGAAAAAACTAATTTCGTCAAAGGATCGAGAAAAAAATGCGATTTTCATCAAAAGATCGCAGATAATTTCATCAAAGGATCGCGGAAAAAAACGTGAATTTCGTCAAATGATCGCAGAAAAAACGGGAATTTCGTCAAAGGGCCACGGTAAAAACTCATCGGTCTCTTTAATGATGATACCTATGAATGGACCTCTCCCTATAAAATGTGATTAAGTTATTTCAGAAGCAATGCCTGTGAAAAAAAAAATTCTGAAATTCACAGCAAATTTTCTGAAAGTTTACAAGGGGGTGGGGGGGTACAAAATCAGCTCCCGGAACTGTGTTTTTTCTGCGCCTTTTTTACATTTGAGTTTTTTTGCGCTCTTTTGACGAAATTTGCTGTTTTTTCGCGTTCTTTTGATGAAATTTGCCATTTTTCGCGATCTTTTGACGAAGCCTTCTGTTTTTTCGCGATCTTTTGATGAAACTTGTGTTTTCGTGATCTGTCGACGAAATTTGTCGTTTTTTGCACAATCTTTTGACGGAATTTGCCGTTTTTCGCAATCTTTTGACGAAACTTGTCGTGTTTTCGCTATCTTTTGACGAAACTTGTCGTGTTTTCGCTATCTTTTGACGAAACTTGTCGTGTTTTCGCTATCTTTTGACGAAACTTGTCGTGTTTTCGCTATCTTTTGACGAAACTTGTCGTGTTTTCGCTATCTTTCGACGAAATTTGCCGTGTTTTTGCGATCTTTCGACGAAATTTGCCGTTTTTTCGCGATCTTATGACGCAACTACTCTTTTTTTGCGATCCTTTGACAATTGCGGTATTTTATCAATCATTTGACAAAATTTGCGTTTTTTTCACGATCTTCTGACAAAATTTCCGATATTCGTGATCTATTTTATGTCCGATTTTTCGGATTTATGACCGATTATTTTTTAACTTTTGAAAATGATTGCCTCAATTTTTCAGAAAATTCGGAACAATCACCCCCCTGGAATAGAGTGACTGGCATTTTGTGCGAAGAGGTCTCAATATTAAGGATTGGGCTAATTCTAAATGCATCTTGGCAAAATAATTGATAAGAATTCATCCTTTCTTATCATGGATTTTTAGTTTTATTATTATTTTTTAACTAAAATAATTACTCTTTAATTAATATCAATTAATTTTTAATTTAAACGGTAATTATTTTAAAACTACTGTTTTTAATTCAAATTGTGAAAATAATTATAACACGTTATTTTATTAACCGTTAAGTTAATTTGCAGAAAGTTTTTGACCCAATATTTGTGTGCGCAGAAGGTTTTTTGTTTTATTCAAGTCTGCCCCCCCCCCCCCCCCCCTTTAGCATTATTGAGATTGATCTTTAATGTTGCTATTCTTTTACTTTTGAAACTAGTATACTAAAAAAACTATGACCAAAACAAAAAAAAAAAAAAATACAAACTCACAAAAAAAGTTATACACATCAGGTTCCCCCTCCCCCCCCCCCAAAAAAAAAAATTAAAATGAGATTAAAAAAATCTGTAAACAACCCCCCCATAGTATTAACATTAGCTTGAGAGTTTCTTTCCCTGACTATTATAGGCTATTCAGAGTAGAGGTCTGCATGGGCCGAAATTTCCAGGCCCGTCCTGATAAAAAAATTACTTTGGCCCGACCCGTAAAAAAAAAATATATATATTGACCCGGTTTAGTAAAAAACTGTTTCGAATTTTCCGAAAATTTAACGCATTCGGTTCGGAAAATTTAAAAACTTCTTCAGTCAGAAAAGTAAAGACAAAAAAAATCACAAATTCTGACAAATAGTCGCCGAAAAAATGAATTTTGTCAATCGTTCGTAGGAAAAAATCTCTAATTTCGTCAAAAGATCGTGGAAAAAATGAGAATTTCAGCAAAGGGCTGCAGAAAAAACGCGAATTTCTTCAAAGGATCGCAGAAAAAACGTAAATTTCCTCAAAAGATCGTGAAAAATTGCGTCAAAGGGTCCAGAAAGAAATGCAAATATCATCAAAGTGTCGTAAAAGAAATGTGAATTTCATCAAATGACAGCGAAAAAAACCTGAATATCGTTAAAGGATCGGGGAAAAAAAGCAAATTTTGTCAAAGGGCAGCAGTGTTTTTACGTGTTGACGAAATTAGTGTTTTTTAACACTAATTTCGTCAAAGTATAACGGGGAAAAAAAGCGAATTTCGTCAAAGCATCACGGAAGAAACGCAAATTCCGTCAAAGGGTCATGAAAAAAATATGGTGGCCTCTTCAGATAGTGTTGACTCTAGAAAAAAAGGGGCGCCGGGCGGGAATTTTTCAAATAGGGAGCTATATTCTAAAAAAGGATACATTTTTCAAAAAGGGAACCCTATTCTTAAAAATAGGGGCTCAGTTAGAAAAAAAAAACTTAAAATACACAAGTTAGAGCCCAGAGAGTTAAATATAAGCCTTTTTCAAAATTTTATGATTTGTCGTTTGATGTGAGGTGTTTAGCTATATGTATGCAAAATTTTAAGCCTTCAACTTAATTAGGGGCTCAGTTAGCAGAAAAAGCTTAAAATACACAAGTTAGAGCCCAGAGGTTTAAATATAAGACTTTTTCAAAATTTTATGATTTGTCGTTTGCAATATTTTCCTGGGTTCAATTGAATTGCCACGGGGTGCATAGGTAGTGTTATAAAGGGCAGCCGGGTGCATCGGAAGGGTTTAAAGAGCCGTCAGATGCAAAAAAGAAATAAAGTCCGCCAAGCGCTGTTCCCTGCTAAAGCGGCTTAAAACCAACACTACTTTAGAAAACAGTACACACGCAAAAATCTATGATTATTATTATAGGTATAGTTTTTGGTATAGGTATAATTTCGTCCAATGACAGCAAAAAAAAGAAAAAAAAAAATGTGAAAAAAACACGAATGTCATCAAAGGGCTGCGAAAGATCACAATATTTGACAAAGTACCGTAAAAAAACACAAATTTTGTCAAATTATTTTGGAAAAGACACACATTTCATCAAAGGGTAGGGGACAAAACATGGTGATCTGTTTAGAAGACAGCACACATACAAACATCTATGATTATTATTATAACTACTGTTTTTAATGTGAAATAATACACTGAACTAACTTTTGAAAAATCCTGTTAAACCGAACCGAACTTGCAGGAATCTATATACTCAGCCTGAAATCCACCCAACCAGAAAACAGTTAACTCGACGAGCAACAACAACAAAAAAAATTAGCGCTGCCCCCCCCTCCTTCTGCTTGACTAGTATCGTTTTTGTCTACGTAAATTATGTTTTATGAAAAGAAAATAATTATTAAGGGTTTCTTGTACTTTTTTTTTTTTTTTTTTTTTTTTTTTTGTCTTTTACATTGATATTTTCAAATGCTACGTAGTAATGTTTACATTTTCGCCAGTGGCATATACGAGTATATCTGTACTTTACTTTTTATCTCAGCAATAATTATTGTTTAATCAGTAAAAAAAAAAATAACTTGCTTAATTGCTTTCCATTTCTACCTAATTGAAATTTTGCGATTTGTTTACTTATCTGTAGCAATGTATGAATTTTTAAAAACATCTTAGATGTAATATTTGCAGGTTAGATCAAAACACATTTTATAAGAATATCTTTTAAAATTTTTGAAGTTCTGAAATTTACTGGAAACAAAATTCAGAATTCTCCAAAAAACATTTTATAGCATATTTTTATAAAGAAAAAAAATATTTGCATATTTATATTTTTATGGGCAAAATGTAATAAAATAGTTAAATTGAAGGATATTTTTTATTATTTATAGCTGCGCAATAAACCAAAAGTGGATCTTGATGGGAAAATAATTTTAACATGCATTTATGAGAAAAAAAAGAAATTATGATATCGTCAATATAAAAAAATTTGGTACTTTTCGGTTAGCCGGGCGCCAGTCGTATATTTGCATTCATATATATACATATATATGCACATATATACATGTACACATTAACACATAAATATACACATACATATGTATATATATATGTACATATATATGTATGTAAATATAACACTGGCGCCCGGCTAACCGAAAAGTACCAAAAATTTCATAGAATAGTTGAAAAATTTTAAGACTTTTAGTTTATGACACAACAAGACAACGAAAAACTTTCTGTGCACTTAAATATTGAGTCAAAAACTTTCTGCAAACTAATGTTTAATAAAATTATGTATTATATTAAGTTTACGATATGAATTAAAAACAATAGTTTAAAATAATTGCCATTTAATTTAAAAATTAATATAAAGAGTAATTATTTTGGTTAAAAAAATAATAAGAAAAAAATGACAATAAAATCACAAGATCGCAAAATTTCATTTAGGTAGAAATGGAAAGCAATTAAGCAAGTTATTTTTTTTACTGATTATACAATAATTATTGCTGAGGTAAAGTAAAGTACAGATATACTCGTATATGCCACAGGCAAAAATGTAAACATTACTACGTAGCATTTGAAAATATCGATGTAAAAGACAAAAAAAAAAAAAAAAAAAAACCAAGTACAAGCAACCCTTAATAATTATTTTCTTTTCATAAATCATAAATACGCTTTATAAATTCATGTAGATGTATTTAATACTTCCTAAAACATAATTTACCTAGACAAAAACAGTACGACTAGTCCATGAATCCGTTTTCGACACGTTTATTTATTTATTGAACAACAAACATATGACTTGTGTGCTTGACATAGATCCCGCTTTGCGCACACGTTTTAAAAATTTTGTAAAATGATAAATAGTACAAAAAATATTTAGAAGAGTTGCTGTTCCTACCTTGCATTATGTTGAATCAGCGTTACTCAAATTGTACACACGTTCACGTTGAATACAAACATGGACGCGCCGATCCGCCTCGCCGTCGCCATTGAAAGAAGGAATTTTTACCTAGCGTTGCCATTTTCCATTTCGGTAAAGTGAAAAACGTGTCAATGTCAGGAAAATAATACGAAATTGATGACGCGTTAAAAAATTATCATGTCCATGGTCTCGAACTCATATAATGCAATTCATACTTTAGTGGTGGTCAAACAACTATCATGTGCCGAATAGTTATTGGATAACAAGATTTGACACGAATGCTGCTTCGCAAAAAGCTATCGCCTGTCTATTGCTCTTTTGGCAACACGTATGCGATACAACTTTGTTTTGCCATTAAAAGCATGTCGCATTGTTATATGAAAATCGATATACCTAACAAGAATGATAATTCTAACATCAGTTGGTGAGGTTTTTGACAAATCTGTGTTTGCTGGGCACTATTTCAGGGGTCATCCTTTTTGGTGTTTTGGCAGTAGGACTAGCTTCAGAATCAGAGGAGCTATGCCGCTCAAAAAAATGGTTTGTTTCTGTTGCCACTTTAAGATTTGCCTAAAATAATGCAAGACATTATCATTAAACAAGTTGCAGACACGGCTCGCAACATATTTGTCTGGATGATTTTTTCCACAAAGCTCTGTGCACAAAGCTTCATGTAGAGAATATGTCCTTAATCTCTGAAGAAGGCACATTTATCCCTTTGTCTTCCTCCTCATCTGTCGTCTGTTGCATTTCTAGGTGAAGGTCTTGCAGCTCTTCAGTGGTGAATTCTTGACTGTGTTTATCCACCAAATCTTCCATCTTCACCACTCACCTTCAAACCCATGGATATCCCAAAATAATTAATCGACTGCACCACATGTGTAGGATCTGCTGGACCTGGAAATTTTCTTTGGTCCCATGATGGATCACTCTCAATCAATAAAAAATGTCACAAAATACTCTGAAAAAAAAAAGACATTGTTTGCCTAGACGCGCGGGGTGATGCACACAAACGACGAGAAACAACACAATACTGAGCAGGAAAACGCGTAGTCGCTCCCCTTGTTTACAGAAAATGCAGCGATGTCACTAGGGTACACCGACGAAATCCGAGGACACCAACGGAAACCGAGACAAATATTTCGCGGAAAAAATCGACGATAACCGAAGTCAACGAAAAGCGAGGTATTACTGTATATACAATGAGACCCGCTTAAGAAGTTTCCCAAGAGAATGTAAGGGGGAAACTTCTTAAACGGGAAAACTTCTTATACGAGAAAATTAACAATTTTTGAAAAAAATCAATAGTTGTAAATAAGTTAAGGTATTAATATTCAGGAGAGGGTTTATTTTATCTTAGTAAAATAATACAAAGAGTACTTTCTATAAAACTGAGTTTTTCTAACGAAATTTAAATTGATTTGCACATTTAAAAAAAATAGCTAATAAAGTAAAAATATATAATTACCTTAGAAACTGTTTATTTAATCCAACACAAGATATGTTTTTGCACAAAAAATCGGTTATAATTTTTTTGTTTCCGTTTTCTTCTCGACAATCTTTAATAGATTAGTCTAATTTACGCTTTTGAAAACTTCTTTAGGCATATTTTTGATACTTTCGATAAATCATTTCACCTTTTTAATTTTTCGAGATTTATAAGAAGAGTTTAAAAGCAGACCTCGTTTTGCTACAATTCCATTCAGAGTAGTTACTGGTATGTGCAACTTCTTTTAATTTCAACTCTTGTTATTTTCGAGTTGCTACCACTTCTTTCAAAATTTTGATTTTATCTTCAATTAACAATTCTTTTCTTTTAATTGCCTTGCCCGACATTTTTGGGGAGAAAAAAAAGAGAAATTTTCGTTCGTGTATTTTCTAACGAGAAAGCTTTGACGATATGCATTTTACACTGATTTAAAAATTTCGAAATGAGTGAACTAAACAGAGCTTTGATTTATTCCAACAATGGAAGAGGGTGGGAAAAAATCTGTTGTAAAAGAAACTAAACTATTGAACTGAAAGAACTAGCCCTCGGTAGGGCGGACCAATTTTCTTTTCTCCTAATCAGTCACTATTGTTGCAGTGACGAGGAACTCATCCTCTATCCACATTCCATCACACTTGTTGGTTTAACTAACAGATTTTAAGGTGAAATAAAGGTGACCACAACTGCTATTAGTCCGAAACGTTGGCTTTTTTGAATAGAGAAGAATATAAAGAATGACATTTCCATTACAGAAAATAAATTAATAATCAAAAAGACAAAATAAACGTGCTTTGAAAATAAAAATGGAAGGAAAAATAAAAGTTTTTAAGCGAGAAAGAATTTTGAACTAAACTTCTTAAACGAGCTATTTTAACGTTGTAAGAATAGCAGAAAAATGGGAATCGAAAACATAAACTTCTTAAACGAGGAAACTTCTTAAGCGGGTTTTACTGTACATTTAAAAATGAACGATTTAATTTTTTTTTGTTAATTACGGCTAATTACTTGATGTGGTATTTAAAAGTACCGTTGGGACATAACTGCTGGACAAAAATCGAGATTTAAAAAAATATTTCCAATTTTTTTCTTATTATTTAAATGTGACTTGTTATGCACATATCTAGTATATATGTGTCTATGATGTATATATGACTAGATTATCATGCTGGTGGTGCTTCATCAGTGACCATTTTGCCGTCAGAAGAATATTTTACAGTTATAACACTATTGCCCGATAGAATGCATATTTGAAAGAAATTTCCGAAATTTTGGCTGTAGAAAACTCAAAAGGTTTCATGAAAATGCTAAAAGATATTTTTAGATATTTTTTCCCATTTTACTTTGTAAAAACATTTGGGTCGTTCGGAAAGTCCTTTCCCTTTGTGAAAATTATTTCGAACCGGAAAATTCTGCCCGTTAATTATTAGAGGTTAGATATCGAAATTAATGTCTAATAATTAAATGACAGAATTTTCCGGTACTAATTAATTTTCCCAAACAGAAAGGGCTTTCCGAACACCCAATACAATATATTTTCTAAAGATAAAAAAACCCATTTTTTGCTTTATTATTCATCAATATCATACATAAATCCCCCTGCTATCTCTGCAACAAATTATCGTAGAAAAAAGTCACAGGTACCAAGCGATTGGAAATAAACTGTACTTTTAAATAATGTATATAAAATTTGCTTATGGGGCAATCTACCTGTCTAAACAAATCCAAGCTTTGTTTTCTTTTTCAATAGCAATACCCAAGGCTTACACCATAAATACATTCTACACCCTTCAATTAACCTAAATTCAAATTTTCATAAATTCGTACGATTACCTTTCGGGAAATAAATTATTTTAAAATAAGCCTATTTTAGGGGCTGTATCCAAATTGAAGTTCGGCACTCGATTGTTAAAATTCTATAGAATGACAATTTCACTTCTATTAATGTATTATTTCTTGCAATATGACCATTTCACTCACTTAATATGTTTCGACTATTGCCAGCCGAAATATTTCGAGAAAATGGATAATTTTTTTTTTCAAATTATGTTTTTCTGTACAATTATGCTTTTTTCTGACTAAAGCATAATTCTGACGTAATTATTAATAATTTTGGCGTCATAATTTTAATGATAATTCGAAAACTACTTGAAAGAAAAATTTGAAATTGAGATATTTTGTAATTCGCATAAAGCAGGACATATTAAATATAAATCTATCAAAACAATTGTAGGTTGCAATTCATATTTTTTTCGAATATTAATGTCATAATTCTTATTATAACTTTTTTTTTTTTAAATTACGTATTCAATATATTTATGTTTAGTTTTTTAGTATTATAACCACGCGCAAAATGATCACATTAGGATAAAAATTTCAGGAGACATTAATAAAAATATGAAAATGTAATTTAATATTAGAAGTTTTAAATTTTGAATGTTTATAATTCAAAAATCTATCGTTCAAATGACTAGAAATTTCGTTTCTAGGCATAGTTGAAACCAAAGTTTTAAAAATATTGTCAAAATTAGGTATTGCCATTAAAAAAAAACAAAGTTTGGTCCAGTTTTGATCTGTAGATGGCTCCCTAATCAAATTTTATGTACATCATTTAAAAGTAGACTTCATTTCTAATCGATTATTGGTACCAGTAATTTTCTTCTATTGTAATTTGTTGCATAGTTAGTAGGAGTGTTGTTTACTTTTTTTTCCACGACTGTACAATGAAGGTAGTGTTCTGTGGTTGGATGACAATGCCTACTCCTAATACTACTTTAAAAGAATAGAGAACGTGTGGTGCACTGCACTGTTAAAAATTTGACGGAAACTGTCCAGTCATTTGACCGTTTTTATGTAAAACGGTTACATAGCCGTAGTTTAACCGTAATCTGACCTTAATATGGGCAATAACATGGTCAAAATAGAATTAAATGAAACCGTTTTCTATAAAAACTCTCGAATAACTGGGCAGTTTGCTGAAAGTTTTCAACAGTGTAGTGATAAATAATGTAAAACATTAGTATTAAAGCCATTGACCCAGCATGGTTAACATATTACAGTTAATGAATGTGTGAGAATTTTTAAAAGATTAATTGTAATTTGTTACACATTCATAAAATTTGAAAATATTAAAAAATATTCGCAATTTAAAAAAAAAAAAAATCAAAATTAGCTTTAAATTGACAGTTGCAAAGAATGTGATGTCACAGCTGGTAAAAGAAACACTAGATTTATTTTAACACAATTATTCTAATTGGTAAATAAATCATATAAAATGCAAATTTCTAACTGGGCGAAAAATGTCCGGACTAGGATTCGAACCAGGGATCTCTTGGTTGAAGCCGCCGATGCTCTACCATCTGAGCTATCCCAGACAAATCTGGTGGAGCTTTTTTCACCCAGCTAACCTCATTGATTATAGCATATATTTGATATGATTTATTTACCAATTGAAATAACTGTGTTAAAATTAATCTAGTTTAATTACGTATCCAGCGTTTTCTGGAGTTCCATTACCTGCGATTTATTCTGTTGAGCTGAACCGGTTTTCAGATCAGATGCTATAATCAATATGGTTAGTTGGGTGAAAAAAGTTCCACCAGATTCATCCAGGATAGCTCAGATGGTAGAGCATTAGCGGCTTCAGCCAGAGATCACTGGTTTGATTCCTGGTACGGACATTTTTCATCCAGTTGGAAATTTACATTTGATATTGTAAAAGAATATCAGTACAGTGTGACAATTTGGAACATACAGAAACTGGGTAAAAAAAACATGAAATTTACATGGTGTAATTAATGTATAACCCATTATCTCTTTTCCAGTAATTCATGGGTCATCAATAGTCTATTGCAAGAAGTATTAGGTTGTCCCAAAAATCGCTTTAGCAATTCTCATAATATTTTTAAATTCATTTCGCAACACTTTATGAACATAAAAATCTTTCGGAAATACTTGGATTACTTGTGAAAAAATGAAGAAAACTCGTGAAGAAGAAAACTTAAAAAAAAAAAAATAGTGGTATAAATAGAATACAAAAATAGCCGCCAGTAGCCGCTCTGCTCATGATCTGGCGGAGCGTATTATTCTACACCGCGTTTCCATCTGCGAAAAACATCCTTTTTTTAAACTAGTCGGATGTGTCAATCCCAAAACTTTCTTCTATCTCATACATGTTAATACTTCAAAATTCGCTATCACAGTGCCAAAATTAAATCACAATTTATGCCCATCGTGAGGATTCTAAAACTCCGTGCATTAGTTCTTGAAATAAAGCTATTGCGTGACTCAGGTAAAATTCGGCATAGCAGCGCCATTTGCTGGGCGATTGACACCAAAACGTAATCAGAATTAATTCATGTCACCGATTAACTGAATCTGAAGTTTGATGAAAATCCGTGCATAAATTCTTGAGATAGAGATAATGCTGAAATCGTGAAAAATACAGCATAGCAGCGCCACCTGTTGAGCAATTTACAACAAAATGTAAACAGCATCTAGTCATGTCAAAAGTAGTAACCGAATCTGAAGTTTGATTGAAATCCGTGCATTAGTTCTTGAGATAGAGATGTTGCGGGAATCGTAAAAAATGCAGCATAGCAGCGCCACCTGTTGAGAGATGTAAACCAAAAATTAGTCAGCATCAACTGATATCAGGGACTATCTGAATATTAATTTTTATTAAATTCCGTGCATTACTTCTCGAGGTAGAGCGCCCACAAAATTTGTGTCACATACAGACAGACAGACTGATAGACAGACTCACAGACAGACATTTTGTAAAAACATGTTTTTTTTTGAATCCCTGATCCCTAAAACGTGTAAATTTATCAAAAACCGGAATTCGAAAATTTTTCACGAATCCAATACTTTCTTCTTATAAAGATAGAAGAAAGTAAAAATTAGTCACTTGGGACAAAAGTTGGATAATTTATGATAATATGGGACTCAAACAATCCCGGTCCAATCAAGACAAGGTTATCATCCCTTTCGCTAACGCCGGCGTCTACAACAAGAAAGTTTTGCTGTGTATTTAGTGGGATTGGAAGGATGTTATCTACTACGCGCTACTTCTACCAGATCATCAACTCTGAAAAAAACTGGTTGCAACTCGACAAACTGAAGGCAACAATAGCTAGGAAATGACGACAATTAATAAACAGATGAGGTGTCTTCCACCATGACAACGCTAATCCGCACGAATTTTTGGCTCTCAGAAACAAATTTATTGAATTCGATCGAGAGGTTCTATACCACACATCCTACTCCTCTCCGAACATTGCTCTGTCCGATTATTTCTTTCTTTCTCTTATAAATTCCCTTCGTCAAAAAATGGTCTCTTTAACGGGGTCCGGGACACATTTTCAAAAAAATTTTATTTTTTGAGTTAAATTTTTGAAATTTTCTGTGATGGTTAACCATATTATTTGTAAACAAAATCGCATGATAAAACTTCTAATAATTTTTTTAAAAAAATTTTAATTTTAAGTTTTGTTAAAAAAGTGGGGTAGTTTAAAATCGTTATAAATCGAAATATTATTTATAGAATTTCAATTTTTTTTCATTTAAATAAACAGAAATATATAAATTTTAATTTAGAGCCAGCATTTAAAAAAATATTAATTAAAAAAAAAAATTAAAAATATTTAACGAAAAAATTACAAAAAAAGTGGTGCAACTTTAAAAAAAAAAAAAATCATATTTTCAAAAGTAAATATTTTTTTCAAATATGCTGGCTCAAAAGTAAAGTAAAATAATTGAAAAAGATATGTTCCGAGTTTCAACCCTGTATCTTTAACGGTTCTCGAGTTATAAGAATTTAAATATGAGAAATGGTGAAAAAACCTATCATGAAGAAAAACGCAATTTCACAAGAACTTGTTTCCTTGACAACCATAGCTTGAAAGGCAGATTTTAAAAACAAACCAGAACGAAAAAATTAATATTTCCTGTTCTAATTAAAATAGAAATATGATTTAAACATCATTTTAAGCAGAAAACGGCAGAGAAATTTTTAATCCAAAAAAAAAAAAAAAAAAAAAAAAAAAAAAAAAAAAAAAAAAAAAAAAAAAAAAAAAAAAAAAAAAAATGAAAATTGGAAGATTTTTGTGTCTCGGACCCCCTTAAATGACATAAAAAATATCCTCGATAAGTATTTTGAAAGCAAATCACAAATGTTTTGGAAAGAAGGCATTATTAGCTTTAACCCTTTCAGGGGCAAGGTACTTTAATCGTAAAACGTTGAAATAATTGAATGACACCAGTACTTACAAGAAAATTCATTTGTAAATAAGTAAAAGTATATTTTCGCGTACTTAATAAAAGTGAAATGGTCATTAAAAAAATTCGGGTGCCCATATGGCAAATAGCTGGTTAAAATTATGTGATGACGTGACAGCAACACCGCCCTTCAAGGGGTTAAGAAGATATGGCAGAAGGTTAGATTAATTTCAACTTAATTACTCTAATTGGTAAACAATTCATATGAGCTGTAATTTTCCAACTGGGTGAAAAATGTCCGGGCAAGGTATCTCCTAGCTGAAGCTGCCAACGCTCTGCAAACTGAGCTAATCCCGAACGAATCTGGAGGATCTAATTCACCCATCCAACCTTATTAATTATAGCATCTGGTCTGATGTATGGATCAACTCAACGGAATAAATCACAGGTTACAGAACTGCAGTAAACGGTGGATATATAATTACACTTGATTAATTTTAACCCAATTATTCTAATTGGTAAATAAGACATATGAGTTGTAATTTTATGACTGGGCGGAAAAAAGTCCAAACAAGGATTCGAACCTGGGATCTCCTGGCTGAAACTGCCTACGCTCTTCGAACTGAGCTAACCCTGAACGAATCTGGAGGATCTAATTCACCCATCTAACCTTATTAATTATAGCATCTGGTCTGATATATGGATCAGTTCAACGGAATAAATCGCGGGTTACAGAACTCCAGTAAACGGTGGATATGTAATTACACTTGATTAATTTCAACGCAATTATTCTAATTGGTAAATAAGTCATATGAGTTGTAATTTTAGGACTGGGCGGGAAAAAGTCCGGACAAGGATTCGAACCTGGGATCTCTTGTTGAAGCTACCAATGTTCTGCGCACTGAGCTATCCCGGAGGAATCTGGATGATCTAATTCACCCCGCTAACATAGCATCATAGCATCTACTCTGATATATGAATCAACTCAACAGAATGAATCGCAGGTTATGGAACTCCAGTAAACGCTGGATACGTAATTAAACTAGATTAGTTTTAACACAATTATTCTAATTGGTAAATAATTCATATGAGTAGTAATTTTCCAGTTCGGCGAGACGCCCAGTTGGTTTTTTCCCCAGTTCGAAAATTTCAACTCATAATGACTAATTTACGAATTAGAATAATTGCGTTAAACATATATCAGACCAGATGCTATAATCAATGAGGTTGGGAGAATTAGATTCTCCAGATTCGTCTGGAATAGCTCAGTTGAAAAAGCATTGGTAGCTTAAGCCAAGAGATCCCTATTTTGAATCCTGGACCGGGCATTTTAAAACGTAAGTCATAGACATACAAGGTGTGTTCACAAAGTTTTAAGACTGGTCTGGGAATAGAAAATTTACTAAACAATTTTGTACAGCCAACCAAAACTCTTCGAAATATGACTCTTGGGCATCAACACACCGCTGCTAGCGTTTTTTCAATTGTTCATAGGCTCCCTGGAAGTCTTCGAAAGGCTGTTAAGGGACCTCGTCGTCGAAGCTGCCTTGATCGCTGGAATCATGTTGAATCGCTTCCCTTTCAGGTCTTTCTTAAGCCGAGGGAACAAAAAAAGGCCATTGGAAGCGATGTTGGCAGTAGGGGCTTGCAACAATAGTGCCACGTTAAACGTAGCCAAAACTTCGGCGGCGGCGAGCAATATGAGAGAGGGCGCATTATCGTGATGAACAATCCAATCGTCTCTGATGTCTGAGCGGAGTGCCGGATTCGTTTCTTCAAATGGTAGAGCAGTCCAGCGTAAAACTGAATATACCCCTCGGGATTGCACTAACACTCTAAAGCGAAAGCTGAGATCTCAAGGCGGTCATCGCTCATCGCTTGCATAAAACTGACCTGAGCTGGCGCGTCCGCCCAGACACGAGAGACGATTAGATTGGTCACCACGACAATGCGCTCTCTCACGCGTCACTCACCGCCGCCGAAGTTTTGGCTAAGTTTAACGTGGCAATACTTCCGCAAGCCCACTACAGCCAGTTGTAATTTTCCAACTAGAGAAAAAACCAACTCGGCATTTCGCCCATCTGGAAAATCACAACTCATATGAATTATTTACTAATTAGAATAATTGTGTCAAAATTAATCAAGTGTAATTACGTATCGAGCTTTTACTAGAGTATAACCTGCGATTTATTCTTTTGAGCTGATTCAGATATCAGACCAGATGCTATGATCGATGAGGTTAGCAGGGTTAATTAGATCTTCCACTTTTGTCTGGGACAGCTCAGTTGGAAAAGCATTGGTAACTTAATCCAAGAGATCCCTGGTTCAAATCTTGGGCAGGGCTTTTTTTTTTGTCCAGTTGGAAAGTTACAACTAATGGAAGATGGTTTCGGACAGAAGAGTACATATATACTTCAACAAAACCTTGCCGTTTTCGGAAATCTGCATTGTTCATTTTTTGTAAATTCGAAAGAAACTTTTGGGAAAACCTATTACTTCAGTTAAGTTATTTTTATAATAGTTTATTGAATGAATGTATTGATTTTGTAGGATCTGGTAAGGAAGTCTGCTGCGATGGTAACCAAGTTAATACATTTAATGATCAGCTAAAAGCTCTGGGACCATTGTTTAAACGCTGTCCTTCTTGTTACCATAACTTGGCTAATTTGTTTTGTCAGCAACTCTGCTCTCCAAAGCAAAGTCTTTTTATGGAGGTAATATAAATTACGATAATTCTACAGTCGTGTGGAGGAAAAGTAAGCACTCCCTACTAACTAATTATTATTGAGGAAAATTACTGGTACCAAACGACTGAAAATAAAGTCTACTTTTAAGTGATATATATAAAATTTGCTTTCTCTATATCAAAACGAACCCAAAATTTGTTTTTTTTTTCAATAGCAACACACAATTTCGACAATATTTTAAAAATATTCGATTCAAACTATGTCTAAAAACGAAATTTAAAGTCATTTGTATGATAAATTTTTGAATAATAAACAATTATAATTTAGACTTTCTAATGTCGTATTACATTTTTGTACTTTTATTAATATCTCCTGAAATTACAATCCTAATGTGGTAATTTTTGTCTGGTTATAATAGGAAAAAACCCCAACATAAATACATTGAATTTGTAATTTACAAAAATTTATAATATGAATTATGAAATTACTATTCGAAAAAATATGAATCACAACCTACAATTATTTTTGAGATTTATATTTATTAGGTCCTGCTACATGGAAATTCCCAATTTAAAATTTCTTCCAAGTAGTTATCAAATTATGCTTTAAAAATGTCAACATCGTTTAAGAGGACTCCTATGATGTGCAGTAAACCTAAATTTGGACTAGTATGTTGTGGCCATCACAAAACTTTCTCCTATATAAGTCACGTCAAATAAATCATTTAAATAGTACAAGAAATCACATCAATTTTGCACCAAATCATATCAAAGTATATCTGAATTTGAAGTTTGATGAAAATTCGTGCATTAGTGCTTGAGATAGAGCAATAGTGAAAATTCTGAAAAATGTAGCATAGCTGAGCCACTTGTTGAGCGATTTACACCAAAACATAAACAGCACTAATTGGTATCAAGGTCTGAATCTGAAGTTTGATAAAAAATTCGAGCATTAGTTATTGAGATAGAGCTATAGTGGAAATTCTGAAAAAATGCAGCATAGCAGCGCCACCTCTTCAGCAATTTGCACCAAAACATAAACATCACTAATCTATATCTAGGTATGTTAGAAAGTGTATAATGATTTACCGAAATTGCAAGACATTGTGAAATAATTACAGCTGTGTTTTCAAGATTGCATTTGATAGATGAAATCTTATTTTATCTGAGTGAAGAACAACTACCCATTTCCCTCTTTTCCCGTGCAGAGAGAGAAAAAGAAAAAAAAAGGAATTTCCAACATCTGGTATACATAAAAGTGTTGCACAACGAGATGCAATAAGAAAGACTAATGAACTCTGAAAACTTTTCTTCCTTTTTTTAGTCAGTCTCTAAATATATGCCCTAAGCAAAACACGCAGTGTGTCTGCGCTCTGAAAGTTAATTAAATATATAACTTTGAATGTAAATTTAATTTTAACTTTATCTATGTGCTTTTAATTAAATAGTGTAGTCCTGTGATCCTGTGCCCTCTTTTGTTACTGAGTGGAATATTTTCATGCTGATTCACTTTGGATTTTATAGCAGGTTGGATTACCCTACGCGGATTCAATCAACGCTGAAAATAAAGGTAGGAGCATGCCAATTTTATCTTTCTCCTTTTCTGTGAAGATGTTAAAAGGGAAAACATTATTTTCTAAATATAATTCATGAAGAGAAGCTCAGTTATTTAACTGCCGTGATTTCACAATAAAAATTCAATAGATTATGAGACAGACTGAAGGCTGTGAACACGGCAAGTTACCGCTCTCTTCTATTTAAACTATTGTGACAATAAATGAAAATAAACGAAAACTCTTGAAAGTTAAGAAACTAAAATAAAAGAAATCTTTTAAAGATAAAACAATGGCCTCCTCCCTAAAAGAAACTTTTAATATCGAAAAATTAAATCCGCATAACTATGCCCAATGGAGTTTTAAAACCCAGATGCTCCTAATGAGGGAAGATTTATTTAATTATACACAGGATGACCCCCCAACACCACTAACTACTGAGTGGACTAAGCGAGATAATCGTGCTAGGGCTACAATTATATTAACTTTAGAAGACTCATAACTTATTTATGTGAAAAATGAAACGACAGCCAAGACAACTTGGAATGTTTTAAAAACTATACACGAGCGCGCAAACCTTTCGAGCAAATTATATTTACTCAGAAAGTTATACAGTATAAAACTCGGGGAAAACGGAGATATGATAAATCATATCGTAAAAATACTAGAAACAGCCGACAGATTAAAGGCGATAGGGGAAGAAATTAAGGACACGCATTTATCCGCGTTACTTTTATGCTCCCTCCCACCGAGTTATGATACTTTGATTATCGCACTTGAAGCGAGAAATGAAGAGGAGTTAAACTCTGAATTTATAAAAGGAAAATTGACCGATGAGTATCAAAGAAGACAAGATAGCTCGAATAATACGTCGCGCGAAAATGCGTACAAAGCAGAAAAAAATAATACTAAACCACAATATCGCAAACAAGAACAAAATATGTTTTGTACATATTGTAAAAGACGAAATCACATAAAATTAAATTGTTGGTTCCTTAAGAATAAAAATTCAAATTCTAAAAACCAAACAATGAATAAAGGGAGACAGAATGCTGCATTATGTTCTGAAACGAACAAAATCACTCCGGAAGTAGAAGAACAAACAAACACACAGACTCTGGGGAATAGTAGCAAAGAAAACAAAACCACTTTAGATACAAAGGTGTCTAAAAACAATTGTTCCTTTTACGCGAACATTGAAAATAAATCTATCTGGATAATTGATTCAGGGAGCTCTTCACACCTTTGTAACGACATAAACCTATTCAGTGACATTGATACAAATAATAAGAACACAGTCACGATTGCAAACGGAAAAATTCTTGCTTCACACGGGACAGGCACAATAAAATTACAAACACTATCAAACGACATTACTTTAAATGAAGTTTTGTACGTGCCAGAAATACAGTCAAATTTAATGTCTGTTAATAAAGCAGTGAAGCATGGGTGTAAACTCATTTTTGAAAACGAAACCTGTAAATTAATCCAAAACGGCATAACCTTTATAGAAGGGAAAATTAAAGGTAATTTATATGAAGTAGACCTTTACAAACATAAACAAGTAAACTATGCGAATTTAGCTCATCAATGCAAGAATAAAAACTGTATTGAACTCATGCATAGGAGATTCGGACACAGAGATATAAATGCTTTAAAGCAACTGCAAACTAAAAGTTTAGCAACAGGTTTTAATATGGAAAATTGTAAACATGAAGTAATATGCGAAAGTTGCATAAAATGTAAATTAACAAATGCTCCGTATCCTAAACAAGCTACAAACAAAGCTAGTAAAATTCTCGATTTGATTCATTCTGATGTATGTGGCCCGATGCCAACAGAAAGTATGGGAGGAAAGAAATTCTTTCTCACATTTACTGATGATTTCAGTAGATTTACAATGGTATTTCTTTTATCAAAGAAAAGTGAAGTCATCACTAAACTAAAAGAGTACGTAGCCATAACGAAAAATAAATTCGGTCGCAATATAAAGGAATTAAGAACTGACAACGGCGGGGAATATACCAGTGATGAGATAGAAAATTACTTAAAAGAAGCAGGTATACACCATCAGCTAACCGTGCCAAATTCTCCAGCTCAAAACGGTGTTTCGGAGAGGAAGAATCGTACACTAGTTGAAATGACGCGATGCCTGTTATCGGAAGCGAAACTACCTCAGAAGTTTTGGGGTGAAGCTCTAAATACAGCGGTATACTTAACTAATCGACTCCCCACGAAAGCTCACAATTCTACTCCATACCAATTATGGACAAATAAAATACCGGATTTAAGCAACATTAGAATGTTTGGCTGCAAAGCTTACGCTTATCTCGACAAATCCCAAAGAGGAAAACTTGATGATAAAGCGATTGAAGGAATTTTTGTCGGTTACGACAATAGATCTAAAAGTTATAGGATCTATACTGGTAATAATAAAATTATACGAGCAAGAACCGTCAGATTTCTAGAAAACTTTAATTCAAACACAACACCAAATTTAAATCTGAAAAATGATAGCGAAGTTCAGAAACAACCCGAAAAAGCAGGGGAAAATTCCTCAGAAATTATAATAAGTATGCAGGAAGAAAAACAAACAGACAGTGAGGAAAATACAACAAATGAACCTAGAAGATCACAAAGATCGAATAGAGGTGTTCCACCAGACAGACTCGCATACATTACTAAAGAAAATAAAATTATAGAGCCGAAAAATTTCGAAGATATTAAAAATCTAAACAATCCACATGAGAAAAACCAATGGTACGAAGCAACTAGTGAAGAAATTGCTTCATTAATAAAAAATAACACCTGGGATCTAGTTGATCCTCCACCAGGCGTAAAAGTAATTGGAAATAAGTGGGTTTTTACGGTTAAATATAATTCAAATGGAGAAATTAATAAATACAAAGCGCGTTTGGTAGCGAAAGGCTATTCTCAAAAATTTGGTAGTGACTATTATGAAACCTTTGCACCAGTAGTAGCCTATACAACGCTAAGAGCATTTCTAGCGTGTGCAGCTCACAAAAACTTAAATGTAAACCATTTAGATATTAAAACCGCGTTTCTCCATGGAAATTTAGAAGAAGTTGTTTATATGTCGCAACCAGAAGGACATATTAAACCGGGTGAAGAAAATAAAGTATGTAAGCTAAGAAAGGCTATATATGGCCTAAAACAAGCAGCAAGAGCATGGAATATTAAAATAGCTGAAAGTTTAAACAAACTAGGTTTTGTGCAAAGCACCGCTGATCCATGTCTCTTCACACGAGAAACTAACGGAAATAAAACTTATATCATCATTTATGTCGACGATCTGTTAATTTCAGGAGATACTAAGGAAATAAATGAAATAATGAAACAACTTAGTAAAGAATACGAAGTGAAAAATTTAGGTATGGTAAATTACTACTTAGGCATAAACATAAAAAGAATTAAAGAAGGAACTTATGCACTCGATCAGGAAAATAAAATAAAAGAACTGATTGAAAAATTTAATTTAAAGGACTCTAAACCTTGTGATACTCCGATGGAGGCAGGTTACTTAAACTTAGATGACGATGAAAATTTACTACCTAATAATCATAAGTATAGACAAGCCATAGGGGCATTGCTATACATAGCTACGATAACTCGTCCAGATATTTCAGCGGCTATTAACATCCTTAGTCGCAGAAATGAGAAACCAAGAGAAAAAGACTGGAGGGCAGTCAAGAGGGTTATAAGATATTTAAAAACAACACAAGAATTAAAATTAGTTATAAGCAACGAATATGATCCGATTCTGACGACATTTGCAGATTCAGATTGGGCAGGAGATAAAAGTGATCGAAAATCAACCACAGGAAATTTAAGTAAATTAGGAAATGCAGCGATTTCCTGGTCAACAAAAAAGCAAAACTCAGTTGCATTATCATCTGCTGAGGCTGAGTATATTTCCGCAGCCACATCAGCACAAGAAACCATATGGTTGATAAAGCTATTAGGGGATCTAGATTTAAACCAAAACCTACCAATTATTCTGTATGAGGATAATGTGTCATGCATCAAGATGACTCAAAATTATAAACATCATTCAAAAACAAAGCACGTGGATATCAAATTTAATTCAATTAAAGATTTACGAGAGAAGGGAATCATAGAATTAGAATATTGTCCCAGTAAGGAAATGACTGCAGACATCTTTACGAAGCCCCTTCCCAAACCTGACTTTATCAAACACAGAGACAACTTGAACTTAAGAACTATTGCAACTTCAGAAATCAAGCAGGGGTGTTAGAAAGTGTATAATGATTTACCGAAATTGCAAGACATTGTGAAATAATTACAGCTGTGTTTTCAAGATTGCATTTGATAGATGAAATCTTATTTTATCTGAGTGAAGAACAACTACCCATTTCCCTCTTTTCCCGTGCAGAGAGAGAAAAAGAAAAAAAAAGGAATTTCCAACATCTGGTATACATAAAAGTGTTGCACAACGAGATGCAATAAGAAAGACTAATGAACTCTGAAAACTTTTCTTCCTTTTTTTAGTCAGTCTCTAAATATATGCCCTAAGCAAAACACGCAGTGTGTCTGCGCTCTGAAAGTTAATTAAATATATAACTTTGAATGTAAATTTAATTTTAACTTTATCTATGTGCTTTTAATTAAATAGTGTAGTCCTGTGATCCTGTGCCCTCTTTTGTTACTGAGTGGAATATTTTCATGCTGATTCACTTTGGATTTTATAGCAGGTTGGATTACCCTACGCGGATTCAATCAACGCTGAAAATAAAGGTAGGAGCATGCCAATTTTATCTTTCTCCTTTTCTGTGAAGATGTTAAAAGGGAAAACATTATTTTCTAAATATAATTCATGAAGAGAAGCTCAGTTATTTAACTGCCGTGATTTCACAATAAAAATTCAATAAGGTATACCTGAATCTGAAGTTTGTTGAAAATCCAAGCAATAGCTCTTGAGATAAAGCTATTGCGGTAATCGTAAAAAATGCAGCATAGTACCTCTTGAGCGATTTACATCAAATTATATAAAACGTCATTTCATGTCAAGGACTAACAGTATCTGAAATTTGATGAAATTCCGTGCATTATTTATGCAGATTCAGCTATTGTGGAAATCGTGAAAAATGTTGCATAGCAGCGCCACCTGTTGAGCGATTTATGCCAAAACATAAATGGCACTAATCCATATCTAGGTATATCTGAATCTGAAGTTTGTCGAAAATCCAAGCAATAGTTCTTGAGATAGAGCTATTGCGGAAATCGCAAAAAATGCAGCATAGCAGAGCTACCTGTTGAGCGATTTACACCAAAACGTATAAAACATCGATTCATATCAAGGATGAACTGAATCTGAAGTTTGATGAAAATCTGTGCATTAGTTCTGGAGATTGAGCTATTGTGGAAATCGTGAAAAATACTGCATAGCAGCACCACCTGTCGAGCGATTTACACCAACAACTAATCAGCTCCAACTTATATCAAGGTCTAACTGAATATAAATTTTTATTAAATTCCGTGCATTAGTTCTTGAGATAGAGCGCCCACAAAATTTGTGTCACATACAGACAGACATTTTGTAATAACATCTTTTTCGGGATCTCTGACACCTAAAACATGTAAATCGAAAGTTTTCACGAATCCAATACTTTCTTCTTGTGAAGATAGAAGAAAGTAAAAAAATATGTTTTATTCATTTTATTGAAACATTTCGTTTGGCAATAGCCGAAACATACTAAGCGAGTGAAATGGTCATATTGGCAAGAAATAACACATTAATAGAAGTGACATAGTCATTGAGTAGCATTTCAACAATCGAGTACCGAACTTCATTTTGGATATCCCTAAAATAAACACTTTTTAAAATTATTAATTTCTCTGAAACTAATCGCACGAACTTCATAAAAATTTGTTTTTATGCTAATTGAAGGGTGTAGAGTTTATTTATAGTGTCAAACTTGAGTATTGCTATTAATAAACAAAGTTTGGGTTCGTTTTTATATGTTGATGACTCCTAAGCAAATTTTAAATACATCATTTAAAAATAGACTTTATTTTCAATCGTTTTCTGCCAATAACTTTCTTTTGCGGTAACTTGTTGCAGAGGGTATTTACTTTCTTTTTCACGACTGTACAATGTGCATGTCAAGCAGAAAGTTATAAAATGTGAAATTATTAAGTTTAAAGGTATGTCAGAATCACTGTATATTACTAAAAATAAACTTTATTACATTAAAAAAGCGCTAAAAAGTTATTAGCTATATAAGTTGTATGAGTTTGTTAGGGGAAGTAGAGGGTGTTTACTTTTTATTTTTCACGACTGTACAATATACATGTCAAGCAGAAAATTAGAAAATGTGAAATTATTAAGTTTGAAGATATGTCAGAATCACTGTATATTACTAAAAATAAACTTTAATACATTAAAAAAGCGCTAAAAATTTATTACTTATATAAGTTGTATGAGTTTGTTACTGACATGTGATGTGTGAGTTTGTTATCAACACATGTTTCAGTGCCAACCGTTATCATTTTCAAGGTATAAATAAACAGTGATATGTGATTCTACTGCCCACCCTCTCTTGACATCAATGACGTCATTATGATTTACATGCAGATTTCTAATTTTCAACTACTGAAAATTTTCATGCAACAGCTTAGATCATCCAAAAGTATCGAATAATAGCATATAGTTCTTTTTCATAATAAAATTTCAGTAATTTCGAAAGTCAAAGGTAAATAAAATCTAAAGGGATAAATAATTATTTTATCATTAAAAATGTGCAAGTTATCTTTAACAATAACATTGTTATTTATTCGTACATTTCATTTTGCTTCAGTCATCCATGAAGCTATTGAAACTTTACTAGGTCAAGGAACTGTCTTCAATGATCTGTATTTTTTTGGATTATTTAAGCTGTGGCATGAAATTTTTCAGAAGTGGAAAAATAGAAATCAGAATGCAATACGCAGTGAAATCCATTGATATTAGTAGATGGCGCAATCAGCCCACAGTCTCTGTTTTGATACTTCGAAAATGTTACTGAATGGTAATGAAATACACAGGGTGTTCACACTCGACGATGTCCAACGGCTAATTTCTAAACCGTTAGTCATAGACCTACAAGGTGTGTTCACAAAGTTTCAAAACTGGACTGAGAATACAAAATTTATCAAACAATTTTGTACAATAAAACAATAATAACTATTTAAACTTACTGGTGAGAATTTGGAATCCCCCAATAAAAAATCAATCAGATGCGGTAACACTGTGGTATTCCGCATCTGGCTGAATTTGTTTGTAGGGATTCCGAATTCTCACCAGTAAGTTTAAATAGTTATTATTGCTTTATGAGAAGATAGATATTCCACAAATAAAATAAAACAAAAATGCTATTCAAAAATTTTCCGGTGTGAATTCCAACACTAGTGAGAAATCGGTCGATTAATGATGAAGTCATACTCGTGTCCTCTGGCCTTGAGTATTTCGATGGCAGCGCCGGTATACGTGCTGAATAAAGTGCTCGGAATCTTTGATTATTCTCACCAGTTATTTTTCATTGTAAATTTCGCATTATTTAATCAGGGCATTTTCTCGATTCAGCTAGGCCAAAATTTCTGTTAGAGAAAATACCGCTGATAAAAGATTAGAAATTCCGTAAGAGACGCTCGTGCCCAAGGGGTTAAGGGTTTTTTCCATTTAAAGATGCGTGCATTAATGTGCTGATATCAAACTTTTCCTACAAATAGATAAAAAACGATTTAATGACACGCGAAAAATTGTGTCAAGACAGTTATCAATTAAAAAAGAAATGTAATTATATGGCTCTAAAATAACTTTTTAAACTACACTAAAGTTTGTATACAGATGGTAAAGGGAAGTTAACATTGATTAACCCTTTTAAGACGGCATCCCTTACACAAATTTTATTTGGTTGGCACCGCTTTTTTAAAACAGTTTATTTTTCTTGTAAAATACCAATCAATACACTAATGTAAAAAGACAAATATTACATTTATTTATTAATGGTGCCATAAACAAATTCCACATGCACCTTTTGACGATGCATATATGCATCACCCGTCCCGAATGGGTTAAGAGAGGAAAGAACTTTACAGCAAGATAGTTATCGCATACACACACCTGTATGAAACATTTGCAAATTAGCTTATTGAAAATTAATAGAGGTTCTATGAAGTAAGATAAAATATGAGTATGTTCTTAATTCACATTTAGCACTTATTGGTCTTGAGTAGCACTGAATAGCGATTTCAATATTGACGAGAGAATGAGATTGATGGGAATGCAACAATTAAACCTCGATTTCTGTTATTTACTTATTTTTAACCCTTAAATGCGCGATTTTTTATTTTGTTTCGAAAAATTATATAGGATTCTCTGAAAGGTTTATTACACAGGAAAAATAGTGAAAAAAATAAGAGATACATTTTTCATACAATACGCCATTTTTTTTTCTTCTGTTGTACATCTGCAATGTAAGTAAAAACTACTGTCGTGTGGCTGGTTAACGCTAAAATATTGCAATTGTAAATATTGTAAATACTGTAAAAATATTGTAAATATTTTAATAAGTATGTCTCCAAATACCTTATTTTATGTAATTATTTATTTTATAAAACTTAACCTTTAACCCTTTAACACGGGAATGCTCGCGCATATCCAGGATATGAACGATTAACACTTTGCCACCAATAAATTCAAACAAAAATCGTCATTTTATTTAATCGTTGACATTGCTCACAAAAATAATTTGACGATTACTTTTCGAAAATTAGTGGTGAGAAATGTAATAACCGTGCCCATCCTGGGTATGACATACCCTGCGCGAGCAATCCCGGGTTAATTCCCTTGATAGAATACGTTCTGGAAATTACGTAGTCCAGAGAACCTGACTTTACACCAGAAAGTTTCAATTGTTAATTTCGCTTTATTTAAATACGGATCGTCTGTTATTAATTAAAGCAATTATCACTATTTTCATTTTCTGGTGTTAATTACGTATATGCGAATAAAAAAATCTATTAAATTCAAAACAATGTTTTTTGCATATATGCAAAGCTGCTAAAGGGTTAACTTAGTACGACTAAAATATGTAGCTAATTTTTGTCCATATTGCTCTTTGTGTTTGACAATGAATGTGGCTCTTAATGTTTTATATAGATCTGTGTATGCAATCATTACCTTGTCGTACAAATTCAACGGTTCTTTTCCCCATTTAATCAATGTCAATTTATTTTTACCAGCTGTATATAAACTTTAGTGTAGTCAAAAAGTTGATTTTGAAGCCGCAGACATAGATTCCCTTTTTTAAACCCATTCATGGGCAGAAAAATTATGTCTGCAAAATGATAAAATAATTGACTCGCACAAGAATTTTCAAAGGAATTCCTTTGAAAAAAAATACTAAAATTTAAGTGTAAAAATGTGTGAAAAAGTTTAAGAAAGTGTAAAAAAAGTGTATAAAAGGATAAAAAAAATAATGCTTTTCTTACACTTTCATGATAAAAGCAAAATTTTATTAAAATATTCTTGGTGCCATTTGTCAGTTTTCAAATAAAAATTAGGTGATCACGCCGTGTGATCACAGCCCTTGAAATGGTTAATAGCTAACTCGCTTGTGACAATTTTTCACTAATGCATGCTTTTTTAAATAATAAATGTAGATTCTTATACGTATGTATATTTTTTCAGGTGACTGCATCCACAAACAATTCTGTTGATGGAATCGATTATTATATGACAGAGTCTTATACTACTGGGCTTTTTGATTCCTGCAAAAATGTCAAGCTGGCTGGAACAACTTCTCGAGCTATCGAAATATCCTGCGGGGTTTATTCCACCGATTGCACAGCTCATATCTGGTTGGAGTACATAGGAGGTCATGATCCATCTCCTTATGATATAAATTTTCACTTTGAGAAGACTAATAATGTTACTGTAAAGGATAAAACGTTTTATCCTATGAATGAGACAATAATACCTTGTTCTAAAGCTGTTAACGAATTTGGTATTCCCTGCTCATGTGTGGATTGCCCTTGTATTACTACTCTACCCCCACAACCTCCAATTTCAACAATCTTACCCCCACAACCTCCAATTTCAACAATTTTACCACCACAACCTCCAATTTCAACAATTTTACCCCCACAACCTCCAACTTCATCACCTCCACCTCCACCTCCACCACCACAACCTCCAGCTTCATCACTTTCACCCACACCACTTCCAACTTCATTTTATCCACCTTCCTCACCACCACCTTCATCACCTCCGCCACCACTACCAGAACCCGAGGAAAAGTTCCTAGGCTTACCATTATTGGTGGGAGTAATGGCACTTGTGTTTGTTGTTATCGTTGTTATCGCAATCATTATTGGTGTATTTGCCTACAGAAAGGGCTATCAAAGAGGTGTTAATAAGGTCGCTACTAATACTATGGTTTTATTATGATAATCTGCCTATATTGATAGTGGTCATGATCGTAGCAGATTCTCTGCAGAACTAATGAAAATAAAACTGTTTATAATCATAATTCGTTTCAGTATAAACTTGTTTATAATAACAAAGAATTACATAAATAAATGAAGCTATAGAACATTAAAAACTGTGATGTTTATGTTGGCGATTAAAAATTTAAATTTTCTGAAAGATGTATTTGTTAATTTTACATTAACATTTTTAGGAGGTTAGAGGAAATGGTTATTGATAAAGACAGGGGCGCGCCTACCCGGTTTGCCATGAATGCGGCGCACACAAGCGCCAGGATAGTTATGGGGCCAAAGATTTAAGACGGTGACGAAATATTTGAAAAAAAATTAATTTAATTATATTAAAATTATTTACATTTCTTTGGTATATTAATTAGGTTTTATAGATTTACATCAAAAATTATTTATAATTGCACATCTTTTATTACTTTTTTTTACATTTAATTTTATTCTGATTGGTAATTTTGAATTTTCTGTTGCGATTTTGGCTATTATTGAAAATAGTGTTATCAGAGGTGTTTTAACGCACTCTTAACCCATTAACCGCCAAAACTATAAACTAAGAATTTTCAAATTTCTTGTTGAAAGTCGTTTGCCACCACAAAGTCAAAAATGTAATTTTCTCATTATTAAAATAACAAAATTTATGCCAATAAATAAGGCATTTTTTTTAAATTCTAAAATAGTGGTGGAAAAGTAATTAATCGAAGTACGAGAAATTATTTTGGCAGTTGCGTGAATGCAACACCAGCGAGTAATGGATTAAGGGAAGACAAGATTGGATGCAAACATACAGGAAATATGCGAAATTTAAGATCCGTTTCCTCGTAAACTACTTGACCGATTTCGATGAAATTTTGAATCCCCGTTCACTGGATTATGCTCAAGACTTATGGCAGCCAGTTTTTTTTTCTGCGGCTAAAACTTTTTATTTTAGAGCAGGGCAATTCCACAGAAAATCATCGTTTTTTCGGGGGGGGGGATCAAATTTATAATATGTTTAATTTAAAAGTATGATTGGAAAGCTTGATATTTTTATATTCTATAGAAAAATCCTAATAAAAAGGTATTGTAAATTACTGTTTATAAACTAAGTTAAGTACTATTATTGTCTTTGTAAAGTCATAATGTTACGTCAGTTACACAATAAAAGTTACGTCAGTTACACGTGTAAATGCCATTTTTTCCTTTTTTATTATTCAGAAATTAATCAAACAAGTTACTGTTATAATTTGGCATTACTTAGTGTTGATGAGAACATTAAATCAATTTTTTTAACTCGATAGCTTTGATAAATTTTACACTTAAGTGAAAGCAGAAAAAATGCTTGTATATTATTGTTACGTCAGTTACAGAATTTTTAATTGCAATTTTGGGGGCTCAAAGAGAGATTGAAATAATCTGCAGGTATTTGGGCATTAAGAACTTAGTAAGAAATATATTAAATTGTAAAAAAATGTTCTAGCTTTATTAGTAAATTTTCTACATAGATTTGAAAACAAAATTCAATGATAAAATGTTACGTCAGTTACGATGGAGTTACCCAGCAATGGCAATTTTTAAGAAATTTTCCATTTTTCAGAATTTTTTTTCTGAAAACTAATTATTTTTTTTAAACTGTCTACCATATACGATCTTATATTTATACTCTACTACCCCCCAAAAATTATCAAAGTCGCTCGAGAATGAAATTTTTACCTGAAAAGTACCATTTTTCAGGAGAGCCAAAAAACTTAGATATTCACAATTCCAGCTCTTCGCAAATGACAAATCGAGTTTTCTGGTTGCCTATCAACACAACAGACTTTGGGAGTATCGATAGTCGGTCTAATATTTGTAAACCTTTTTGATGAAAGAAAAGACTGGGTGGAATGCTAGAGGAAATATGCGAGCGTTAAGACACGTTTACTCGTAAACTACCCGACCGATTTTGATGAAATTTTGAATCCCTGGTCACTGGATTATGCTCAAGACTTATGGCAGACAGTTTTTTTTTCTAGGACTAAAACTTTTTATTTTAGAGCAATGGCAATTTTTCAGAAATTTTCTATTTCCAGAATTTTTTTTTTTTTTCCCTGAAAGTATTTTTTTTTTAACTGTCTGCTACATATTGCTTACCCGCTAGAAAAGTGACACATCTCACAAAAATTCCATTAATAGGTTCGGCATAGGTGTGCTTGCAACACAAATAGTTTCATGCGTGTAGTTACACGGGAAATCGCTTTATTACGCCATATGTCCGTTTGTGACCACAGAAGAGGGATGGATTGTGCGGGAGGTAAAATTACCCAACTCTTCAAACCTCATCCAACGTCTTCATTCTTAAGGGTTTTAAGCTTTTATGCACATTTTTATTCCTGAATGCAGAGTTAAGAGCTATAATTTCATGTTACAGTAAAATTATGCAATTTTTCTTTTGCCTCTCCTGTAAAATTAACTTTTCTCCAGATGTGTCACATTTCTTGCGGGTAAGTGATATGATCTTATATTTATATTCTACCACGAATTTTTTTTTTTTTTATTGAAATCGCTTGAGTACTTTGGGAGTTAATGGAGTATTTAGCTGAAAAGGACAATTTTTGGGAGAGCTAAAAAACTTACAAAATTTAACTGATAAAATTTAGTTACATATACCTACAGGGTTTCGCACGCTCTAGAGCCATGTCCCATTTTGTTAGGATTCTTCCACCAGTAATCGCATAAAACTATCATCTAGCTAGTGAATCATAAATTCATAAGGAAGAAAATTATTTTTATAATTTACAGGTGATAAGAGTCCTTACAAAATAGGGCGTGGCTTAATGGCGCGCGAACCCTGATATAATAAATGAGTATAAAATGTTAGAGTAAAATTAATGTGAGTGGGCGTGGCGTCACAGTCTTGTCTTCCCTTGAAGTTCTTTGCGATTAAATAGGATGCCACAAAAAAAATCTAATATGTTTTAGTGGTTACCAAAAAAAAAAAAAAAAGCGTAAAAACTAACAGCTACGTACTAGATAAACTCAATTTTTATTTCGTCATAGATGCTTTTACAAAATTTAATCTGCCGGCTGAAATCGCAGAAATAACCTTTATAGGAGTTTTTCAGTTTGGGCTGGCGTTAAAGCAAGCCGATGTGAAGACCCCCTCATTAGTCTCCGAGTACGGGCGCTTCCTATGAGGTGTCCGGCGATTACGAGTCGATGATGTGACGGAGCCCTTGCATCGGGTCGAGCCTTTTCCGACCCCTCTTTAAAGTTTTATTGAGTCGGGTTCTGTCGTGATGTTCGGAAGCGGGGTCCCTTGAGAACGCCGTGGCGGCTCTTTCTTAGCTCTCGTTTGGTGATCAGTAGTGATCAGGAAAACGTATCTAGTTGTCTTACAAAATTTAACTGTGAAATCTGTAAGAATACTTGGCAGAAGAATGAAAAATAATTAATCTGTTTTATTGAATTTTATTTACCTTGTTACCTTTAATTTTGCCCTTAATTAACCTTGTTAAACTTCTTTTTTAAAATGGAAGAACTGCGTTGCGTTTTTATAGAGAGTAAACAAATTTTTTAACGAGGCTTTATTTAAAATTTTATAATTTTAAAATTTATGACATTCTAAGCTTTATCATTTTTAAACTCAACGATTTTACCATATTCTTAAAATGTAATAAGTGATCAAAAACTGCACGAATGTAAAGTACAATTCGCAACTTGTTTTGGCGTATTTGAAAATATCTAAAAGTGGAGGGATTTCTTCAAGGGGGGGGGGGGATAAAGACGCCTATTAAAGTTCTACACACAGGCGCTCAACACTCCTGGCACGTCTCTGGACATACAGACTCTGTTTCAATGGAATTACAGACAGATTTTACTATACTGTCATAATTTGTCTTATTGTCTTATTTTTTATCCATATAATTGAGAAATTGCTCATTTAGTTTTTTCTAATTTTAGATTAATTACAAGTACATCATCTAATATATCTTATTATTTTATTTAATTAAAACTGATCCAGTAGAATTTAAATCTATTCACAAATTGTGTTTCCCCAGAAATGAATAACAGAAGAAAAAAAGGGAACATGATACTGAATCAGAAAAACTCAGTGTAAATGAACAAAAGGATCAGATTTAAACGGAAAGAGCAAATTGAAGATTTTTGTTACTGCTTCTAGAATAAGTTTATTTAGTCTTAGTTTTAAAATGTAGTTCTTAAATCTCATTATAATGTTTAATGCATAAATTTGAAAAAGTGTCAATAAATATCGCTGGCTAGCAAGAAAAGTGAAACAAGTTGGCAAAAGTAAATTTCACAGGAGAGGCAAAAGAAAATGTGCATGATTTTACTGTAACATGAAATTATAGCACTTAGCTCTGCATGCAGGAATTAAAAAGTACATAAAAGTATAAAACCCTAAAGAATAAAGAATAAAGACGTAGGATGAGGTTCGGAGTGTTGGATAATTTTACTTCCCTACACAATATACCCTCTTCTTTGGCCACAAATGATAATATAGCATAATAAAGTGATTTTCCGTATAACTACACTTAGAAACTGTTTGTATAGGACACACCTATGACAGACAAATTAGCAGAATAAAACGCAAAATGAATTTTTGCGAGATGTGTCACTTTTCTTTTGATTGAGCCATATTATCATCAACTTTCTAAGCCAAATGTAAGTTCTGTTAATCTATTTGAAAATAAAGTTCAGAATTAAAATCAAAATATTAGATAAATAGAGATAGATTAATGTAAACAATATTTCAAGATGACTAACCGGAACTTTTTCGAGGGAGAAAAAAATAATAAATTATAAATTTTAGGATAAATTTAATCTGATGTCTGAAATTTTAAGATTACAAAGCCTTAAGCCTATTGGTCACCCAACTTCTGAATTCCTCACACTTATGTTAAGTCTATGGTCATTTGATGCATTCCTATATTTAAAATATTTCTTCGGGAAATTAAATTTCTGCGTGCTTTTCTTATAAGATGTCTCTTTTTTTCTGAGTTCTCAAAATATTTTTTAAATGTATGCGTAATTTTATATGGAGTGATAAAAACTTACTCACAGTTCGTCAGCTTTTAACACATAAAATATTAAATTAAGCATAGATTTTAGAAATACTTTGAGAACTACAAAAAACTAGTCTTTGGGGACCGCCATAATACTTACCCATCATGGATAAGCATAATTTAAAATATCAAAATAAAATATGTGTAAACTATTTATAAAATGAATTGCAATTCCAAAATAAAACTTAAACGTATTTGTTGTCAATTTGTTCTGTAGATAGAGAATCGTGGCTTGAGGAAGTCATAAACTTTAAATGCTCTATTTCTGAATTGCGTAAAAGAAACAATATTATAACTCCTAAAATGATAATCATATTAACTAACGGTCTACTGCGTCGGAGTAAGCGCCTCCTTTGCAAATAAAATATATCTTTGAGTTGAAATTTGAATGAAATACAATGTCATGAAAAATCGAAGAGTGTGGAAAATACGATTACAAATATCTCGGCAACTCATTATTCGATCGACTTCGTTTATATGCAAAATTTATGTTTTTTTTTTATATTCACTCCTCAAAATAAACAATTTCGAAATTTTTTATATACCTTTTATCAGAGCGAATATTTAGAGAGTCAAAAAAAAATGTTCCGGATAATCGAGGTTACTGAAATTCAGTAGTCTTTTTCTCATTATTACGTACTAAGTGCGCACCAAATTTCAAGTCTCTATCTCAATTTGTTCGGGAAATAGAGCGTTTACAGACACACAGACAGACGGACGGCAATTTTTTTTCTAAAAATATGTTTTCGGAATCTTCAGTGTCTGAAACGTATAAATCCGTCAATTTTTTTTTTCGATTTTTAAAACGATTTCAAGATTTACCCTATACTACGTGTGATGGGTAAGTAAAAGAAACATCTTTTTAGAGGAGAACACATAAAAAATCAGTTAAAAGATTAATTTCCCGAAGAGATATTTTAAATATACGAAAGCATTCTACGCCCACAGACATAGAATTAGAAAGGAGGCTTCGGAAGCAGAGTGACGAGCAGCCTTAATGAAAATCAGGCTTCAGATTAATTAGAATGAGGAATGGGTATAATATAAGCTATAAATGTTGAATACACACACACACACACAAAAATTAACATCAATAACAATAATCTAAGCATCATCTAAGTATTTTATATTTAAATGCAGTGTATAAATTTGTTTAACATGCTAATCATTTTATTATCTCTCATATCAGATGTATTGCAGTCAAATGTTTTTTGTCTATAACGACAAAATAATGCTTCAGTCAAAATATATAAAGCATCCTGATGAAGTGAAGCGAGACTTGGAGATTGGACAAGTTAATAAAAAATAAATTTATTTCATATATATTTAAAAACATCTTTTACTAGCCACTATTTTGTAAAAGTATAAATTATTTCCGATTTACCTCTATCCGTCTTTGGGCACATATGTGGACATTTAGTTTTCAACACTTTCCAACAAAGTTGAAAAGTGTGTATGCATTAGGTTTGTCTGTCCGTCTGTCTACGCTCTAACTCCCGTAAATATACTCGGATTTTCATGCAATTGATAAAGGTTATTTAGAGTCACCAAAGCATGTTTGTTATTGTATATGAAGCATGTAGGATTAATAGTTCATTTACAGGGGCACTCAAAAGTATTTCATTATATTATGGTATAAGGGGGAAAATCGTTTGCAGAGTATTTTAATGACATGACGCTATTTCAAATGTATTGAAACTGATATAAATCACTGAATTTCACTACGATTACGTTAGAACAGGGCATTCATAGCAAGATTTTATTCATGTATAGGGAGACACAAAAGAAATCGGTTGCAGTACTACCATTGAGTAGTAAGTGCTGGAGTGTACGGATTAACACTCGGTATGTGCTTTTAAATGTAATTAATTTTTTGCATGTTACTCGTTATATATAAATTCTATATCTCATATACAGGGCTGCACAAAAGTATTCACGTACCAGGACGTCCTTATTAGAGGAAATTGCTGAAGGCGAATTTTCAACTGAAGTACATGTATTTCTTAAGTGAACTAAATTTTGGCTTGCATGTAGTTAATAGCTACAAATCTATAAATCATATACAGGGCTGCCGAAAAAAAAAAAAAAAACAGATAATTTTTCGATTGTAGATGGGAACAGCTTACATTGGGATTTGAAATGTGTTATGCTTTTCCATATGGTTGAATTAGTCGTAATATTTTAATTTTTTAAACGGTGTAGTTTTGCTACATTATTCTGATCGGGTTTGAAAGTGTTTTATAATCTATGTTTGGCGCATGATTTTTCTTTCTTGTTTATAATTATAGTTACTGCCAATAATAAAAAGAACAAAAATTTTATAATAATATATTCACTACAGAATCCTTGAACTAGAGAAGTAAAAATTTTATGGTTTGACTGCACTGATAATGTTATTTCCGATGTACAGTTAGAGATATATATATAAAAAAAAAACGTGAAGTAATTTTTCGGCAGACAGTGTTTTTGGATTTTTTTGAAATCGTTAATATATGATAAAAATAGTATCAGTTATAATAAATATATTAAGTTTTAATAATTTGTAGAAATGTAAGAAAGAAATTTATTGCTAGGTTTTTTTTTTTTATAAGAAATCATTTCACTCATAAATTACTATTAACACTCAGCGGCCACAAATGCGTACATTATTTATTTTTGTAACTTTGTATTGTTTTTCCTTTTTTTTTTCTTTTTGAATTCCTATTAATATAAAATACTAGGGGGCTCTGCCACCCGCAAGCTACGCTCGCCAACCCCCGTTCAGACACCGCAAAATCTAAAAACACGCTAATCTTATGGGGTTTAAAAATATTAGAGAAGATTGAATTATACTGAAAAAAGCTGTGCAGATCTCCCTGTAAACGGGTTTCCATTCAATTCCCTTTGATTGCAAAAATTTAAGGGCGAATCAGTTGCTGTTAAGACATCCAATGCTTGTTTTCGTTTTTGATTAAAGAGGATGAGTTAAACATTTGAAAATAAGCTAAAATAAAATAAATTAAATATACAGAGTCTTTGTCTCCCGGTATTTTAAAACAATCTCTATAACAATAGCCTAAGTCATGTGACTATCATCAACAGTTCCAAGCGGACCACTTCGCTTTTTATACTCTAGGTGCCATTTTGGTACTTTAATGTTAGCTAGGCACAGGTGATAAGTCGCCAAATATTATTTTATCGCCATCATTTCATCGATATTATAATAGTTCAAATCACCAACTGCCATAAACAAATACGGTCGCCCCCTTCGCCGTTCATATGAAAGTTTGGCAAAGATGTCATATACGTCCCATATTGGCGCGACTTTTTAACGACGCCAATTTGAGAAACGCATAAACAGCAATATCCGGCTTACCATATCAAGCAAAATAACGATACTTTGGCGCCAGTTATGTGTCCGTTCCGTATATGGCATTGGCGTCAGAAAAAAATCGCGCCAATACGGGGCCGTAAGTTTTCCATTTTGATTAAAAAATCAAAAAAAATTTTTTTCGAATAAAACTACATTAAAAGTAAAACTATTATAAGTATTACTTTTTTTTTTTTCAACTCGCCAGTTAGCATTTTTTTTTTCCGAGTGGTAATATTTGGGCAGATACGTACCGCAGGTTTGGTGTGATTTTTATTTTTTTTACGAAAATTTGACGAAAACCTCGTTTTCAAATACCAGTTCCATATGCATTTTCGGTAATCCTTAGATATCCCGTCGACCAAAAATCTATCGCCAGACTATAAGATTAAATGAAAAAAATGGTTGATCGTATATTAATTTATTTGTTCTTTCGTTACTTAAAATAAAAATTATGTCAATTTGTATAATTTGGCGATTTATATAATTTGACGAAATTGGTCGACGGAATAACTAAGTAGTACTGTATTTCTTAATTATTTTCTAGTAATTTCTAAAGAAAATATCAAAAAAAATAATTAATAATCATAGAACAAAATAATTTATATAATTTGTAAAAAGAAATAAAAGTAAATAAATCTTTAATATCAAATAAACAAATATAGCCGGGTTACCATATCAACCTTTTCTGAAAAAAAAAAAAAAAAATATATATATATATATATATCTGTTTGATTAGAATTTGAGTTGCCATTATTAGAAAAATGTATGTAAAATTAGGAAAAAATTAATATTTCGAAAACTAATTCGAATTTAAAATTTCTAATACCAGTTTTGAAATCTGCGGATCAATATTGATTTTTGGTGTTAATTTCATCGCAAAGTATTCCATATTTTAGGAGAAATCGCCGTGAAACATAATCAGTTGTTTAATCAATCGTTTCATAAAGTCGTTTCATTAGGATTATATATATATATGGTAGATATAAATCGTAAAAAAAAAGGCATTTTTTTCTTATCATAAAAAAATCGTCCCTGAAGAGGTTAAACAAATATGAGACCAGATATATTTATTGTAAGCAGGTGCATTTACTTCTGATAAAAAAAAGGCCAAGGTGCATTTTCTTCTGATAAAAAAAGGGCCAGGGTGCATTTTCTTGTGATAAAAAAAGGCCAGGGTGCATTTTCTACAGCAAAGGGAACTATGTCATTCTGAAAATGTATTTGAAAAACACTACACATAGGTAATGGTACCTTATTGCGATTCTCGATTTCAGTTCAAAATAGCAGTGATAGATTGCGCTGCAAGCAATAGGCGCCAAATCGGGGCCAATTTTTGACTTCTCTTTTTCATCAGTATTAATTCAAAAGAAGGAGATTAAATATATGGAGTGGGTCCCTAAGAACAAAATTGCATCGGCGACTGAGAACTTTTAATAATATTTAAAGCTTTCCAGCGACATCGTAAAAAAATATAGAATAGTAATAGCCGATTTATTAAATTGCAGAAATTTTACAATTGAAGCAGGTAAATAACGCTATATGAAAATAGTGATATTAAAAATAAAATTTTAGTATTTTTCTGGCAACCCAGGCGTGCAATATTGGAAATATTAATCTTGAATGTCTTCTTTAAAAGGTCTTTTTATATTATTTAAAGCTTTCTTGCGACATCGGATACAATATAGAATAGTAATAGTCACCTTATTGAATTGCAGAAATTTTACGATTGAATCAGGCGTATATAACACTGTGCGAAAATAGTGATATCAAAAATAATTTTTTTTTTTTTTTTTTTTTTCTTGCAACCCAGACGTGTGCAATATTGGTCATGTTAATACTGAATGTCTTCCTTGAAAGGTCTTTTTTTATACTATTAAAAGCTTTCCTGTGACATCGGATAAAATATAGAATCATTCCTCTACTGTTGACAATTAAATTGAATTTTAAAATAGTTCAAGACAAGCTATCGAGTCTATCTTTTTTCCGTGGTTGACTGCTTCGATGTAGCTATTCTTTAGAGAGGAGACAATTTGCAATTTATCACTGACCTTTCACTCTAGAAAAATGGATTAAGTTTTCTCTCAGAGATCTTAATGTCAAAAAGTAGCGCGTGTATAGACTTTCTTTCACAGGAAACAATAAATAGATACTATTAATCTACTTAAGAACATTTTTCCCAGGATACCGATGTGCAAGTTATGCAAAACTTGTCAAAACTTGTTAAATTAAGTAAAATAGTATGTATCTGAGAGTGTATTTAAATCTTTCCCAATCGACTTAAAATATACATACCGGGTGTCCCAAAAAAATAGTGAATGTGCGTTAATTAACACTTTTTAATATAGTTGATTGCTGTTGAGCAATGTTAAAAATATCTTTGTGAGATTACAGACAATCTACTGGTAATCCATTATCGTAAGTCTTATGTAAGATTACTCAGATTAGAAAAACATCATTAGAGATTCTGTTAAAATAAAGAGAAATTATTTGGTAAATTTACAATAGAATTTGCAAATTTACATCGACAAAAATACACAAGACTCTGTAAATTTATTTATTTTTGATAGAAATAATAACTTAATTTATATTTCGAAATTAGTTAATTTTTTTACTTTCTTCTATCTTTACAAGAAGAAAGTATTGGCTTCATGAAAATTTTCGAATTCCGGTTTTCGACGGATTTAAACGTTTTAGGGGTCAGAGATTCCAAAAAACATGTTTTTACAAAATGTCTGTCTGTGATTCTGTGAGTCTGTCTGTCTGTGCGTGTGTATGTGACACAAATTCTGTGGGCGCTCTATCTCAAGAACCAATGCATGGAATTTAATAAAAATTTATATTCAGTGAGTCCCTAATACAAATTGATGCTGATTACGTTTTGGTGTAAATCGCCCAACAGATGGCGCTGTTATGATGAATTTTGCAGGATTTACACGATTTCCCCAATAGCTCTATCTTAAGAACTAACTCACGGATTTTCATCAAACTTCAGATTCAGTTAGTCCTTGATATGACTTGCTACTGATTATGTGTTTGTGTAAATCGCCAAACAGATGGCGCTTCTGTGCTGCCTTTTTCACAATTGCCTCAATAGCTCTATCTATAGAACTAATGGACGAATTTTCATCTAACTTCAGATTTAGTTGTATGTTGACACAAGTTGTTGTTAATTATGTTTTGGTGTTAATCACCCAATAGGTGGCGCTGCTATGCAGGAATTTTCACAGTTTTCGCCATAGCTCTATCTCAAAAACTAATGCACGGATTTTTTCCAAACTTCAGATTCAGTCAGACGTTGACATAAATTGTTGCTGATTAGGATTTGGTATAAATCACCCAACAGGTGGCGCTGCTAGGCAGCATTTTGCTGGATTTAGACGATTTCAGCGATAGTCATATTTCAAGAACTAATGCACGGAATTTCATATCTTTAGAATCCTCATGAGATGCATAGAGTGACATTTAATTTTGGCAGTGTGATAGCGAATTTTGAAGTATTAACATGTATGAGATAGAAGAAAGTTTAGGGATTGGTACATCCGACTAGTTTATACAAGGTGTCCTAAAAAGGATTGAAACGTGCATTAATTAACACTTTTTCACATGGTGGATTAACGCTTTCAGACTTAGTTGAACACTGTTAAAAAATTTTGGGTAAATTACAGAGAATCTACTAGTAACCCATTAATTTAAGTCTTATATAAAATTACAGAGATTAGAAAAACAGAAATTCTGTTAAATAAAAGAGAAATTATTCGGTAAATTTTTCAGTAGACGCTGTAAATTTACAAATATATAAATAATCAAAACTCTGTAAATCTATTTATTTTTAATAATAATAATAATAATAATTTAATTTGTATTTCGTAATTAATGAATTTTGAACTTTAAAGAATTAGAATGTGTCAAGTGCATTTAAAGAGTTGTACTATTTAAATTTGACATATTTATTCCGGACGTCCAGGGATTTGATTCGTCCAGTCCTCTGGGTAGTAGACGAACACATTAGTAACAGTGCTTAGCAGCTCATTTAGCATGAAAAATCTGTTTCATTGTTAATGTAATACAAAATTACTGATGAATTACATCTTTAAGTGCGTTGTAAGTATCGCATTGAGAGAATTATAGCACTATTTTTCATGCTATATTTATACTGATTAGTTTAATTGAATAGGTTTTATCTATATTAATTTTTATATACTGCTTCTCTAAAAATAATTACCAGTATTTTACTTGTCTCATCATCTATATAATAAAAGCCGAAGTCATGTGACTGTCATCAATAGTTCCGGGCTGACTGCTTCACTTTTTATGCCAAACGGACATTTCAGTACTTTTATATTAGTCGGGCGCAGGTGATAAAAAACGCCAAATATTCTTTCATCGCACTCATTTCATTAAAAATATAAACCTATGACTCATTTCATTTAAAATAAATCTTTCATTTAAAATACACATATTTCATTTACCTCATTTAAAATACAATAAATAAATAAATATTTTTCCAGCATAGGTTCTTGGCGAGGAAAAAAAACTGCCATCGTATTTTCCGGCAATCTATATCCTATTTCATATACATAAGCAATTTTTTCAATATGTATACAATTTATTTAATCTAAAGAAGCCAATAATCTATTTTTATATAGAAACAGAAGTAATTTCTATGTAAACAAATATTGTATAATATGTATAAATAAAATGTTTATATGAAAATAAATACAAATTAAATACATATAAATAAAAATAAAAGTTCACCAGGTTTGTTTTCATAGCTATTTATATATTTTATCAACGTATTTCACATTCTGAAGCCCGAATTGCGCCAAGCTTTAAAAAAAAAAATAATGCCAAAGCCCCTGTGATGGAAAAGTACCTAAATAAAGAATTAATCGTAATAATAATAGCACAAACTAAAATATTTCATTTCAACATCAAAGTATTGTTTCTAATTTACATTCAAATAAATATATATTCCAAGATAATTTCAATTGAAATTAAGTTGACATCTTTCTATTTCATTTCATAAAGTAATAAAAACACAAGAGATTCATTCATCATAAACAATAGAAAATATTAGACCCTTGTGTTAATCATTCGCAAAGTAGATTCTGCAACAATGAATGGACAATATTCTTATGACGTCATAGTAGGTAAATTGGCGGCGCTAACGTTTGTTAACGGCTTGCATTCACGAGGGTTTTATTTTGCTATTCCTCTTAGTTACGTTACTATATTGTCATATTTATGAACTCAGAAATCAAATCTATAAAAGCAAAAGTATATATATTCATTATTTAGTTATTAAGTAGCGAAAAAAATTATAAATGCATGATTTGCAAAATTTAAATAAATTTATTAATACTAAAAAATGGCATTGAAGTAACAGCATGTTTGAGTAAAATAAGTTTAATTTAGATAATTTATGAACAAATCTCAGTTTAAACACTTGAAATTTCACTCATTTTTACAGCTATGGAAATTAAATGGTATTTGTCAAAAAAGACGAAGTACGCATAACAACAAAAATGTATGAAATGTTATCAAGTTCGCAAAGAATTCTTGGTTTCTCTATCAGAATCTTTGGACTCGGGGGAAGGAAGGAGCAAGTCAATTAGTTTATGAATTAAACTAATATGATGCAATGCTTAGCATACATTTAAGGGAGACCAAACTGGTCACCAGAGGCGGCTAGTCAATAATATTGGTTTTCCTGACATGCATTATAAACTTTAGAAATAGATAATAGTTAATACTTCAGTGCGAGTACTAAAAAAATGCATTTATGCACAAAACAATCATTTATAAAATATTATACAGCACATTACATTATCAAAATGCTAACATATAATTTCCTGTAATTATGCATGATTTTTTTTTTCTTTTTTTGCCAGATAACAATGCACATTAGACCTGACTATCACCTCATTAATTGCAAAACGCTTTTAAATTTCATGAGAATATTATGGATGCATTAAAATCTTTCTACATTAAGAAAATAAAACAGAATATGAAATTAACTTTGGTTGTAAATAATATATTACACTAAACGTATTTAGTTAGGTTAATAGTCACTTAACAATTTTAATTTACTATCATTACGAAAGTGACGCGTTTTAATTTAGGAAAATGCATTTTCTGAAGGCATGTTATTTTCATACGTTTCTTGCAATTAACTTGTATATTATGCTGCAGATCCTATTTTTTTTCCGGGCAATTAATTTTTTCGCCATCTTTCAGCTAATTTGTCAGATAGATCCATTATGTAAATATAAAAGCTTATCACTAAAAGCTTTAGATGTATTAAATTGATACCGGTCGAAGTCATTATAATGGCATATTTTTTTAGTATCACAAAAATATAATAAAACGCATAGTGACGACTCCGATGTGAGCCCCTTCATCTTACCAGTCGGCGATAAGATGGAGCTATGTTAGGCTTAATTTCGATTTTACTTTTTTTGCAAATTTAAATACTTCTTAACGTAGCATAACTTTAATTTTTACACCGTTGAATAGTGGAGAAAATGTACTTTTAAATGTAATTGTTTAAAAACTGTATTTAAACTTACTATTTTTTTATTAATATAAACAGATCGATTACGGAACATTAACACGTTTACTCTTAAAACACTATAAATAGTTCAACGTTTGTTTCCAGCTAATATACCCTAACAAAATTAATATTTCATAATAAAAAAAATAATAAATATGTAATCGAAACTGTGCTCTTAATCACTAAAATAATCAGGCTTAAAAACGTCTGCTGCAAATACATAAATATTGACTATTTTTTTTTTATATTAATTCATGGCAAGTGGCTATTACGAAAGTATCGTTTGTAAAAAGGAGAACCTATATTTATATTTATATTGCGTGGCGCTAAAATAGGGTGACTTTAGAGCTTGCCGTTTGGCAACAACCGCAGTAACACAATTAACTTTCCTTATTGCATTCCACCAATCAGAAGAGTGATTTCACCACTTAAACTCGCGTTATATTTAAAAGAAAAATTTCAATGGTTTTCATACAATGTAAACATATTAAAACGATTCCGTTTAATTCCTGCACAAATCGCGTAAGAGACTGATAAATTATGACTTACTTTAATTACTGAAATTATTATTATAAATAACACACAGATTATTTATTGAGAAATAATATTAAGTAATATCTGTAAATAAAATGACAGTGAATAATTTATAGCAAGCAATATGGAAAACGAAATGTTTTCAATGAAGATAATGGCGTCATTCGGAAAACAAAAGATGCATTTTCATCCATGAATTAAAATATTTAACTATAACTGTATCCGTGATAACGTCATATTCCTGATCCTTATTCCTACACATACATAGACTGGACTCTTGCTATTTATTTAAAGATCCTTAGTATGAATAAAATAAAATATTTCTAAAAATTATTATTTCCAATTAATTAAAATGAATCTATTATTATCTATTCTATTATCTATATTATAAAGGACAAACATATCTGTGCGTAACGCATACGTCATTCTGCGAATGGCAACACTTTGGAATAGAAATAAAATTTGGTTTTTCAATTTTCTATACTGCAAATTTTTAAACTTCTAAACATCACACATTTTAAATTTTTACACCATCGTATAAAGAAAAAAATGCTCTTTTGAATGCAATTTGCTTGAAAGCTGTATCTCAATTTAATTTTAAGATATTAATTTTTTTGCAGTTTTTATTACTTTTTTTGTAATTGTGGCAACTGAAGTACACTATTTCTGTTGAAACTAAAGGGAAAAAAACGGGAAATAGTAGACTGCAATATTTTTTTGTTGCCATTTTCTCATAAAACCTGAAAAAAAGTTGAAATTAAAATACATGCTACGTCAACAATATCGTCTGTTATTCCGCGAAAATGACGTCATATGTATGTTTTTCTATAGATGAAGTTTAGGACTGGGTTGTAAATATGGATCACTTTGCAATGACGTCACGGATGCAAATGACGTCATTTTATATTAAAAAAGCGTGTATTTTAATTTTTAAAACTGAAATATGTTTTGTAGAAGTGCGTCATTTTCACAGCCCAGCTGCTTTGAAAATCTTCACAGGTGAAAATGCTTCACTTTTGAAAATAATGTAACCGAAATCACACACAGATAATACGCAATGTTTTATAAAAAAAATACAGTGTCTTTATAAGAGAGAGGTAATATGCAAATAATAACAATTTATATTACAGAACTTGATGATTCTCGCCTGGATGGATTTGCTTTGCCGAGTGAGACAAGCAAACAAAGATCTTGACAATAATTTGAGGTTTAAAATTATACCAGGTACCTGAAGATTTTGTCCAAAATTCTCTGGACTAATAAAATTTTAATGCAATTCTTTAGACCATTCTACTATAATTTTACCAAATTACATAATTTACATAATTTAATCTCTCGTAATTTTATATAATCTATATATTTAAAACACAAGTGGTGTTTTTTAGTCATCTACCCTGATCTTTCTGATGAACCAATTTTACTAATAATATTTTTAACTGAAAACTCTTCATTTGTAGATGTGATCACACTAGCTGTTTCTTTTTTTAATATCCCCAGTTTTATATTTTAATTTTAAAAGCATTTTATGAAATTTCTTCAAAATTGGGAAAATTAGATAGCATTCATTGTTGCAGACAAGAGAGAAATAATGAGGTTTATGTATCATTTATTCATGACATTTTCTGATACAAATTCAAAATTGTTGATAAAAGTTGTTTTATAAGGTTTAGTGACGCAGAATCCCATTAGGGGCATAATATTTTGAACAGAAAACGACATACTGCTTTTGAAAACAAGCATTTTTCTTCATAAATTTTCCATATTGTTTTACCTTCTGCATATGTACTGATAATTAAGTTTCAAACACTAGGTAAAATGATTATTTAAGTGAAAATGAAGTCTTATTTAACATAAACGATAATTTTCTTAGCTAAAACTAAACATTTTAACACAAATGCGTCTAAAAAACATAAATTACGTAAATTTTTGCTCTCCGGAACTGAGATTAGAATCTCAAGTTAAGAGTGCGTCTGTTCACATAACAGATGTTGCTGACAATCATGACTTCAAGTTTTGAGTTAAAATGATTTTAAAATGATCAACCAAAATACATTAAAAAAGAAATTATGAATACGGATATGAGAAGTGTGCGTGTAAATTTTGAGAAGGTGAAAAGGATGATGTAGGATTTAGATTACATGCGGAAAAAATTCTATGATCGTAACAGAGTGGAATAAATTTTGCTGCTTTTAATTCCGGAATACCAAACCTCAATTGATAACCTCATCTTAATAACTCCTATTTATTATATTTTACTGATTACGTGTCTATATTATCAAGGACAAACGTATCTGTGAGTAACGCTGACGTCATTTTGCGAATGGCAACAGATCACGATCAAATTTCGGTCTTGAAATTTTCACTACTGCAATTTTTTAATCTTTTGACCATAGTACACTTTCAATTTTCGTAGCATAGGGAAAAAATCTATTTTCAAATGCAATTTGTTTAAAAACCTTACCTTAATTGACTGATTTATTATGCTTTTTAAAATAATTTTTAAGCATGATTTTTTTAAAGTTTATCTTATCACGTGCCGGCTTCAATATATAATAATAATAAACATTTTGCACATAAAGCAACATTGTTCAGCATTTGTTTCTGACTATTTTTGCATAACAAAATTAATACATCCTTAATAAACTAATAAAAGAATAATAATAAAAAAAAAACACAAATCTAACATATTTGTGAAAGACGAATTAACGAAATTAATGCTTCACTTATAAGCAAATAAAAGAATAATATTAATAAAAAAAAAAACACAAATCTAACATATTTATAATCGTACAACTTAAATTTTTAGATCATCAAATAGAAAAAAAAATCAAATGGAATTTCTATGCAAAGCGCATCTCAGTTTACTGATTGTCTATGGTTTTAAAAGCAATTTTAAAGCATGAAATATTTTTAATTTATCTATATCGCGCGGAGTTCGACTACGAAAGATTAATCCGTTTGCCCTTAAAGCAACATAAAGGGCTCATCATTGTCTTACGGCTAATATTCATTAAAAAAAACTTCCTATGAACAAATAAACAATATAATATAAAGGGAATACAAATTTAACAGAAATGTAAGCTCTGAAATTATTAGAATATATGAGAATGCCGTAAGTAGCAAAATCTTGGTCAAATATAACTCTTAGCATGCGGCTAATAAGAAAATATCGCTTTTGATAAATTTCAAAACTTTATTTGATTGTATGATTCATATTTTTCATATGCAAAATGCTTTTTAATGTAAGTGGGCAATCTAAAAAAAAATTGCATATAAAAAAATTATTAGTTTTCAATTAAAAAAAAATGTTTTCACCTATATTCTGTAACCCGGGAAGCCCGGGTACGATTCCCTAGTCTGTATTATAAAGGACAAACATATCTGTGCGTAACGCATACGTCATTTTGCGAATGGCAACACTTTGAAATTTGAAATAAAATTTTGGTTTTGTAATTTTCTTTACTGCAAATTTTTAAACTTCTAAACATCGCACAGTTTAAATTTTTACACCGTCGTATAAAGAAAAAAATGTACTTTTAAATGCAATTTGTTTGAAAGCTCTATCTCAATTTATTTTTGAGATATTAATTTTTTTATAGTTTTTAGTACCAATTTTGTAATTGTGGCAACTGAAGAACTCCATTTCTATTAAAAGTAAAGGAAAATTAGTCATGGCTTATTTATTTTTATTGATTATATCCTTATTGATGCCATTTTCTTATTACAAATAAAAGTAACTTTTTTCTAATTTTTGAACAGAAAATGACGTCAGCCATTAAAAAAAAAAAAAAAAAAAAAGAAAAAGAAAGAAAAAAAAAAGAAAAAAAAAAACTCTTTCTTTTTCATAAATCAAAAGATTGAAGAAGATATTTCAATATTTTTACATTACGCTGATACGGAGTGACAGAGGGAAATCCTTTTTACTGATTTTTCATCCCGTAAAAACAAACATAAGAGCCTCAATCGATAACTTCAACATAATTACTGATCTTGATTACGTACTCTAATACAGTTTAATTTTTCAATAATTTAAGCACTTGAAGTTTGTGGAAATAATATTTTAGTAATTTTAGGTTAAAAACATTATTTGTTTTAAGAGTTAGACAACCAATGGAAAATGATTTTTTTATTGTAATTATTTTTGTAGGTTTATTATAAATTCGATCTAACAGTCCCATTCTAGACATTTTAATTCGTCGAATTTCGACGGGTTCCAACTCGTATATATAAAATCCAAACGGAAATTTCGTTCCGAACGCCTAGATTTCGAGTTCTACCGCATGGATTTTTAACATAACTTATACCGTTAGATAGGTATCGTTCCAGTGAAGGTTTTAAGCTATAACACATCATTCTACCTAGATTAGTTATAGAAGTATGACGGATAGTTCTGTTATTTTGGACTTTGTTATTCATATTTCCTTAAATATCTGGGCTCCTATTGGTCGTAGAGCTTAGATCTCGCGCCAAAAGTAGCTCCAAAGTACCCAAGCAAACTTTTCCCCGCGATTATTTTGCCGTCTTCCTCTAACTCTATTAGGGGCCTGCGTAGGGCCCCTTTAAAATATTTTTCGTAGTAATTTCAGCAGTTATCTTAAATTATTGGTTAAGACCGCCACCCTCTCGATTCATGTATCTACGGAAAGGTTGCATGAAGGAGTTTCGTTCAGATACGCTTTCGTTAAGAATAGAGTGCGCTCCCTGGTGGTGGAATGTGGAACTAACTTAACGCGATATTCTTAAAATTAGGAAATCTAACAATGAGATCTGTTTTAAACTTTGAGATAGTTCATAACACATAATCTATAATCTATTCTATTACATATATATAAAATCTATTATCTACTCTATTATCTATTATACATATAAAATCCAAACGGAAATTTCGTTCCGAACGCCTAGATTTCGAGTTCTACTGCATGGATTTTTATGGAACTTATACCGTTAGATAGGTATCGTTTCAGGGAAGGTTTTAAGCTATAACACATCATTCTACCTAGATTAGTTATAGAAGTATGATGGAAAGTTCTGTTATTTTGGACGATAAAGTTACCATTTTATTTCTTGGCGAAGCTTTTTGTTGTTAAAAAAATTGAAACGGCTATTACACCTAGAAAAATAAAAGACAAAAAACTGTTACTAATTTTATTAAAAATGTTTAAAAAAGAAAAAAAAAGAAATCCATTTTAATGAGTGATAATATTAAAGAATGAATATATTTAATTTAAACATGAAAGAGAATGTTCGTAATACTTAAAGTATTACTCAGTTGAAATATTGCAATTGAAATAATATTTGGCGATTTATCTTTTGCATCAGGTTAAGAAAAATGCATCTGAAAATTGATAAAATGATATCAAGTAAGTTCCCCAAAAGCGCATGCCAGCATTATTTGAAAAAAATTATAGAATATTCTTCTCATAAATATATATATATCCATAAAAAAATCGGCAGAACCTCTATATAGCATCCCTAAAAAAATAATGAAAATTTCACTTTTTGCGATTTAGCGCTGGATGGCGACACGATAAAATTTTGAATAATACTATGATAAATATTCTTTAAGAAAAACTTTTTCAACTCTCGATACGAAGTTAGTTTAAGTAAGTTTAACTTAAATAAATACATATTTATAACTTCAGTTTTGTCATATACATTTATATATGTAACAATGAAATTTAACGATCGTATTTATGCCGTTTACAATGAAATTTAAATGGATTAAATGTGTTTCAAACTCAAATTAAGGTCCGATTCTGAGCATTGGCAATTTGACTTCGATATTGTTAGTGTCAGAGACAACAAGAGAGTTTTATTGCCATGGAAACAATAATTTAATATCGAAATGTTTAATGATAGCATTCTTAATTAAAATACCCTTAAAACTTATCCAGCCGGTGACACCGTATAAAATTAAATAGCTCAATACAAGTAACACGCAATTTGCATATATTATATAAGCTTACAGCAAAAGTAGTAAACTAATCCACAGTTTAAGTTTAAATTCATTGAGCATTAGGCATTTAATTACTTATTTAATAAGGAATTTATCAATGCATTTCAATCTCTTGCATTTGGCGAGGAAACCTATTGGTTCGCCAAAGAGCGTCGAGCGTTCGTCTGTTCGCGCCAAATACTCGAAAAAATATTTTTTTACAGATTTTCTACTGCGATTCGACCGCTATATTTTTACCGATCTTTTTTACATACATGAGTCATTTTATTAGCATTTCCTTTTCCAAAATATTTTGAGTATGCGTTTTAAGGAGACCTTCCTTGTGAGTAACAATTATTATTATTATTATTATTATGTATCTCTTACAGAAAAAACTAGCAGATGTAATTATAAAAATAATGATATTACATAAATAGAAGTTAATATTATAAAAGTGGAGTCAAATATTTAAATTTTAATGCAAACGTTTGCCCCCCCCCCCCACCCACACACACACATATTATAAATAATTTAATTTCAGATATTTAAAATATTTTTCGCGTACTTTACTACGGATACATGCTATTTTGTTTTCCCCCAAACTTATGACTTTTATAACCTCGAACTCAGATCAACAAATATTGTCCACTCCCTTTTTTTTTTTTCTTTTTTTTTTTTAAACATATATCGCCAATTTTTCTTTTAGAAAAGTCTACTGTTTCAAATGTTAAGTACTAAAGATTATTCTTAAGAAAATTTATGCAATTTTGCGTTATTAATACCACAAAAGAAAATATTTTGCAATAAAATTTGCTTACTGAAATACATTTTCGAGTGTCTTTTTAATTCGTCATCCCATTTTCAGTTTTTTTTTAGGTTTTTGATATTGGATTAATCTTCCGTAATCAGGTTACTTGCTTAGTGTATTTACTGAACTATTTAGATGTTTCTTATATATTTGAAAGAGTCAGATCAATGATCAGACAGTGACTGTTAGACAGTGATCGCGATTGTAGAAGATTACATGAAATTTGTATTTAGCTATTAGTAAATTTATGTTTTTTCATTATGAAGCAAACGGAGAACAGAAGATTTAGTATTATATATATTTTTATTTGCAGTTATTTTACTGTCACTAAAAAATAAATACTTGGGGAAAAAAATTTGAAATTCCAATGGTGGCTGGTGGAACAATATTTGTTGATTTATCATTTTAGCCTAGATAAGAAAAAAAGTACCTGAAATGCAGATAAAATTGAAAATAGAAATCATTATAAAGCAAGTTCTTCTGACGCACAATCCTATTCGCTAAACTGAGGAAAAAATTAACGATTTTAGGTTTATTTAGGCAGCAGACTGAAGAATAGTGTAATTTTGAAAATAAAAAGTGTATTTATTTCTCCGTGTTATTGCACTCTTTAGAGAAATGAAAAAAGGTCTTCGCTGCATCAAAAAGATTATTTCGTTATATTATAACGTGTTAGGTTATTAAGTTTTGTATAACTGACTTTATTTGTCATTTACAAAGAGTATTTTTGGCGAAAGATCTATAATTCAGCCAACAGCAATTTGACTTTATTTAATGGGATGTAGTCTGGCGCATAATTACGTATGTTTTACGTGTGTTAACTCTGGTAAATTTGTAACCATATGGTTTGAAAAAATTCTAATGTTTGCCGAAAAACTTAGCTGTGCACCCGATTATGGACGATTGGGAAGATTTTGATTGGATGAAAACAAGAGGTTTATTTTTCTATCATAATTAGTTATCGAGTTTTTTTTTCAGGTTAACAGTTACGTAATTGCAAGTGGTATATATATATATAAAAAAAAAATGGTAATGAAAATGGCATTATTTTAATTTTATTCAAACACTTCATTTTTAAAAATCCACTTTTATGTGATTCACATTTCTTCTAATGAAAGTTAAAACTTTTTGTGTGCAAACAATTTATTACATTTTTTTTTTTTTTTTTTTTACCGTATTTACTCTGCTGTAATCCGAAGATAGAAAACTGCAGTAGACCTGCTAGAAGACGTGTATTACAAAATATAATGCAACGTAGAGAGAAATTGTATTTAAGCTACCAGAACCACACATAGTACCAAGCTGAGAAGCCCGGAGTTCAAGAGCTATCAAACGAAAGTGAATAATCCGAACATAAGTAATGTTCAGTGGTCACTCTCTGCAATCATTGTAATTATCTCTCCTTTTAGTAGTGTGGTGACTAGAGAACATTTTAACATTTCAGATTATCACAACGGCCGTATTTTCTTCCCAACCTCTACTTTAAATATATACTGTAAAAGGAATTTCTTCTGAATAGTCCGAATTTTGCCTAACCCATAAGATATTATAATAGCTAAATAGCGTTCGCATAGTATTCAGCAAATGCAGAAAGATTTTCCCGGTGAAGGTCCATATTAATTTAAAATACAAGGTCGAATTCATAATTTTGTTTGATCAATGATCATTTGGAAAATGGACCAGCGAAGCGGGTGTAGCCTGCTAGTATCTATATTATGAAGGACAAACATATCTGTGCGTAACGCATACGTCATTTTGCGAATGGCAATTGAAATTTGAAATAAAATTTTGGTTTTGCAATTTACTCTACTGGATTTTTTTAAACTTCTAAACATCGCATATTTTTAATTTTTATATCGTCGCATAAGGAAAAAAATGCTCTTTTAAATGCAATTTGTTTTAAAGCTGTATCTCAATTTAATTTTGAGATATTAATTTTTTTGTAGTTTTTATTACTGTTTTTGTAATCGTGGCAACTGAAGTACTCCATTTCTGTTGAAAGTAAAGGGGAAAAAAGGTAGTATTGATAGTAGATTGCTATATCTTTTTGTTGCCATTTTCTCATAAAAACTGGGAAAAAAAATTGAAATTAAAATACGTGCTATGCCAAAAATATCGTCTGTTACAAAATCCGATGAGTTTTGGCTTTATTTCGTTTTTATTTATCAATTAAATGATTTTTAGTTTATTGCAAACTTACTTTACAACACTTTCTTTTTACAAAAATGAGTTTTAAAGAACATTTGTGTGATTTATTTTCTCCGAATTTGCTTAATTCGTATCAAAAATCTGAAAGAATGCAATTTTATTAATCCATGAGTAATTGCGTTTTCCGAATTAAAAAAAATATATAAAGGAAGGACTTCTGTGGATGCAATTGACGTCATTTTATATAAAAAAGCATGTATTTTAATTCTTTAAACTGAAATATGTTTTGCAGAAGTGCGTCATTTACACCCCATTTTAAAAGTATTCTAGGAAACTTCTTCAAAATGATGGTAATGAGAGAGCTTTTATTATTGCAGAGAAGATAATAATGAGAAATAATGAGCGTTATTTATCTTTATTCACGTGATTATCTGATAAAAATTCACAATTGTTGATAAAAATTGTTTTAATGGCGCAAAATCTGATTAGGGACATAATACGTTGAACGGAAAATTGCGTACTACTTCTGAAAACACGCATTTTCTTCATAAAGTTTCCTTATTTTTTTCCTTCTGTATGTGTACTAAGTTTCAGACACTAGGTGAAATGCTTAAGTAAGTGAAAATGACGTTATATTTAAAAGAAAACGATTATTTTCTTAGATAAAACTAAACTGTTTAACGCAAATGCGTCAAAAAAAAAAAAAAAAAAAAAAAAACATAAATTACGGCAGTTTTTACTCTCCGGTACTGAGATTAGAATCTCGAGTTAAGAGTGCGACTGTTCACATGCAAAGATTTTGTTGATAATCGTGACTTCACGTTTTGAGTTAAAATGATTTTAAAATGATCAAATTAAAATACCATATTTTTAAAAAGGGTGATTGCATGTAAGAGAGATTCATTTTTAAATTTATCTCTATCGCGTGGATCTCGATTAAGAAAGATTAACCCGTTTGCTCTTAAAACAACATAAAGAGTTCATCATTTTCTTACGACTAATACTCCGTAAACAAAAGTAAAACTTCCTCTACGATTAAATAAGTAAAATAATATAAATAAAACACAAATTTAACAGACATATAATTGAACTACGCGCTTAAAGCTCTGAAATGATCAGAAAATAAAAGGATGCCGTAAGCAGCGAAATCTTGGGCTTAATAACTCTTAGCATGCGGCTAATACGAAAAAATCGCTTTTGATAAATTTCAAAAGTTTATTTGATTGTATAATTCACATTTTCCATATGAAAAATGCTTTTTCATTTTTAGTGAGCAATCTAAAAAATATATTTCATGTAAAAAAATATCACATTTTAATTAAAAAAATTGGTTTTCACCTATATTCTGTAACCCGGGAAGCCTGGGTACGATCCCCTAGTCTATATTATAAAGGACAAACATATCTGTGCGTAACGCATACGTCATTTTGCGAATGGCAACACTTTGAAATTTGAAATGAAATTTTGGTTTTGCAATTTTCTCTACTGCAAATTTTTAAACTTCTAAACATCGCACATTTTAAATTTTTACACCGTCGTATAAGGAAAAAAATGCTCTTTTAAATGCAATTTGTTTGAAAGCTGTATCTCAATTAATTTTTGAGATATTAATTTTTTTGCAGTTTTTAATACCATTTTTCTTATCGTGGCAACAAAAGTACCTCATTTCTATTGAAAGTCATTGAAAGTAAATGGAAAATAGTCGAAAATAGGAGATACAGTATCTTTGTTGCCATTTTCTCATAAAACCTGAAAAAATAGTTGAAAATAAAATATGGGCTATGTCAAGAATATTGTCTGTTATTCCGTGGTAATGACGTCATATGCACACTTTTCTATAGACGAAGTTTAAGACTGGGTTGTAAAAGTAGATTGCTTTAGCGGATGCAAATGACGTCATTTTATAAAAAAGCGTGTATTTTAATTCTTAATCCTGAATTATGTTTTGTAGAAGTGCGTCATTTTCGGAGCCCAGCTGCTATGAAATTCTTCACAGGTGAAAATGCTTCACTTTTGGGAATAATGTAATCGAAATCACACACTAATAAAACGCAATGTTTTACAAAAATTTAGAGTGTCTTTATAAAAGAGAGGTGACATGCAAATAATAGCGATTTATATTACATAAATTGATGATTCTCGCCTGGATGGATTTGCTTCTAGGATGGATCTATATTATAAAGAACAAACGTATCTGTGCGTAACGCCGACGTCATTTTGCGAATGGCAAAACTTCACGATCAAATTTCGGTCTTGAAATTTCGCTACTGCAATTTTTCAATCTTCTGACCATCGTACATTTTCAATTTTTGTCGCATAGGGAAATAAATGTACTTGCAAATGCAATTTATTTAAAAACTCTATTCATTGACTGATATATTATATTTTATAAAATAATTTTTAAGCATGATTTTTTTTTTTTTAAGTTTATCTTATCACGTGCCGGTTTCAATACACAAAATAATAAACATTTTGCACATAAAGCAACAAACATTTTTCAGCAATTGTTTCTGACTATTTTTGCATAATGAAATTAATACTTCCTTTATAAGCAAACAAAATAATAATATTAAAAAAACCACCAAACTAACATATTTGTGAAAGGCAAATTAACGAAATTAATTCTTCTTTTATCAACAAATAAAAGAATAATATTGAAAAAACGCAAATCTAACATATTTGTAATCGTACAATTTAAATTTTTAGATCACCAAATAGGATTTTTTTTTTTTCAAATGGAAATTGTTTGCAAAATTCATCTCAGTTTTCTGATTGTCTATGGTTTTAAAAACAATTTTAAAGCATGAAATGTTTTTTTAATTTGTGTATATCGGAGCTCGATTACGAAAGATTAATCTGTTTACCCTTAAAAAATAAATAAAGAGTTCATTTTCTTACGGCTAATTCCCATTAAAAAAAACTTCCCGATGAATAATAAAATAAAATAATATAAATAAAACACAAATTTACCAGACATGTATAAGCTCTGAAATGATCAGAATATAAAAGGATGCCATAAGTAGTAAAATCTTGGCAAACAACTCTTAGCATGCGGCTAATAATAAAATATCGCTTTTGACAAATTTCAAAAATGTATTTTATTGTGTAATTCGTATTTTCCATATGAAAAATGCTTTTTAAATGTAAGTGGTCAATCTAAAAAAATTATTGCATATAAAAAAATTATTAATTTTCAATAAAAAAAAAAATGTTTTCACCTATATTCTTTAACCCGGGAAACCCGGGTACGATCCCCTAGTATATATAAAATCCAAACGGAAATTTCGTTCCGAACGCCTAGATTTCGAGTTCTACCGCATGGATTTTTACGGAACTTATACCGTTAGATAGGTATCGTTTCAGGGAAGGTTTTAAGCTATAACACATCATTCTACCTAGATTAGTTATAGAATTATGACGGAAAGTTCTGTTATTTTAGATGATAAGGTTTACCATTTTATTTCTTGGCGAAATTTATCGTTGATAAAAAAAAAATGAAACAGCTATTACACCTTGAAAAATAAAAGAAAAAACTGTTACTAATTTTAATTAAAAGAAAAAAAAAGAAGAAAAAGAGAAAATGAAAAACAGTTTTGACGAGTGGTAATATTATAAAAAGAAAATATTTAATTTAAACAAGAAAGAGAATATTCGTAATGCGTAAAAATTTATTCAAAAAAAAAAAAAAAAAGATTGCAGTTTTAAACAACATTTGGCGATTTATCTATTGCGTCAGGTTAAGAAAAATGCGCCAGAAAATTTGATAAGACAACATTAGACTGATAATTTTGTTTTTGTTTTGGATTCTTTTTTTATTTACTTTTTATTTTTATCAAATGCATCAATCATTAGACTTAAAATAATGGTAATTGTGAGTTAGATGTTGTATGTTTATTTACGATATTGATTTTATCGCCAAATAATAAGATTTTAAGCCAAAAAGGCATAAGCGTAGCATTGGTTTGAGCGACGTTTACAATATCGGTGATTTTTCAAGCGGACGGTATCCTTTTTGGAATAATCTAATTCTACTACACACACATACACACACACATATATATATGTATATATATATATAATACAAATGGAATTATATATATATATATACATATAATACAAATGGAAATTTCGATACGGTTGCTTATAACTCAAGTTCTGCTGAACTTGCACTGTTAAATAGGTAATTTTTTTGGAAGGTTTTAGTATATAACATATCATTACATTATCTACGTTGCTTAGATATTGAATTCTGGTTTAAAGTTCTTTAATGAGATGAACCAGATTATGAAAAAAATAATCTTTTGAAAAGATTCTGCCGAATGTTTTTCGATAGAACTTGCACTTTTAATCAGATAATTTTACAGGGAGGTTTTAAGTATCTAACATATCCTTCTACCTTGCTCAGCTATACAGCTATGGGGAGAATTGTGTAATCTGGTGACCCCCAATTATCAAAAATTTACCTTTTTAAAAAGTTCTAATATACTGTTTTTTCTAGGTTTGCATTGTTAGTTTGGTAATTTTTCAAAGACAATTTTAGCATATAATATATTGTTTTACATTGCTTAGTTATATATCAATGGGGGAAATTTTGGTAATTTTCCAATATCCTTGGCGATCCTTGGCAATCCCTTGGCGAGATGCAGAAAATGGGCTCGACGGAAGAAGTAAAGTTTCAATGAGTATTTTTTGTTCAATAATTATAGAATTTATTTACTATAAAGAAGCCATTAATCTCTTTTTATTTAAAAGTAGAATTAAAATAAATATTAATAACAATAGTAATAATATATTTCATTGAAAAGTTTATTTTATGAATACATAGGTAAAAAAGCATAAAAGTTCATCATATTTATTTTTATAGCTGTTCATATCATTTGGCCACAAATTTCACTTTTTGAAGTCCGAATTGCGCCATGCTTTAAAAAAAAAACCCGACAAGGCCCCTAGTTTGGAAAAGTATAGAAAATTATGTAATCAGATGAGTCCGTTTATGATAGATCTCAAATGACAGCATTGCTATTTGGCTAACCATCGTCGATTTGGGGAGAAATATTCGTTAAATGGGTTTAATCAAACAATTCCTGACCAATATTTGACATCAAACTTGATTGTTCACTAATATAGGCGTCAGAGTGGTCTCTGTTTTGACTAACACAATTTCCTTACAAAATTTTTAGTTTTAGATTTCACTTACATATTTCGTAGAAACCAGCTACGCGAGAATGTTTTTTACGGTCTTTTAAGTTACCCGGGCACAAATCTCGCCAATATCTTTTTTTTTTCAGGGCAGTAGCATATTTTATTTTTCACAAGTGTAAATTAGAAACAATACATTGATGATGAAGTAGAATATTTTTGTTTATAGTACTAGGGGGCTCTGCCCCCTACGAGCTACACTCGCCAACCCCCGTTCAGACACCCCAGATTCTAAAAGCATGTTCATTTCATCGGCCTTAAAAAGATTGAATTATAATTTAAAAAAAACAGTGACGGTCTCCCTGTAAACGGGTTTTCATTCATTTTCCTTTGATTGGAGATTTTTAAGACGCAATCAGCCGCTGTTAAGAGATACAATGACTGTTTTCGTCTTTGATTAAAAACAAGAAAGGAAAATCATGCGTACGGCATAGATTATGAAACACTTTTCAACACTCCCTGAAAACTTTAAAAAAACTTTGTTATTTAGGGAAATAAGGTAAATATGATAACTAACTAAACATTTAAAAAACTGATTTCAGCAGTTACCATCCATAGCCAAATATTTATTCCAATTCTTCCGAACAGCCCTGTATTTGATTTGTAGGCTGATATATATACTATACAATAGAAAATTTAGTTTAGCAAGAAAACGCATAACAGGTTGAAATTTCTCTTTCAGCAATTTATACTAATAGATGGAAACATACTTGAATACTTTTGTTCAGCCCTGTTGTTTACCTAGTACTTTTATTAAACGCCACTATTTAGCTAAACTTTAATTCAAACTAAATCACTTTTAAAACTACTGAAATCGCATTTCCAGAATTTATCATCTATAGGCGGCCATGTATCCAATTCTATGCGTGGCCCTGTATATCATTTTATCTATATTCTACAAACATTTCATTGAAAACTACATGCAGTTCAGCATAACACATTTTAAACCCACTTTTCAGCAATTTACTGTCGTACTCAGTAACCTTTACGAATTCTTTTGCGTAGCCCTGTATATCAATTATAACATTTACACACACCATATAGTATGCATAAATATAGTGAAACTTAAAAGCGCATATCAAAATTAAAAATGCATTCCCTGCCATCGCCGCTAATATACAGTACTTCGGATAGAAAATACTTGTCTGAAATGTTTTGTATGTTCCTGTAAATGCTATGCACTTCGCATTATGCATGAAATAACTTAAGTAAGCCTCACCGAAGCATATCAATTTTATTATATATGAATTTGTATAATTATATATATATATATATATATATATATATATATATATATACATATATATATTACATATATATTACATATATCTCTCTATTCTAAAAAAAAAGTAACTACCGCTGTCACCGCCGCCGCCGGTTTTGATTTTTTTGTGACCGGAGACCTTTTTTCGTTAATATTAACAAAAATAATGCATACAAAAATATGAAAATCGGTGGTTTTATACAGAAATGTTTGATAAACACGCTGATGCAGAGAGTTTTCAAATCGAAGAATTATTTTAAGAGTTATTTAATGCTAAAGTTGGACAAAATCGTTCCACTATAAAAGTTTTATAGCAGCAAAAACTATACATGACAGTGTAATCATTTTTAGATCATTTTATGCGTTAGAATTTGCCGGAGTGCAGATTGCATTAATTTTTTTATTTTGACTCATTTTTTCAGGTTTTATTTCTATTTTAAATTCAAATTTTCAGCATTTCTAGAGATATTTTTTGCAGATTTCAGAAAATTGTACTAATTTAAACTGTTGCCAACTGTATAAAGAGCGCAAGCAATAATGTTTGCTTCAAATTAAAAAATTATTTACACGTGACTATTATAAACAGGAAAAAAACTTACTAATTAGAATTAAATAATTACGTATAAAAAGCAGGAACTTATTAAAAATTACGTCATAAAAAGTATACACGTGAATTTTAAAAGAGAAAGGATATTGTAAAATAATAAATTCATTAACATGCGTTAGAAGTCCTAGGAGAAATTACGTCATATTTACGTCACATCATAGTTATTACATGAAATGAACACAAAATAATATTGCAAAAAAAGTTTAAATTTAGAAATTGCGCTAGACATTTATTTGATATTTTGAGAATTAATTTAAAATGTCTCATTTAAAAGAACTTTCTTTTCGCTTTGTTAAAAAATACCAGGAGACAAAGACTCTCTTTACTTAATTCCTTTTATATTAGCTTATTTTGAAATGTTGTTACACGTGTATACGTCATCAAGTTATTTTTATTTCGACGTTTTATTTGTGTTTTTATTAATGTTGTACGAATTTATTTGTTCTTTCATTATTTAAAATAAAAATTATATCAATTTGTATAATTTGGCGAGTGGTTTGACGATTTATATAATTTGACGAGATTGGTCGACAGGATAATCAAGTAGTACCGCAGCGGATTTGGCGTCAAAATTCCCCAATCAAAGAGAAATGAATAGAAATTCGTGTATAGGGAGATCGCCACTGTTTTTTAAATTATAATTCAATCTTTCGAAATCTTTTTAAAGCCGATCAAATTAGCGTGCATTTAGAGTCTGCGGTGTCTGGACGGGGGTTGGCGAGCTTAGCTCGTAGGGGGCCGAGCCCCCTAGTATATATATATATATATATATATATAAGTAGGATTGGATTTTTCCGAAAATGCTGTCGTCTACTTGAGAAATAACCAATAATGTGAACGTCGCTCAAACCAATGGTGCTCATGCGTTTTTGGCTTAAAATTAAATCGTTTGGCGATAAAATGAAATCGTAAACAAACATACGATGTGTAACTCACAAGTACAGTCATTTTTACAATTACAACTGCTAGATTCTTCTGTAAGTCACTTGATTGCCGAGTTAAATAAAAATAAAAAGTAAATTAAAAAAAAATCATAAACAAAATTGTCACTCAGATATTATTTTATCAAATTTTCTGATGCATTTTTCTTAACTATTAGTTATATATATATATATATAAGAACTATTTGTTATATATATATATATATATATATTTATATATATATATATATATATATTTATATATATATATATATATATATTTATATATATATATATATATATATATATTTATATATATATATATATATAACACGTCGTTCTACGTTGCTTTGTATTGAATTATGGTTTTAAAGTTATTTGATGAGATGAACCTGATAATGAAAAATTGGCCTTTTTAAAAAATTCTGAAGAATGTATTTCGATGGAACTTGGACTGTTAATTAGATAATTTTCCAGGGAAGGTTTCAGTATATAACATGCCCTTCTACATTGCTCAGCCATACCGTTTTGGGGGAAATTCTGTAGTCTGGTGTACGCAATTATCACAACGAGTTGGAACCCGTCGAAATTCGACGAACTAAAATGTTAGAAAGGAACTGTCAGATCAAATTTATAATAAACCTACAAAAATAATTACAATAAAAAATTCATCTAACATTGGTTGTCTCACTCTTAAAGCAAATAATATTTTTAACCTAAAATTACTAAAATATTATTTCCACAAACTTCAACGGCTTAAATTATTGAAAAATTAAACTCTATTAGAATACGTAATCAAGATGAGTAATTATGATGAATTTATCGATTGAGACTTTTATGTTTGTTTTTATAGGATAAAAAATCAGTAAAAAGGATTTCGCTTTGTCACATGATAAAATTTTCCCCCATGAAATCTAAATTGTACGTTATTTTCAATTCCCATAATTTACATACGCAAAACTCAAATTCACAATTTGAAAGTATTTTAACGCGCAATAGATTATTAAGGAATGTATTTCTAAACTTAAAGTTACGTTTGTCCGATAGAACTTTTCATGGGAACATTCGCACAAACTTTAAGTTCTAATGTCAGTACCCGCGAAAAAAAAATTCAGAAATTTGCCTTTATTTGTCATAATATTGGCCATTTAGTATTGGTCAAATATTTAGTTTTATCAAAAAAAAAAAAATGATCGTTTTGTTTGAAATATGACATCATTTTTACTCACTGAATCATTTTGCCTAGCGTCTCAAACTCAGTATCAGCGTAATGTAAAAATATTGAAATGTAACTGATTTATGAAGAAGAATGCGTGTTTTTTTTTTAATGTCTGACATCATTTTCTGTTCAAAAATTATAAAAAAGTTACTTTAATTTGTATTGTGAAAATGGCATCAATAAGGATATAATCAATAAAAATAATAAACCATGACTATTTTCCCTTTACTTTCAATATAAATGGTGTACTTCAGTTGCCACAATTACAAAATTTGTATTAAAAACTACAAAAAAATTGATATCTCAAAAATAAATTGAGATACAGCTTTCAAACAAATTGCATTTAAAAGAGCATTTTTTTTCTTATACGATGGTGTTAAAATTTAAAATGTGCGATGTTTAGTTTAAAAAATTGCCGTAGATTTAATTGCAAAACCGAAATTTTAATTCAAATTTCAAAGTGTTGCCATTCGCAAAATGACGTATGCGTTACGCACAGATATGTTTGTCCTTTATAATATAAATAGCCTTTTTTAAAATTAAAATAAACGCTTATTGATAGAATTTGCATTGTTAGTTTGACAATTTTTCAGAGATAGTTTTAGTATATAATATATTGTTCGACACGGTTTAGTAATAGAGCAATGGGGTAAATATGTAATTTTCCAATATATGACCGTTTGCGAGGTGGAAGAAATGGGCTTGGCGAAAGTTTTCATGCATATTTTCTGTTCAATAATTATAGAAATTATTTACTATAAAGAAGACATTTATCTCTTTTTTATATAAAAACAGAAGTAAATTGTATATAAATAAAAAAAATATTAATACTCATAAATAAAAATTTATATATAGCAATACATATTTTAAAAAGCTTAAAATTCATTTTATTTGTCTTCATAGCTGTTCATATCATTTGGCCAAAAATCCCTTTCTGAAGCCCGAATTGCGCCAAGCTTTTTAACATATAACAGTACCCATTGATCTTAAAATCAGGAAAATTGGAAAGTAGACGTAGTTTGAAAAGTATGCATTAATTAAGGAGATAAATTACGTAATCGAGTCCACAGACAATTGGCCTATTTAGCACCGATAAGTTACATAATTGAGTTTACTGACAATTGGCGTATGTTACCTGGCGTGGTTTGGCGCACAATCAACTTAGGAAAAGGGTTACACTGATTCTGTGGTTTTAAAGATGACCTATTCTATAACCGAATTGACACAGAATTGTCGTGATTTGAAAGAAATTTTTTTGGCGACCTTTTCCTATTTTTACGTTATACCAACACCATAACAAAATGTATGCTATTGCGCCATTTATTTCAATCCTAAACGTGCAAAATTTTTTGGTACATTTCCAGTACAGGGATCTAGGCGAAACATAGAAAATAGCCTTGGCGGAGAAGGAAATTTAGAAACATATTTTCTGGCAACCTATTCACTGTTTCACTTCATATATACAAGCATTGTTTTCTATGTTTATACAATTTATTTAACATAAAGAGGCTATTTATTTAATGTTAATTAGAAACAGAAGTAATTTGTACAAAAAACATTGATAATATACTTATATAAACAAACAAAAAAATTCATCAATTTTATTTTCTTAATTGTTTATATCAATTGGCAACAAATCTCACTTTCTGATGCCCGAATAGCGCCAAGCTTTTTAAAAAACGCCAAGGCGCCTATAGTGGAAAAGTACCAAATTTAATTGAAAACTGTGCCAAACATTGCGGCTTGGTATTTATGGAACGCGAATTTCTTTTGACTTTAAATATTATTTAATCGTAACACTGCAAAAAATTTTAATTTACTATTTTTTGATATTGGAAGTATTTTTTATTATTAAGTAAAATTAAGTTATAACTTCATTTTTCGCTGACTAAAAAATGGAAATGTTTACTGCAGTGCCGAAGACACTTAAAATGTCATGTGCGTAATTTAAATGGCGATTTTTAAAAATATATATATTTTATAATACCGGAACCCAAACCAAATTGGTTCATTTTTGCCGAGAATGTTTTGGTACAAAATGAAATACATTTGTTGTAAACATGACAGTAAATCTCAATACTCGCCGACTGAAAACCCTTTAAAATTATTCAGTAGAGACAACGAGAAATAATTTGCAGCTTCATAAATTTTAATAATCAATATTCTTATCTATCTATCTACTTCTGCTTCTACTATACAGGGTGATTCAAAAAAGATGGGTAAAATTTTAAGAGGTGATAGTACACACCCAAACAAACATTTTGTATCAAAGAATGCATGGTCGAAAACTAAACGTAAAAAAGTTAGAGGGCGCCAAAAGTTATGTTCTTATACGAGGCAAAAACACACAATTAACGATTAAGTTAAGTTACGAAAACAAATTTAATGGCATTTGATTACAATAAGTGCTCAAAACATTGACCGGCAGCTGTTATGCACGCAGTACAACGGCGAAGAACAGTTTGGCGAATTTTCTAAAACACACCAGGCATATCGCGAACTTCCCCTACAGCAGCCGAAAGCTTGCCGACAAGTTCTTCTGCGGATTCAATGGGAGTCTAATACACAAGAGCCTTTAGCTGTCCCCATAAAAAAATCGAGATATGTAAGATCTGGCGAGCGCGGTGGTGCCTGGTGTGTTTCAGAAAATTCGCCAATCTGTTCTTCGCCGTTGTACTGCGTGCATAACAGCTGCCGGTCAATGTTTTGAGCACTTATTGTAATCAAATGCCATTAAATTTGTTTTCGTAACTTAATCGTTCATTGTGTGTTTTTGCCTCGTATAAGAACATAACTTTTGGCGCCCTCTAACTTTTTTAGGTAGATTTCGTAAGAAATACTACCTATTGCAGTCGTTACCACAGTGCGACTTTTGAAAAATTCCTTCATAACTTTTCATTATATGACCCCATGAACCCAAAACCACCCCCACCTAAAAAGTTTATATATATATATATATATATATATATATATATATATATATATATATATATATATGTATGTACTAAATTTTTTCCGCACGATAAAAGTCGTAATTATGCACGGATCGTCCTCAAACTCGCCAACAACTTTGAGATGGCTAATATCTCGGCGGGGATTGAAAATGAGCAAAATCAGCCCAAGGGAATGGAAATGGGGAGGGTTAAAATTTTGAATACCGTCTTAACAAGATTCTGATAAAACCATCTCTTACACAACAATGACAGGAAAAAAAAATCCCTGCCGGCTCGTGCCTACAGGCGGAGGTAGATTTCGAAGTTAAGTACTAAATTCACCAACAAAACTTAAATCAAGATTAAAGATAAACCCAGTTCCTTCGCTAAGAATGAGCTCTAGGGAGCTAAACATTTTGTGAAAATTCTAATATACACACACGCATGTATATGGAATAGGTTTAAAAATGGCTAAATCAAATTCAGAGAACCTCAAAGTGTTAAAATATGTTAATATTTCAATACTCGGGTTTTTATCATGTTTTAATACGTTTCTTCAAACTCAATGACGTTACATATTCACCTGCTGTGGTCCATTATATTTTCAATATGACGCAATATTTTGTTGTTTTTTTTAATTCGTCAAACTATTTATTTCATTTTGAATTTTCATGCAGAAATCTTGCTCTAGAAAACTTATGACGTAATATTCAATTTGTTTTCAATTCGTCAAACTATTTATTTCATTTTGAATTTTCATGCAGAAATCTTGCTCTAGAAAACTTATGACGTAATATTCACTTTGTTTTCAATTCGTCAAACTGTTTATCTAATTTAATTTTTCACGTGAAAACACTGCATTAGAAAAGCAATTCTTGTGGTGAGAATTTTATTGCTTTTTTTTTAATTGTTGGCAACAGCTATAACGAAAAATATTTATTTTTTCCTGCCATTGTTGTGTAAAAGCTGGTTTTATCAGAATCATGTTAAGACGGTATTCAAAATTTTAAACCTTCCCCATTCCCATTCCCTTGGACAGATTTTGCTCATTTTCAATCCCCGCCGAGAAATTAGCTATCTTAAAGTTGTTGGCGAGTTTGAAGACATTCCGTGCATAATTGCGACTTTTATCGTGCGGACAAAATTTAGTACATACATACACACACACACACACACACATATATATATATATATATATATATATATATATATATAAACTTTTTAGGTGGGGGTGGTTTTGGGTTCCTGGGGTCATGTAATGAAAAGTTATGAAGGAATTTTTCAAAAGTCGCACCATGGTAACGACTGCAATAGGTAGTATTTCTTACGAAATCTACCTAATAAATATTTTTCATTATAGCAGTTGCCAACAATTAAAAAAAACAATAAAATTCTCACCACAACAATTGCTTTTCTATAGCAAGATTTTTCACGTGAAAAAATAAATTAAATAAATAGTTTGACGAATTGAAAACAAATTGAATATTACGTCATAAGTTTTCTAGAGCAAGATTTCAGAATGAAAACTCAAAATGAAATAAATAGTTTGACGAATTAAAAAAATATATGTATTACGTCATATTGGAAATATAATGGACCTCAGCATGTGAATATGTAACGTCATATGAGTTTGAAGAAACGTATTAAAACATGATAAAAACCCGACTATGGAAATATTAACATATTTTAACACTTTGAGGTTTTCTGAATTTGTTTTAGCCATTTTTAAACCTATTCCATATGCATGCGTGTGTGTATTCGTGTATATTAGAATTTTCTCAAAATGTCTAGCTCCCTAGAGCTCATTCTTAGTGAAGGAACTGGGTTTATCTCTAATCTTGTTTTAAGTTTTGTTGGTGAATTTAGTACTTAACTTCGAAATCTACCTCCGCCTATAGGCCCGAGCCGGCAAGGATTTTTACGTTTAGTTTTTGACTATGCATTCTTTGATGCAAAATGTTTTTTTGGGTGTGTACTATCACCTCTTAAAATTTTTCCCATCTTTTTTGAATCACCCTGTATATACTAGAGTAAAATGTAAATGAGAAATTCGTCCCGGCTGCATATAACGTGATATAACGTGAGATCACCTGAATAGATTTTGATCAGAATGGTAGTTAGATAAATTTTCAGGGAAGATTTTAGTATATAGCATATCGTTCTACGTTGCTTATACATAGAATTATGTTTTAAAGTTACATAATCAGAAGAACCCGATCATGAAAGATTAGCCTTTTTAAAATATTCAGCCGCATTGATTACGATTGAATTTTCACTGTTAGATAATTTTTCAGGCAGGGTTTTAGTATATACTATACCCTTCTGCACTGCTTAATGAGAGAGGTGTGGTGGAAAGTTCTATAATCAGTTCAACCCGATTGTGAAATTTTAGTATTTTTAAAAAGTTCTACACAACGAATTTTAATAGGAATTCCATTATTAGTTAGATACCTATTCAGACATCATTTTAGTATTTTGCATATTGTTCTACGTTGCTTAGTCATAAAGTAATGACGGAAAGTTCCATAATCATATGAAACCGATTATGAAAGATTAGAGTTTTCAAAAAGTGTTAGATGGCGGATATTGATAATACTTGCTTTGTTGATTAGACAATGTTTGGGGAGGTTTTAGTTTATTGCGTACCATTCTACATTGCTTATTTATAGAATTATGGGGGAAAGTTCTATAATCAGATGGACCCCAATATGAAAGATCAGCCTTTAAAAAAAGTTTTACTGGATAGATTTTGTCAGTTTGTTTGTTTGCATTATTAGTTATATAATTTTTCAGGGTTTGTTTTATTATATTGCATATTATACAATCATTCTTTACCAAATCCTACTGTGACTGATCAACTAAAAGGGTTAAGACCTTAATAGCTGAAAGTTTGTCTGCACATTAGAAAATATAAGACATATATATAAAATCCAAACGGAAATTTCGTTCTGAACATCTATATTTCGAGTTTTACTGTATGGATTTTGACGGAACTTATACTGTTAGATAGGTATCGTTAAAAGGAAGGTTCTAAGCTGTATCACATCATTCTACGTAGATTAGTTATAGAATTATGACGGAAAGTTCTGTTATTTTGGACGCTACGGTTACCATTTTATTTCCTGGCGAACTTTATCGTTGATAAGAAAAATTTAAACGGCTATTACACCTCGAAAAATAAAAAACTGTTTCAATTTTTATTTAAAAGAAAAAATCCGTTTTAATGAGTGATAATATTAAAAAACGAAAACCTTTAATTTAAACATGAAAGGGAATGTTCATAATGCTTAAAAAATTACTCAGATGAAATATTGCAATTGAAATAAGATTTGGCTATTTATCTTTTGCGCCAGGTTAAGAAAAATGCATCTGAAAAATTGATAGGATATCAAGGAAGTTTCCATAAGTGCATTCTCAGAAATATTTGAAAAAATTATAGAATATTCTTCTCATGAGGAACATATAGAATATTCTTCTCATGAGGAACATATAGAATATTCTTCTCATGAGGAACATATAGAATATTCTTCGCATGACATATAATATGTTTATAAAAATAATCGACAGAATCTCGATTTAGTGTTTGTAAAAAAATAATGAAAATTTAATTTTCTTGGCGATTTAATGCTGGTTGGCGACACAATAAAATTTTGAATGATACTTTTTTTGTGATAAATAATTTTTAAGTAAAACCTTTTTCTACTCTTCATATGAAGTTAGTAAGATTAAGTTTAACTTAAATAAATACATTTTTATTACTGCAGTTGTGTCATATACCTTTATATATGTATATATTAAAATTTTACTATCATAATAATACGGTTTAAAACAAAATTTAAGTTCATTAAATTTGTTCTAAACTCAAAATTAATGTCCGACTGTAAACATTGGCAATTTGACTTTGATACTGTTAGTGTCAGAAACAAGAAGTGGTGGTTATTGTTGCCATGGAAATAATTACTTAATATAAAAATGTTTAATGATAGCATGTTTAATTAGCCAGCTACTGTTAAAGCAAACTTAAAACGATACTACTTTATTATGCCGACGACAAAAAAACTATCGCCATATTATAAGATTAAATGCCAGACATTGTGGCTTGCTATTTATTGATGGCGAATATATATATCTACTTCTATTGTCTATCTATCTATCTATATTATAAAGGACAAACATATCTGTGCGTAACGCATACGTCATTTTGCGAATGGCATCACGTTGAAATTTGAAATAAAATTTTGGTTTTTCAATTTTCTCTACTGTAAAATTTTAAACTTCTAAACATTGCACATTTTAAACTTTTACACCGTCGTATACGGAAAAAAATTCTCTTTTAAATGCAATTTCTTTGAAAGCTGTATCTAAATTTATTTTTGAGATATTAATTTTTTTGTAGTTTTTAATACCATTTTTCTTATCGTGGCAACAAAAGTACATAATTTCTATTGAAAGTCATTGAAAGTAAACGAAAAATAGTCGAAATTTGCAGATACTGTATCTTTTTGTTACCATTTTCTCATAAAACCTGAAAAAAAAGTTGAAATTAAAATATGGTCTATGTCAGGAATATTGTCTGTTATTCCGTGATAATGACGTCATATGCACTATAGACGAAGTTTAAGAATGGATTGTAAAAGTGGATTGCTTTAGCGTATGCAAATGACGTCATTTTATAAAAAAGCGCCTATTTTATAATTCTTAAACCTGAATTATGTTTTGTAGAAGTGCGTCATTTTCACAGCCCAACTGCTTAACTTATGAAAATAATGTAATCGAAATCACACTGATAACATGCAATATTTTACAAAAATTTAGAGTGTCTTTATAAAAGAGAGGTGACATGCAAATAATTCCGATTTATATTACAAAAGTTGATTCTCGCCTGGACGGATTTCCTTCGCCGAGCAAGCCAATAATTCGTACAAGCAAGCAAATAATTCGTACAAGCAAGCAAATAATTCGTGGTTTAAAATATTGTCGTATTCCTGAAGTTTGTCGAAAATTCTCTCGAATAATAAAATTTTAATTCTATTGTTTATGTCATTCAACTATAATTTTATCAAAATACCATAATTTGCTTAATTTAATTTTTCCTAATTTTATATAATCTATATATTTAAAACACAAGTGTGTTTTTTAGTCATCTGCCCTGATCTTTCTGCTGAACCAATTTTACTAATATTTTTTTTTTATAACTGAAAGCACTTCCTTTGTAGATGTGATCGCACATTCTGTTTTTTTTTTTTTTTTTTTTTTTTAAATATCCCCACTTTTATATTTTAATTTTAAAAGCCTTTTATGAAATTTCTTCAAAATGATGAAAATTAGCATGGATTTTGACGGAACTTATACTGTTAGATAGGTATCGTTAAAGGGAAGGTTTTAAGCTATAACACATCATTCTACGTAGATTAGTTATAGAATTATGATGGAAAGTTCTGTTATTTTGGACGATATGGTTACCATTTTATTTCTTGGCGAAATTTATCGTTGATGAAAAAAAATTTAAACGGCTATTACTCCTCGAAAGATAAAAGAAAAAACTATTAATAATTTTATTTAAAAGAAAGAAAAAGAAGAAAAAATTAATGAGTGATAATATTAAAAAACGAAAATATTTAATTTAAACATGAATGGGAATGTTCGTAATGCTTAAAAAATTACTTAGTTAAAATATTGCAATTGAAATAAGATTTGACCTTTTTAATAATTTGAAATAAGATTTGATCTTTTGCATCAGGTTAAGAGAAATGCATCTGCAAAATTGATAGGATGATATCCAGGAAGTTTCTATAAGCGCATGCTCAGAAATATTTGAAAAAATTATATAATATTCTTCTCGTGAGGAATATATAGAATATTCTTCTCATGGCATATAATATGTTTATAAAAAAATCTGCAGAACGTCGATTTAGCATTCGTAAAAAAATAATGAAAATTTAATTTTTTTGGCGATTTAATGCTGATTGGCGGCACAATAAAATTTTGAATGATACTTTTTTTTTTTTAAATAAATTATTTTTAGGTAAAACCTTTTTCTACTCTTCATAGGAAGTAAGTTAGGTTAAGTTTAACTTAAATAAATACATTTTTATTACTGCAGTTTTGGCATATACATTTATATATGTATATATTAAAATTTTACTATTGTAATTATACGGTTTAAAGCAAAATTTAAGTTTATTAAATTTGTTCCAAACTCAAAATTAATGTCCGATTCTGATCATTTGCAATTTGAATTCGATATTGTTACTGTCAGAAACAAGAAGTGAAGGTTGTATTGTTGCTATGGAAAAAACTACTTAATATAAAAATGTTTAATGATAACATTTTTAATTAGCCAGCTACTTTTAAAACAAACTTACAACGGTACTACTTGATTATCACGTCGACAAAAAAAAAAACTATCGTTAAACTATAAGATTAAATGCCAATAATGGCTGATGGTAAATTTTACATTCAATTGACAATAAACACGGTACACGAGTTGTTGCGTCATCAAGTGATTTTTAATTTGACTTCTATTTGTAATTTTATTTTTGTTTACAAATTTACAGTGAAACCTCCCTGTGCGACCACCTCCCTGAACGACCATTTTTTCATGGAACGAAATTTATTCCTATAGGTTCAATACTAACTTTACCTCCATTCAGAGACCATCCCAGTTGAACTCCCTCCATGAGCGACCCATTTGTTTGAAGAAAATGAAACAATTTCTGTTTTCTCATGGTCGCTTGAAGAAGGTTTTATTAGAAAAATAATTCCCGAGAGCGCATTATTCATCAAACTTCTAAACTAAGTTTAGATTTTTTTTTTTTTTTTTTTTTTTTTTTTATTCCGGCAACTTTTAAGTGTTTAAACCACTTTGTGCCTTTTTTAGGCAATGAACTTAACACTGATGACAAATTAAGAATGACGGTGAATAAACTACCTTGTTCTATTCTGTCAGGGAACTGTCAAAGAAATAAATAAATTAATGAAATCTCATTATTTGTTCCTGTCAAAAAAAAAAAAAAAAAAAAAAAAAAAAAGCATAAAAGCATTTATTTACTGAACTTCGAAAGGACTTGGAAATATAAGTTATAAATGATAAAACCGTAAAATCAAAGCAAACGTCAATGGTATTCATTTTTTAAACTCTGTAGTAATTAACTTACGTAATTAACTTTTGTTTTGATACTTAAATTTTTATATTTTTTCTTAATGTGAAAAATAAATTTTAGTAACATTAATTGTTACCTTTTCAACAATCAAAATCGAGATTTAAACGTAACCTCCATTAAGAGACCACCTTCCGTAGCGACCAATTTTTATTGGAACGGAGCGTGGTTGCTTTAGGGAGCTGTTACTGTATTTATTCTTTCGTTGTTTAAAATAAAAATTTCTTCAATTTGAATAATTTGGCTAGTAGTATCGCAACTTATATAATTTGGTGAAATTGGTCGACAGGATAATCAACCTTAAAACTTTTCCAGCCGCTGAAGCCATATAAAATTAAATAACTTCTGCAACACGCAATTTGTATATATTACATACGCTTACGGATAAAAAATAACACGCTAATCCTTCGTTAAGGTTTAAATTCATTGAGTTTTAGTCATTTAAACACTTATTTAACAAGCAATTTCCAAATGCATTTAAATATCTTTCATTTGGGAAGGAAATGTGTTGGCTAGCCAAATAGCGTGGAACGTTCGTCTTTTTTGCGCCAAATACTCGAATATATTTCTTTTTTTTTCAGATTTTTACTGAGATTCGTCGCCAAATTTGATTGCTGTTTTACTGCATACATGAGTAGTTTTATAAGCATTTTTTTTTTCAAAATAATTTGAGTATGCTCTTTAAGGAGATCTTCCTTGTGAGTAACAATTTTGCTTTTAATTTGTTCTTTTTAATTTCTAACTCCTCCATCATGTGACTTACAGACGAAACTAGCAGATGTAATTGTAAAAAGGATGGTACTTATGATTTACATGTTATATGCTTATTTATGATTTTGGGTTCACTTTTGTCACCAAGCAATTTGATTTAAAGCCAAAAAGACGTAAGCGTGACATAGGTTCAATCGATGTTTACAATAAAAGTGATTTTGCGTGAATAAAAGTGTACGAAAGCATTTTCTTAAATTTAAATGTACAATATATAAGTAGCAAATAATATTTAAAAAATGGAGTCAAATATTTTAATTTTAGTATAAATGTCTCCCATGTACGCACATACATTATTTAATGGAATGTAGTTTGGCGCGTAACTAACTCTGTTTTGTAGCTAACTCTGGTACATATGTAGCCATACCGTTACGAACGTTTCTAACGTTTCACATCAAACTTGGTTGTGGCTCCGATTACGGATGATTGGGAAGATTTTATTGAATGAAAACTAGAGGTTTAGTTTTCTATTTGAATCAGTTATCGAGGTTATTTTCCTAGGCTAATAGTTGCATGATTAAAACTGGTATATAAAATTAAACGTCAGTTAAAATGACATTGTTTTAATTTTATTCACACAATTCAGCCATAAATATCCACTTTTACATGATTCACATTTTTTTAAATATAAAATTAAATACTGTTTTAACTGTATGTACTCTACTGTAATTCGGAGATAAGAAACTGCAGAAAACCTACCAAAAGAAGAGGTATATTACCAAATATAATTAACGTAGAGAGATATTTTATGTTGTATTTATGTTATCAGATCCATACATCCAGGGCTAGCAGCGTTCCTAAAATTTTCGCACTTTGCTACCACTATTTTAAAACGATAATCTTCATTGTATTATTCTATTATAGATGATGAAGGAATCTACCACGAGAAATTTTTATTTAAAATACTGGTAGCAAAATGCGAAAATTTTAGGAACACTGCGAGCCCTGCATAACACCAAGCTGAGAAACCCGGAGTAAAAGAACTAACAAATGAAAGTGAATAACCCGAACATTCTTTAAGTTAAATGGTCAATCTCTGCAATCATTGTAATTCTCTCTTTTTTAGTAGTGTGGTGATTAGAGAACATTTTAATTTCTGTTGATCGTAATGGCCGCATTTCCCTCCCAAACTCTACATGATGTACTAAAGAGTTGCTTCTGAATTGCCCGAATTTCGCCTAACGCATCGGATAATATAATAGCGCAATGGCGTCCGATGCGTATTCAGAAAATGCGGAAGGAATTTCCAGTTGAAAGTACATATTAATTTAAAATTCAGGGTCGAATTATCCATTTCATTTGATTGACGGTTTATTTGAAAAATGGACCAGCGCAGCAGGCTTTGCCTGCTAGTAAGGTCAATAAAATAAAAAAAATTCTGGACTATCGAAGTACATTTACGAGCGGCCAGATTAATTAAAATCGTTAAACACTTTTCAACTAAGTTGGAAAGCGTTACAAATAGCGCCCGGTTTAACAGCCGCCTCATCCGTACCTTCGTTATTTGTGTTCTGACGTCTAATCACGTAAGGTGATTAGGCAGCTCGAACCACAGTGAGACGTGAGTACTGACGCTATAATATAAAAATGTATTACAAAATATATATTTACTTTTACTAGTATTTTTTCCGGTTTGAATATTGATTATTCTTTTGCTGTAAAAAGTAGATTGGTAGATTTTAATTTTGATGGGTGCATATACACTGCTCAAAACAATTAAAGGATATTGCAGTTTTAGGTGGATTTTGTATCTGGTAAACTGTTTAGCTGATTAATACATGGCCGACAGACATAGTAGGTTACATGATAATAAATTACACATGTTTGGCAGAAAAAAATGCATTTTATTGCGCATTTGTGTACTAAAGGAAAAAAACACAATTTGTGCATATGAGAAAAAAAGAATAAGAAAAGCTGTTTTCTTCAAAGAAAATCATTTTCAGTAGGGGGTATGGTTTCCACGGGCGGCCAGCAACGTTGAACACCTTTGAGGCATGGACTCAATGAGGCTATTAATGACGAGTTGGGGTATTCTGCCCCACTCTTCCAGAAGAGCTCTTTCCAGTTCTTGGAGAGTTTGCGGGGGTTGTTGGCGGCCAGAAACTCGTCTTCCTAGAGCGTCCCAAACTTGTTCGATAGGATTCATGTCTGGAGAACACGCTGGCCATTCCATTCGAACGATTCCTTCCTCGAAAAGGAAATCCTCCACCAGGTTTGCACGATGTGGCCTGCAGTTATCGTCCATTAAAATGAAGTTATCTCCGATTGCTGCAGCGTAAGGGACTACAATAGGTCTGAGGATCTCATCCCTATATCGGCGACCAGTCAGAGCTCCATCTCGAATGATGTAGAGGTCAGTGCGCCCGTCAATGGAGGTGCCACCATACACCAACACTCCTCCACCGCCAAATCTGACACTTTCGTGCACGAACGCAGGATTATTCCTACTGCCACGGTCCCTCCAGATGAAAATATGCCTATTATCCGAATGCACAGGAAAACGGGACTCGTCAGAAAACAGAATATTGCTCCATTCATTTCTCCTCCAGTTGACATGCTCGGTTGCCCACTCCCTGCGGTCGCGACGATGCCTTGATGTTAATCTAACACATACCATCGGTCGGCGAGCATACAGACCTACAGCATGGAGCCGGTTTCGGACAGTCTGTGTTGAAATCGTGGTGCCTGTAGCCGAGCGAAGGTGTTGTTGGAGAAGAGTAGCGTTCATGGTTCGGTGTCTCCGAGCTGTTAACGCTAAATACCGATCTTCATTGGGCATTGTTGCCCGTCTACGACCTTGCCCTGGTCTTCGGCCTGCACATCCACTCTCCAAAAAACGGTTCCAGATCCTGGAAATGACACTTTGTGACACTCCAATGGCTTGCGCTACTTCGGCTTGAGTTTGGCCCCCTTCTAACCTACCAACAATTCTCAAAGCTTCTGAATCTGTCAAATGACTTCGCTGAGACATTGTACTCATCGAAACAAAGCAATCACTGAATGCCGATCATCCTTGTCTTCATTCTCTTTTATCCAGTTGAAAGTCAAATTTCATTCGCTGCCGCTGAAGCGACGTTTTTGACGTCGAACTCAAAATTTGCATACTCCACAGTTTGAAAACCAGAAAAATTTGCATTTGTGATTCTCTTCTTCTATTTTCGGAAGAAAAAAAATTTCGTTTATATCTTTATTTTATATAAAACTTCAAATATCCTTTAATTGTTTTGAGCAGTGTGTGTGACCTTGTTTCTAAAAGAGAAAGTTATTTTCAGTTTGCGCATAAATAAAGATTCCAGTTTGAATCCGAGTCGTAAGAACAAGCATAAAAAATGAGCAAAACAATCGTTCGAACAAATCAAGCTCGTTTCGAGCAAAACAATCTCATCTCTCCAAGTGACAACAAAACCCATTTCAAGAGGAAATATTTAAAATAAATGAGATACATTTTCCTTTTCTTTTTTAAATTTGGAATAAATGAAATCTTTACTTCGACCCCGAAATTCGGGAACCGAACTTGCCTCGAACTTTTGGGATCATGGGATCAGGCCAAACGCTTGCATCTGTTTTGTGGATTCATCTGTCGGGAGGGTAACAAATACATGAAAAGTTATGTAGTATTCCTATAAATGATATTTCCTGCATTCTAATAAAATCACATATCCCGAAAGGAAACTCAAAACCCCTTCAATATATATATTTTTTTTTTGTAAATTCTCAAATATATATTTTTTCAACCATTTGGAAAAATGGTTATTGTCCTCGTCAGGGTAGGAAATCAAAAGCATATCTGAAGCTTTTTATTGGTTGAATCCGCATTTTATTCGTTTTCTGATTGGTCTATAAAGTAATCTGTATCAGATTACTTGGGTCGTCAGATTTCTTGGAAATCTGACGATGGAAAAGCCTTTTCCCGAACAGCCAATGAAATGTTTGGATAATACGTAAGTTTCAGGAAATCTTGCAATTTGTACGTGTAATAACACTATTAATGTTTAATTCATGGCGTACGTAATGTATGATCAACTTCGAGCGATTTTTTATGTCTTAAATTTTAGTCTTTAGAAAATCATTTTCCAAATGGTCGTTGTAATTTTTTAAATTGCTTTTTTATATTTAATTTCTTACTTTTTTGCTTCTAAAAAATTAGTTATATATGAATCGGAATTTAACAATTTGAAATTTTCAAAGATAAGCAAATACGGTGTTTTAAGAATGTTTCGTATTTCATACTGTACTTTGCTTGATACTTTTATCTGAAAATATCATAATGCATACATGAAACGTTTGAATAAAAAAAAACAATGTTATAAACGGTGTTCGGTATACATTTTTACATTATTTTGAAAAGAATTTAAGCCAGAGATTAAAAATATTTTAGTTTTTTTTTTTTCAGTACATGAGGATTAATTAGATATAATTATTTTAATTGTATTTTAATATTTTTCAAATCAAATTCCATTTCTCTAGTTTGCAAAAAATGTATTAGAGAATTTAACCAGGGCTTTCAGGGATATAGGATAAAGATGGCAACCTATTTAAGTGCGTTCTTAATTATATAAATACAGGAGCACCTATACTCGTCAGCTGCTCCGTCCGTCTCTCTCTCTGTTTGTCCGCATATAACAGCACAAAAACTACCCAGTGAGTTTGAAATTTGATATATAGAATCGTTGAAGAATTTTATCGAGTCCTTTCAAATTTTATGAAAATCGAATCAAAACTTAAAAAGATGTTAACCCGGGAGATTGCGCATACAAAGGGCATGAATGGTTTCCATTTTGTCACCCATAAATACAAATAATAATCGTCACCTTATTTTTCGGAGACAATTGTTACAAATTCTGCGATAAAATAGGAAGATAAAAAGTTTTTTAATCGATTGTTGAAGATTACTTAAAAAAATAGTGGTGACTATTGTAAAAACCATACGCACTCTGGGTTTATTATGCCCGGCGCGAGTCCAGCCACGTTAATAAAAATTTTCTTCTTTCCATAAAATCCTATCATACATACTTAATTCAACGACAGGTAATGATTCGAGGTTGCCATGGGGATTAAGTCGTATTTAGGACGGATTACTTAGTTGTTTCCACCATCAATAGGACACCAGCGTTCTCAGGAACATATTTTTGCTTTATAATATAGATGTAACTAGTCGGATATGGCAATCCCAAAACTTTATTCTATCGCATACATGTTAATACTTCCTGAAAAATACAGCAAAGCAGTGCCACCGGTTTAGGTGATTTACACAAAAATCTAACTAGCTATATCTTGTGTCAACTTCTAATTGAATTGAAGTTCGATGAAAATCCGTGCATTAGTTTTTGAGATAGAGCTATTGAGGAAATCGTGAAATGTTCTGCATAGCAGTGGCAGCTGTTGGACAATTTATACCAAAAATTTATCCAGATCAATTTATATCAGAGACTAATTGTTTCTGAAGTTTGATGAAAATTCATGCATTAGTTCTTGAGATACAGCTATTGCGATAATCATGAATAATGCAGCATAGCAGCGCCAACTATTGGTAGATTTACACGAAGAGTAATCAGCACCAATTTATATCAGGGACTAACAGAATCTAAAGTTTCATCAAATTCCGTTCATTAGTTCTAGAGATAGAGCTTTGTTTCTGTGTCACATACAGAAACAAAGACAGAGAGACAGACGTTTTGTAAAAACATGTTTTTCGGGTCCCTGACCTCTAAAACATGTTAATCCGTCGAAAACCGGAATTCGAAAATTTTCTCGAATCCAATACTTCTTTCTTGTAAAGGTAGAAGAAAGTAAAAATATCAATAGTATTAAAATATTATTAAATCGATTCTTTCGTATGTTCGTGATGAGTTATTATCCGAAGTAACTGACAAAGACCGCTGTTTAAAGCAGATTTTTTGATTCCGATAATTTTAGTGCGCTGAATACGTATTCCGGCGACATGTGTGTTGAATTTTTGTTTTACTTATATTATTTCATTGTTTTTAATATTTATTAATGAAGTTTTAATTTCGTTAAGGTACATTTGGCAGAACCAAAGTTGAACTATTTATACTGTTTTAAAAGCAAACGGATGAATACCTCAAAATCGAGGCTCAAGCAATAGAGATAGATGAAAAGAAAATATGCCTCAAAACTATTTTTTAAGCCATAAAGAATCAATCATTTAACCACTTGAGGGGCAAGCAAAAATGTCTCTAAATATTGAATTGCAACCGGAATAATCAAAAATTTTCATTTTTAAATAAGGAAAAGCAATTTTTTTACGATTTTCCTCCAAAGTTAAAAATATAAAATTTAGTTAAAATTTTCTGGTGAGAATCTTGTTTAACCCATTTGTGCCTGAATTATTGTTTTATCAAATGTTTTGGTAAAATCACTTTAAACTGGAAAAATACTAAAAGAAATTACACTTAAATTTTTTGGTATCTATTTAATAAAATGTAAAAAACCTACATACGAGTATTTCTAGTAGAATAATATGCATAATTATATGTTTTGGCTATATTTATATTTAAAAAGTTTTTAAATTGTATATTATGTACTATAATTAGTATTTTTGTGAACTACAAAAATATATATATATATATATTTTTTTTTTACAGAGACTAATAGCGTTATAATTAATAATAATAGCTAATTAATTATAATAGCGTTATAATAAAATAAGAATAATCGTATTACTGACTTAAAAACAATTTATTTCATATATATCTTCAAAAGGAGGTTACATCAATAACTGTTTCCTAAATGTCCAACAAAAATATTTGCCCATTTGTGCCTAGAACCCTATATTTTGGACGTTACAAAAATGCATAAAAAATAGGCTTGAACATTTAATTTCGCAATTAAAAAAAAAATACGTATTTAAAAAATGTCTACAAGCTAAGATTATGACTTGCGATTTTGGATCCTTCATAGAAAAAATACAAATAAACTTACTTTTTACATTTCGCCCACTTGAAAAATTAAAAATTTATAAACACCGAAAAAAGCCTTCATTTTAACAAATAAATATCCATCTTATGCTGTCATCTCTCGGTAATAGAGAAAGACATTCATAAATAATTATTTCACACAATTTTCATGTTATAAAGGAGAAGAAAAATATACTTATTCATGAAAATTTGAAACGTCCTAAAAATGGGACACCAGGCACAAATTTGTTAAATTAGGTGGGATATATTTTATCCCACGCCCCTCAAGGTGTTAAGGTACTCTTTTCAAACAAAATGCATTAGTAAGAACGATTCTTTTCGTAATCAACAGTGAAAAAAGGGGAATTATGTGATATTTAGAAGAAGAAAAAATGCAATAAAAGTGAAATTTCATAGTCAGGTGTTTCCACCGTGAATATGACGCCAACGTTATCAGGAACATTTTTTTTCGTTATAATCTACCCTATTAAAATCTGTGCGCGTATCTATGTAACCTCAAAAAATCGGAAACCACAGGGCTCAGGACTACGAAATTTGGCTCACTTGTTGCTGGTAGCGGACTCATGAACGATTGGGGCGAAAATTTTGAACGGAATTTTCTTATTTTATGTTTTTGACGTATTTTTGCCTTTTTTATGTTCAACCCGTAATCGCGCGAATTCTAACCAGTTCTAATTGTTTACTGCAATGCGAGATATACATATTAAGTACGCCACGCTGCAATACTAAGAAGCTGTAGCGGGTATTACGGTAATTCTTTTACCTCACATGCAAATAATTATAGATTATTTAATTGCGCTTAACTATTATCTTTTTTTTTAAACAATAAAGAAAAACATTTCATCACAAACATCAACAAAACTTTTTATTCTATTTATTCTATTATTCTAAAGATATCGTTCTGTCGCCTGCTTCCATAGCAACATGATAGTTCGGCAAAGTTTTTATTTTTAATTTTGGTTTTAGAATTAAATTCATGAACTCCCGTACGTAGAACGGGTTAAATAGCTAGTATTTAATGAAACTCAGGAATTTCAAAACAATTGCTTAAATGCCGCTTTAATCTCGGAAGGGATGAATGGTTCTGATAGGGAAAATGATGTTATATTTGAAAGAAACGATTCATTCTCATATGGACTCCAAAAGTACTATGGCACACGGTAGAATTGTTTCAAACAAACAAACAATTTCTGAGAAAGTTTTCCATAGTGTGAAGGAGTTACCCCCCGGAAAAAACCAGGAAATCCACAGGAATGGTTTGTTTGTTAGGAACTACCAATGGCATATGTCATTGGAAAAGCTCATGATATCATAGATGATCATGATGTCATAAGGCTCATGATATCATGAGCCTTAAAGTCTGTATAAAACTAAAATATTTTAGTATGATTTTGCAATATGATGTCATATTCACTGGTCTTTGCATCTCATTCAGCAAATTAAAATTCAGAGCAGAAGCTCTTTTTAAGCACAGTACGATCTTTTGGCAGATGTAAGAATAACAATGGCCATTGGTTCGTTTTACGGTCACGTGATGCATTCAGAAAATCAGCTTTTTGACCAGAAGTTTCTTTTGATAAACCAGAAATGACTTGTTTACGTTTTGTTAACTTGACAAGTGTCTGAAACATATTGTATTTTTCACGTCGAACGAACTTTAGATAGTGTTTGTTGATTTATATTGAACTATCTTGGTATCAGGTAGTTTTTCTAAGAGTTTTTCGAAATAAATTTAAGCCGTTCTGCACAATATTATGCGTAATAAGTTTTAAATTAATTGTGGTCAAGGTAATTTTTTCAGTTAATTATTTTACATTTCAAAAATTTTTAAATTCCATAATGTTAAAATGATCTATGCCTATTGGTAGCACCAATTAAATGCATATTTAATTGGGATTTCAACGAACTTTTCAGTTACTGTTTTTTTACCTTACACTTTTTTGAAAATTTCATAAGTTAAAAGGATTTTTATACTACTCATTATGGCTAGATTTGCTACAAAAGTGTTGAGTAAGCGAAGCCAGCTGTGTACGAGTAGCGGTCTCAATGTGAATTGTGTCGCAATTCATAAGGGTTGGCGAGCGTTAGTGAGCAGGGGGCAGAGTTCCCTAGTAACATTAAATCCAGAAACACCTAACATCTGCTTAGTTAATGCGTTGTATTACATGCTGTAATGCAATAATAAGTAGTGTAATGGTGTATTTTTGTTTTGCACGCTATATTTATAGTAAATTTCTAGTTGTGTGTGGATGGATATCGTGGCGGACTATGGGGTCCATATATCTTACCAACTCGACTGGACGCTTGCAAGTGCCTCGTTTTTATTCAGGAGGTTCTTCTGGAAATGCTTAACGATGTCCCTGCACGCACACGTCTGAAGCGGAAAGTGGTTTCAGCATGATGGGGCGTCATCTTATTACGCAAAGAGCATAAGTGATCATTTGGACAGGAAATTTGGAAAAAATTGGATTGGGTGTGGCGGTCTCGTAGCATGCCACACCCCAGATCACCTGTTTTATCTCCTCTTGATTATTTTCTCTGGGGTACCATGAAGAGCATTGTGTGCGTCTGAAATGGACCTGGAGGCACAAATCTACATCGGTGCAGCTACCATGAACGCAGCAACCGGAATCTTCGAAAATGTTCGCCAATTCATCTTGCATAGTTGTCATGAATGTACGAGGTGTGACTATTAAATTTCGAGACTAATGCTGTAAAATATTTCATTTTGAATTTATACATATTTAGTTATTATCCCTTTCAATATATACCTCTCCTTTATCCCTACAACGCTCCATGCGAATTTTCCATTGTTTGAAGCAGTGCTGGAAGTTTTCTTCCGTGAGCTCTATCATGACCCATGCCGCTTTTCCTGTCACGACTTCAACTTTCTAAAATCTGGCTCCTTTTAATGCAGATAAGAAAAAGATAAAAGTCACATGGTGCCAGGTCAGGCGAATAAGGCAAATGGTCCAAAAGCGGGATGTTATATTTGGCTAAAACGTCTTGAAGGCAATGCAGTGTGAACCGGTGCTTTGTACTGATGAAGCACCCATTACTTGTTCTTCCACAATTCGGGTCGTTTGTTTTTCGTATTTTTTCACAGAGTTGAGCAAGGACCTCAAGGTAGAAATGTTGATTAATAGTTTGACCTTCATGAACGCAATAAAGGTTCACAATCCCATGAAAATCGAAAATTTTCTCCGTTGTTAACGAGGAAGGGCGACCCGGGTAAACATCATCTTCAATGTCTTTACGACCATCCTGGAAACGCTTAAACCAGTCAAAAACCCACATACGTGATAAACCTTTTTTTCTGTGTACTTCTCTTAACAAATTATGAGTTTCAATAGCGGATTTTCCAAGTTTTAAAAGTTTTAAAAATTTAAAATTTCACAGTAATTCGTTGCTCTTTTAAAACACTCAACCGTTTTCCGGCAAGACACTAAAACAAGGTCCAGAACAAATGAAGATCACGGCCAGATTAATTAGAATGCAGCCAATTTAGAAGCGGTAATCGATATAGGAGACACCATTGGATACACAACCATTGGTCGATACAGACTACACAACCATTGGCCGTACGAATTTCGCGCATGCGCAGTTTTTCTGTAGAAGCATTAGTCTAGTTATTGAAGAGCCAAACCTTGCATGCATGGCAATGGGCGCAATTTCGAACAGCTCCTGTGATACTTATAAGTCATACATTGTACTCTTGTTCGTGTAATAAAGAGTTTTACAACGCTTTCTGCATTGTGACCTTATTGTGTCTTTGTGTATCTTTATCACGTAAGAGTGATGTTTCCGCTCATGCTTTCCTATAGAATAATGGTTCCTAACGATGTTCCCTACCTCCTCTTCAAGTTTGTACATGCAGTTCTGGGACACCCTGTATTATCAAATCGAAACGGAACGATAATTTAGTACTTGGAATAGTTTATTTCATTCATGGCGGCATAAAAGATGTTCATGAATGTGAGTATTAAATTATTCACAGTATTTTAAAATAATTTAAAAGTGCTTTAAAATATTGCTCTTTTCATAAAAATACTTGATTTGCGTATCTTGATCGTAATTTTCATATTTTTCCTTAATAAATAATCAATTAAATGTTTCTTGTTAATAATTTTGAGCGGGAAATAAATTTCAGTCCTTTTTTCTTTAACCCTTTATGTACTGAATTATGAATTCATGAAAATGTTAACTTCTAAAGCATTTTTCGTGAATTTTTGAAACTACATTAGAAGATTTACATAATCATTTAATAAATTTTAGAAGGATTTTAGAAGGATTCATTAAATTTGAATTTATAGGGATTTTGTGCAACATTGATAACCCCCACTCAAATCTTTTATTTTAAATGTTTTTCTTAGTATTTTTCAGAATTAGGAAATGTATAAACATAATGTTCTTACAATAGAAATATAGAAATATTTCCGAATTGAAAAATCCCCCCACCCTCAACTCCAGGAAAGCTGAAGAGATACAAAGGCAAAATAAATCACCCTTTTAAAAATATTTTTGTTTTGTGTAATCCGCAATGCTTTTAGAACAAGATGAAGTAATGCATTTATAACTCATTCTAAATTGTATTGCTATTAATCGATGTATTAAATAAACTTTTTAACAAGTTATTTTAATGGTACCCATAAGTACCGTTAGTAGATAAAGGGTTAATCAACAGTAAGCGGACTATTGAGGGGGTCGGTACATAACTGTTCATATTTGAACACATCGATAAAATAAAAAGTGAGTATATGTGCTTCTCAATTTTCAGTACATTTGGATCGGAGCTATTTTGAGTGTGTGGTATTTAAAATTAAATATCTGTTACCAATTTTGAGAATCCATATTTTTCGGTGTAATCGCCCGATTAAATAAGGCGAATGGTTCAATAAGAAAATATTGCCACTTTTCCTTAAAAATTTCCTGAGCGTTGACACCTGTCAGATTTCAACTTTTTACAAAGACGATGTTTATTTCCTTACGGCCCTTTACGGTACTACTTGATTATCCGTCGACCAATTTCCCCAAATTATACAAATCGCCAAAATATTCGCCAAATTATACAAATCGACATAATTTTTATCCTAAATAACGAAAGAACAAATGGTACTTGTTAGTTATTCCGTCGACCAAATTACTGTCGCCAAATTGTAAGATTAAAGGCCAATAACGGTTGATCGTAAATGTCACATTCACTTGGAAACATGTGTTTACGTCCTCAAGTGATTTTTATTTCGCCGTTTTATTTGTATTTTTATTAATGTTATACTAATTTATTTGTTTTTCCGTTATTTAAAATAAAAATTATGTCAATTTGTATAATTTGGCGAGTGGTTTGGCGATTTATATAATTTGGCGAAAATGGTCGACGGGATAACTAACAAGTACCAAACAAATAAATTAGTAAAATATTAATAAAAATACAAATAAAAAATCGAATTAAAAATCACCTGATGACGTAACAAACACGTGTATCGTGGTGCTTAATGCCAAGTGGCATTTATGATCATCAATTACTGACATTTAATCTTATAGTTTGGCGATAGTTTTTTGGTCGACGGGATAATCAAGTAGTTTCCATTTTACTCAATTTTGATAAATTTAAATTACGATTATTGATTAAAATTAAGATAAGCTAACCAAATAGTGAGCTTATCCTAAACAGCTATTTTGATAGATATACATGGTGTCCCATAAACCCTGAAACAAGTTATAATGTTTTCGGTATTACTTCATTGATTATCCCGTCGACCATAAAACTATCACCAAACTATAAGATTAAATGCCAATAATGGCTGACCGTAATTGCCACATCACTTGACATTAAACACGTTACACATGTTTGCTTCTTCATCAAGTGATTTTTATTTCGACGTTTTATTTGTATTTTTATAATTGTTACACTAGTTTATTCGTTCTTTCGTTATTTAAAATAAAAATTGTGCCAATTTGTATTTGTGAAATTGGTGATAATCAAATAGTACCTTTTTTACTTGCTGGAGAAGATGATAAAAATAAAAATAAGGGTAACACCTAGTGTTGAAAGAAGGCTATTTTTTTTAATTCAGATTTCTTCATTGCACCACTTTTTTGAAATGAAAAAATTGGTCTTATATAATTACATTAAAAGGTACTTTTCGGTTAGCCGGGCGCCAGTGTTATATATACATATATATGTATATATAAATGTATGTATATATACATATATATTTACATATATATATGTGTGTATATATACAATATGTGCAGTGCATATCTATATATATGTATATATACATACATTTATATATACATATATATGTATATATAACACTGGCGCCCGGCTAACCGAAAAGTACCCATTAAAAAAAATGGTGCCAATCAAGAGATCTGAATTTTTTTTAAAGTAGCTCACTGGCAATACCTATAATATCATTGGCGCCATTGTTGGTGAGATGTATCTAACATGACAAGAATAATACACAAGTATTAGATACTTTCTAAACTGATCTTAAAAAAGATAAAGAAAAAAAACTGTACTTGAATAAAATAAATAAATGAATAAACAGAAGGAAACCTCTTACCTTTGATCATTTGGTATTTTTATGTTAGAATGGCGCAAATCTCACTAATGCCATTTTATCTTCAAGCCAATATCAGTTTTTATTTTTCGCGTGTGTAAATTATAAAGAATACTGGTACTTCTTAGTTATCCCGTTGACCAATTTCGCCAAATTCTATAAATTGCCAAACCAAAGACAAATACATAAATCATACACATCGCCAAATTATACACATTGGCATAATTTTTATTTTAAATAAGGAAAGAACAAATAAATTAGTAAAACATTAATAAAAATACAAATAAAACGTCGAATTAATGGTTTTATTGGCCATTATTGGCATTTAATCTTACAATTAATTAATTAATGGCAACCGTTATTGGCATTTGATCTTAGAATTTGGCGACAGTAATTTGGTCGACCGGATAACTAAGAAGAACCAGAATACCGCACAGATGTCATATTCGCCCCATATTGGCGCGATTTTTTTCTGACGCCAATGTCATATACGCAACGGGTACTTAACTGGCGCCAAAATGTCGTTATTTTGCTTGATGTTGTAACCCGGATTATGCTGTTGATGTTTTCGCCAAATTGGCAACCGAAAAAAATAGCGCCAATATGGGGCGAATATGACATCTGGGCTCAGAATTCTTTGATGTTGGAATAAAATATTTTAGTTTACGGTATTTTTTATGGAAAATAAACGCAGTTTCATGTTAGCCCGGTGCATATATCGCCAATACCATTTTTTCTTTCTCGCCAATAGCAGTTTTACTTTTCGCATGTGTAAGTTATAAACAATCTTTTAACGGCAAAATAAAACGCTTTGGTTTATGACATTTCTTCTTACTATTAGTTTGTGTAATTTAAATGAAATGAGGGTACCTCATTAGAATTTATGATATGTAGTTCAAATGTTTGTGATGTATGTATTAAAAAGGAATATTATGTATACTAAATGAAATGTGTGAAAGATATATATATTATTTGAAAAGAAAGCAAAAAGAGTGATGACGATGTGAACAATATTTTGAGATTTATCACCTGCTCACAGCTAACATAAAAGTATCTTTTATTCTTAAACATATTTTTTTTACATTAAAAATGTGCTAATGTTCCATAATAGGGTTTTTATTAGTTGGCGTAATTTAGAAGGCATGATTTGACGTAAAATATTTTTTGTGGTTACTTTTTAATGTTATCTACCATCATTTTAAATCAGAATGTTGTCTACGTCGCTCAAGTTTGCTATCAATGACTGCCGTGTACCCAATTATGGATGCTTAATCCTATAAATCATAAAATTTTAACAATTAAAATAAATATTGGAATAGATGTCATATATTCCCGCGGCCACCATCTTAGACTTTTTCTTGGCGTGAAAACCCCTTTTCCGCCAAGTAGTAAATGCCAAGCAGCGGTTTATGCACATGTTAGGCTTAACGAAATTAAACTGTAAATAATAAAATATAAACTGTGTTGCCTTATTGATAAAGATCGCCAACAAAAATTGCCAAGAAATCCAAGATGGCGTCCGCGGGAATACACAGCATCTAAGCCCCCCTTTTTTAATTTAATGCTATTTCCTTTTTTAAAATAATAAAAAATAATTTAAAAATATATATGTAACTGGTATTCGAAAAGGAAGTTTTAGCCAAATTGGCGTATAAAAAAATCGTGCCAAACCTGATGCGTAGACATGACATCTGTGCCAAAAATGCAATTTAAAAGGCAATGCTACCTGCTGTGAATATGATGAAATCGTAAAGGACATTTAGGGACAGTTTTTGGAAATAGCCTATAGTGAATGACTACTGTGTATCTCGATTATTGAAGCTTCATCCTATAAATGATATAGCTTTTAAAATGAAAATAAATACTGTGGCGCAGGTATAGCTATCTAAACCTATGATTACAAAAACTAACATTTTAAAACACAATGCTAACTTTTGTGACTATGATGAAATCGTAAAAGAGATTTAGGACACTTTTTGGAAATAGTCTATAGTAAATGACTGCCGGTGTACCCTGATTATTGAAGCTTCATTCTATAAATGATATAACTTTTAAAATTAAAAGAAATACTGTGACACAGAAAGATCAATCTAATCATATATTTACAAAAAGTACAATTTAAAACACAATGCTAACTGCTATGAATATGATGAAATCGTAAATCACAAATCTACTAGATAAAGCAAACTGTTTCGAGCAAGAATTTAGTACAGTTTTTGAAGAGAGTTTCCCTCTATCTAGGTCTTCCAAATTGCATATACAAATCCACAGCCTTTCTGCCTTCGGCAACTGCATGTCTTGCGACCTCTCCTTTAAAGCATGTAAGCACAGCGAATTGTACATCATCCTCCATAAGGGTTCGCTTGTATGTTCTCATCATATTTCTTTTGCCTTCATTCATGATCTGATGAAAGGTGTCGACGAGTATGTCATCAATAGCTCCCGCAGCGTCTTCGGATATGCTGGGCAAAAATTCAGCAGTTGGTCCGAACATGGATTGGAGACATTTGGGTATATAATTCTTGAAAGAAGCGTTTTTGACGTACTGGATTTTTTTTCTCTTTCTGACTTCACGCCTTCTGTAAAGAGCTTCGTCGTATGGACGCTCCATTCTGTTATTTATCCGATAAAAAGCAAGTAATTGTTTGAAGAAAATATATTCTTTTGCAGTCAAAACAAATTTATGTTAATGAGAAAACGGGAATAATGTTGAATGGAATATAGAAATGCTGTTTTTAAATTTGAAACACGTTCAGTTTATCGTGAACGTGTAAAAAAATTATTAAAAAGTTTTTGCAAGCTTTTTCCTCACGGTCTGATTTTCGCCCCTTGAGTAAGTTTTTATGAATAGAAGTTATTTAAAGAAAGTAAGAACTTAAATCAGCGGAAAGCTTTCATTGGTGGAAAATCAAATGATAAACGTATTGGATTCCATCGGTGTTATTTCACAGGCGACCCAACTCCGCATATCAACGGCATATTGGATCTAAACAAACCCATAGAGCCACAGAGTTCAGAGTGTATTAGAGATGCACAATACAGTCAAAACGGCTTACAATTTAAAGTCAGATATCGCTCAAATCATTCGACTCAAACAAGACAAGCACGTGGCACCAGGGCTGAATACATGGACTGGGAAAGGTTTTCAAATTGAGCCGCAAATGTTTTGGCCGAATTGTGACCAGTTTTAATCGATTTCAGCGTTGTATTTTTAGTTTCAAGACAAACCACTACATTCCCTCTCTATTTTTCTCTGAACGCTGTGGTTTGTTTGGATCCAATTTGCGGTTGATACGCGGAGTTGGGTTGCCTGTGACGTCACCACTCATGGTGTCCAATAGAATGGTTACATTCCAGCAATAACAAAAATGCCTATTTCAGTGAAAATGGTATCATATTAAAAAATGAATTGAGATTGGTAAAACTCTGGCTTTTAAAACGAGGGCATTAAATGATGACCAAATCTCGCAATGGCGGAATGATTCCGATGGAGAAAAAGACATCAACCTGGATTAATTTCCATGCATGAAAATAGAATGTTTTACTATTATTGTGTAAAAATGACGTCATAGTCTCCACTTTTATTTTTGAATGCATACAGACCTAGCCTCAGGCTACTTGTTTAAAGATCTCTGGGTTCCATGGAATAAATCACTTCTGAAAATTACGTCATTTCCAGGTAAACATAATAATAAGTATTTAATAAAACTTAAGCATCTTAAAACTGCGTTACATGATTATCTAATATCCGAAACTTGAGAGATTTAGGTTTTGAAAATGACGTCATTTTCTAAAGTTAAAATCAATTTCCAAACGTAAAACTAAAATATTTATTATGATTGTGTGAATTTAACGTCAAATTCACTGGATTTTATTTCCGCATGTAAATAAACTGAGTCCGCTACCACTGAAAAACTTTCGCATGCATACTTGGTAAGTGAATGAGAAAAAGTAAAAATTAATAATGTAGTGTAAAAGGAACTTGATTTTTAGAAACTAATTTAATTAATTTTCTTGCGATGTGTACCATTTATATGGTTTTTAGAGTGGTATTTAAAGCACATTTCCAGTATTTGCGAAACATCTGTGAGCATGAGCAGTCTTCTATAAAACTATGTATGATAATCACTTGTAATTAAACTAAGCTAAAAATGCTATAAAAGTAATAAAATACCTTTATTTAGATTAACGTTCGTTTCATCACACAAAAGGCGACATTTTCAAAATCATTCTTGATAGAATTATTTTCGCAAAAAATTATAAACAAGAACTTGGTAAATAAGTCAGGAGACTTCATGCACAATGAAAATCTGTTCAAATATAAATAAAATGCAATTGGATATTTGTGAGCGTGAATTAATTTCTACTATTGCTACTAAACCCGCATAGCATCTCTTTCCAAATTTTAAGTAACTCAAGGGACACTGAATCATTGCAAATATTCTCGTTGCGTAAAAGTATCTCTATTGATTCTCGGATAATGGATGGTAAATAAAATCTTGATGGTTAAATTATTCTGCTATTTTTAAAATCGACCTGTAAAAGTTCTTTGCTGCATAATCTGGCCAAAGCTGTGGTTCTCTTGTTGTATTTGATGTCTGCTATATGTTTCTTGATTCTAGTTTTAAGTTATCTGCATGTCATACCAATATAAAACTGCATTGTTCCATCTTCTTTGGTCAAACGTATTTCATATACACCTGATAACATTTTATTTACCATCCATTATCCGGGAATCAATAGAGATGTTTTTACGCAACGAGAATATTTGCAATGATTCAGTGTCCCTGGAGTTACCTAAAATTTGGAAAGAGATGCTATGCAGGTTTAGTAACAATAGTAGAAATTAATTCATGCTCACAAATACCCAATTTCATTTTATTTATGTTTAAACTGATTTGCAATATGCCTGAAGTCTCGTGATATTATTTACCAAGTTCTTGTTTGTAAATGTTTTGCGAAAATATTTCTATCAAGAATGATTTTGAAAATTTCAACGTTTGGGCGATGAAACGTACATTAATCTAAATAAAGATATTTTATCCCTTTTATTTTTAGCTTAGTCAGAGTCTTCTACTTTATCTATAAAAATGATAGAAATTCCCACATTCGCGTTTTCCACCAATTTTCAGACAAAACTCTTTGCGACGAGAATCTCGTATACAGGTTGTATAGGGTCGTAAAATCCTTAATTTTGAACTCTTCTAATTCCGAATTGTAATTTTAAGCTTAATTAATCACAGAACTTCTGTTTTTAAATATGAAAAAAGTTATTATTCAAAAATAGCGGCCCTCAAAAATGAATTATTTATTACAGAGCACTCGTCAGGAAAGGGTTTAACACTGTTCCCAAATCAAAAGAGTCTACTTTCTGCACATTTTTTAATTCTTTTTTGTTTGGCAACGCATGAAATTGGTAGGTGTTATGACTCAGAAACTGTATAATAGTAAGACGAGTTCTAAGACGAGAGGCTAAGTTGGGCATCGTTCTCATAGCTTAATTGGTAGAGCAAGCGGAGCGCTATTCCAAGGGTTCCGGGTTCGATTCCCGGCTTGGAGATTTTTCACATTGTTGGTTCTACGCTTCGTTAGCCAATGTGATAAATTATGTATTCAAAAAGGGGTTTGTCTTAACTCAAACTCACGGATTTTTTTTAGTTCAGCCCAATTCATCGCTCGTTTTTCAAAAAGTGCGTCAAATTCTAACTCAAAACTCGCAAATAGTGAGTCAAACTCTTGAGTTTCAACTCAACGAGTTCGCTCATATCCAACACTGCACTAGTATACGTTTTCTGAAATGAAAAAAAAAAGGGTGGGTTAATTAAAATTTTTTTTTGACAGAATGGAATCGGCTGAAATTCGAACGCTGGACCTCTTGTTTTGAAACAGTAGACTACTGAATTCTGAGCACTAATGCTGGATTACATCTCCACAATACTTACAATGTCAAAAATAATTGTAAATTTACGTGTATTTTACCGTAAATTGCTGCCGTAAATTTACGGAAAATGCCACTTTTTCCAAATAAACTGTCAAATTCCGAAAATTTTATGTTTTATGGACATAACCCGTTTATCTAAAGGCAAAATTCGTTTATCCAGGAGTAAAGTCCGCTTTTTTTATGTGCGTTTCCCTGGAATCTCTGCTGCAGTAAAATTAATGCAGCAATTTTTTACAGTGTATAACTTATACTCTGTCATATTTTCTTAGTGATTTTCACTACAGAATAAGCCGCAAAATTTTTTGAAAATGATTTCATAATAGAAATAAAATAATTAAAACTAGCCGCCCTTAGCGACCAGTTTGGTCTCCCTTAAAATTTATGTTTGGGAAAGCATGCTAAGCATTTTATCATGTTACTTTTATTCATAATTTAATTTATTTGGACTCCCTTAAATATACAGGGTGAGTCTAAAACCATGGGACAAACTTTAAGGGGAGTTAGGGGACAACACAAGGAGTCAGATTTGCATAGCAACCCATGGTCGGAAATGTTTTCCTGCGCGGTAGTGACGGCACAAAACACAAGAAAGAAAGGACACGAACAGGGAGAAAAAAAAAACATGTTTATTGTTCTTAGTCCTGCAAAAATGCCGGGACAATGCTGGAAAGTTCTGAGGAACTTGTTGCACGCATCGCGGCAGCTGCTGGGTGAGTTCGGGACACTCTCGGTATTTTCGAGAACATTAGATCTTCCATGCGCTGGAGATGCGCTTCCATGCATCACGCCACGGGGTCGTAATTTCGAACACTTACTTTGATGACTATAATTGTCTCTTTAATGTTCTTTTTTCTTATTTTTTTTGCTGTACTAAGGATAATAAACATGTTTTCTCCTCTTATTCGTGTTCTGTCTATCTTGTGTTTTGTGTCGTCACTACCACACCAGGAAAGCGTTTCCCACCATGGGTCGCTATGCAAAGCTGAATCCTTGTGATGTCCTCTAACTCTCCTTAAAGTTTGTCCCATGTTTTTTTACGCACCCTGTATTTAATATAATCCCTTAAGCTAATACTAGTTTTTGTTGTATTAAAAGATCTCAATGTGTTGATTTTCTGTAAGCAAGTAAAACCTATTGGTTTACAATGAAAGTCTATGGGAATTTGGCCAAATATGAGAGATATCGCCATGTTGGCGACTAATTTTGGTCGCCAAATTTGGCTATATATATCCAAGTTGACGACAAACTTGGCGGCATTTGGCGATAGAACAGGTTCCCCTTCTAGGGTAACCCACCTTATAGGTATGGTGATGCATTAAATGCTATTTAATAACCAATGAGATGTGTTTCATTCGGGCGTTGCCATTAAACAATTAACAAATAATCGCGATTTCTGTGCCACGTACGATAGCGTAATATATGTATAGATGATAACACTTTTTAAAAATCACCATAAAATAAAAACAATGAATAGGACGCGTTTCGAGATTGAAAATTAACAGCTCGTCATCAGCTGCAGTAAACACGTGTCCGTAAGGGGACGAGTTCATAAATGAACAGTAAGGGAAAGGAGGGAGAGATTACAAAGAGTGCGACAGATTGTGCTAGCAGTAAGGTAAAAACCAATCACAGAGGAACCCATGCAGAATTAGAAAGTGTTGCCACACTGATAGAAAACGTGTACAAAGAGAAAAGGAATGAAACAAAATTAAAATAAATAAAAAAGTAAATATAAATAATAATGAAATACAGAAAAATAAATAATAATAATGAAAGAAAAAGAGAGAAACAAAAGAAAGGTTTTTTTTTTTTTTTTTTTTTTTTTTTTTTTTTTTGTGAGCCTAAAACATGAAAAGAGACAAGAAAAGAGTGAAAAAATTAGAAAAGTAATTTCCAAGCTGAAGATAGAAAAGGAAATTATGAAAGATCATTGACAAGTTTATCAGAATTTTTGAAAATAAAATAAGCTTCGGGAAAATCCAAGTGAGTGGGAGAGACAGGAGAAGAAATAATTCTGGTCATGGAGAAAATAAAACTCGAAGCAAAACAAACTCGAAACGCGTCCTATGCATTGTTTTGATTTTATGGTGATTTTTACAAAGTGTTATCATTTTAATTGTGAGTTATCGCCAGTTTTCAGTGCTCTTTCTACAGAAATAAAAATAGTTTAAAAAAAAAAAAATCCCTGCCGGCTCGGGCCTACAGGCGGAGGTAGATTTCGATGTTAAGTACTAAATTCTCCAACAAAACTTAAATCAAGATTAGAGATAAAACACAGTTTCTTCACAAAGAGCGAGCTGTAGGGAGCTAAACTTTTTGTGAAAATTGTAATATACACGAATACACACACACATGTATATGGAATAGGTTTAAAAATGGCTACAAAAAATTCAGAGAACCTTAAAGTATTAAAATATGTTAATATTTCCATAGTCGGATTTTTATCATGTTTTAATACGTTTCTTCAAACTTACATGGCGTTACGTATTCACCTGCTGAGGTCCATTATATTTTCAATATGACGCAATATACATATTTTTTTAATTCGTCAAACTATTTATTTTGAGTTTTCATGCTGAAATCTTGCTCTAGGAAACTTATGACGTAATATTCATTTTGTTTTCAATTTGTCAAACTATTTAATTTTACACGTGAAAATTTTGCAAAAGAAAAGTAATTGTTGTGGTGAGAATTTTATTATTTGTTTTTTTTTTTTAATTGTTGGCAACTGCTATAACGAAAAACTTTTATTTTTTTCCTGCCATTGTTGTGTAAGAGCTGGTTTTATCAGAATCATGTTAAGACAGTATTCAAAATTTTGAACCCTCCCCATTTCCACCCTCTTGGGCCGATTTCGCCCATTTTCAATCCCCGCCGAGATAGGAGCCATCTCAAAGTTGTTGGCGAGTTTGAAGATGATTCGTGCATAATTGCGACTTTTATCGTGCGGACAAAATTTAGTACATACATACATACATATATATATATATATATATATATATATATATATATATATATATATATATATATATAAACTTTTTAGGTGGGGGTGGTTTTGGGTTCCTGGGGTCCTATAATGAAAAGTTATGAAGGAATTTTTCAAAAGTCGCACCATGGTAACGACTGCAATAGGTAGTATTTCTTACGAAATCTACCTAAAAACACGCTTTTATATGCATTCAATGTTTATCTTTAAAACTACGTCTAATTTCATGTAGTTCCGAAAAAATTTCGCTACAATACGTTAATATGGCGTGAGCCTCGATTATGGAAAATTCGCTTATTAATCTACACGTGACACAAAGCATAAATGAATGAGTGGTTGGGGCTAGAAATTTTTTTTAAATGTTGGTTTTGTGGCTGTTTAAAAATTACTTTTTATTTTCGAATGTATTTTTTCAAGGTTCGTCATGTTTAAGTGAAATACAGTACATTTCGGTTAATTGGAGTACATCGGTTCTGCGTGGTTTGTTCTGATAAATATTCAGTTATCAGAAATATATTTATAGATATTTATAATTTATTCGCCCCTTTTTGTCGCAATTAAATGGCTGCGTCAATTAAACGGTGTACTAAATAACCTGAATGTTCTGTTTCTGAGTTTCTTTAAAAGATAAATTTATGTTTAAATTATATATTAATATATAATTATATAAATTAATAATATAAATTATTAATAATATAAATTATTATTAAAGTGCCCCAGAATTTTTTGGTTTGCGAAAAGAAAATTTTATAGAGGGCCATCTACATATTAAAACGAATCCAAACTTCATTTTTTTCAATGGCAATATCCAATTTTAACGAGATATTTCAAATCTTCGGTCCAAACTATGCCTAGACACCAAATTTCAAATCATTTGAATCATAAGTTTTTGAATTATAAACATTCAAAATTTGGTGCTTCTAATGTTAAATTGCATTTTCATACTTTTATTTATATCTCCTGAAATTATGCTCCTAATGTGCTAATTCTTTTTGTAGCAATAATACTAATATACCCAAACATAAATACGCTGAATTTGCAATTTTTATAATTTTACGATATGAATTATGAAATTAATACTCGAAAAAATTATGAATTGCAACCTACAATTGTTTTTATAGATTTAGATTTATTAAGGCTGTTCTTAACAGCTCTGTTCAACAAGCGCAAAACGTTTTGACACATTTACAAATTCTTTTTTCAACGGAAAGGTATAAACTTGGAAATCCTGGTCATGGAATCGATTTGGAATTGAACTGTTTTTTCCATTTTTTAATCAATCAATTACCCATTGAGTTATAAGGAATTTTGATCACGTGATAAACACGTTTTTCGCCCGTTCTTCAGCCTCTTTCTTCCTTCGCGCGGAAATTCGGTTCAAAACGCCCTCTTTGACATTATTTTCTGAAAGATCTATTGCGTTTGCAAAAAAACGGCAAAACAGCTCAATTACATAGTTTCTGAACAACAACACCAGCTAGTTTCATGCATTTTCGAACAAAAATGAATTAAAACTTATGTCAAAAAGTTGCTCTTTTGGATTTAAGAACATCCTTAAGTCCTACTTTATGGAAATCCAAATTTTCACATTTTTCTTCCAAGTAGTTTTCAATTTATGCTTAAAAAATGGCAAAATGATGGTTTAAGGGGCCGTCTATGATAGAAAATGAGTAGATATTTTAAAATTTATTCTGCTGTCCTGTAATCTAAGAGGCTTCATTGACTGCTTGAGTGGCGCTTCAGGTGCCTTGATCAGGAAGGTGCCTTTCTCGGTTAACAATCAAGTACGGAACTTTAATATGGATACAGCCCTTAAGGTACGCTCGTTTCAAAATAATTAATTTCTCGGAAACTTATGGTACGAATTGCATAAAAATTTGTTTTTAGGCAAATTGAAGGATGTAGAGTTCATTTATGTGTCAGAATTGTGTACTGCTATTGAAAAAAACAAAGTTATGGTTCGTTTTAATATGTAAATGCCCCCTAAGCAAATTTTATATACATCATTTAAAAGTAGACTTTATTTCCAATCGTTCGGTACCAGTAACTTTCTTCTACGATAATTTGTTGAGGAGTTAGTAGGGGATGTTTACTTTTTTTTCCCCGACTGTATGTAGAAAACCTGTGGGCACATTAGCTCTCAGGCTTTGATAGCCTGTGAGCTAAAAAATATTATACTATAATTATAATTACATCATCATTATAGTTATTCATTTTTATAAACTTATTTACATTTATCATTTCTGATTGTATTTATTTACTAAGAAGTCTATTGTAACGCATACATGTTTCGTGTATAGAGCGATATAGATATTAAGGTTTTACATGTAGCTGTTGTCGGAGTTTCCTCTTAGTCCACACAACTTCGAAGAAAATCCTTTGGTATTTATAAACTGCCACCACCGATATGATTACGTGATATCGGTCACGCACTGCGAGGATTGTTTAAATGAAAACCAACGCTTTCAATTAACAAAATTAACAGTTTATTTACACACTATTTACACGACAACAAAACACTATTTACACGTACAACTCGGATATAGGTGATCCGGTTCAACATTAAATTGAATACAGTAAATACTGGCTGTGTACTGGTAAACCACGTTAAATCACTCTCACTCTACACACGTTAAATTAGCTTTTTCCGGAGATCAATCTCGATCTCCCAACACATCTGTGCTCTAAGCCTAAGCTGCCCGAGCCTCACTCAATCCTTGCGCTCGATCTGAGAGCTCTCCCAGGAACAAACGTCCCACTTCACGTCCCAGCCTTCAACTGACTGCCTCAGCAGAAAAACCTGCCTTCCAGCAACCCCTTGCTCTTTCTCAACCTAACCCTCCCCCCGGGGTTTTCTACCTGGCTCCCATTGTCTCGCCATCTTCCACAGACATCTCAAAAGGTTGGGCACGCCCCTCTCAAACTATCTTTTCCCCCTTCATACCATCTATACATTTTCACCGGCTTAGATCCAGTTTTAGATAAGGAAAGACTGTTATTTTGAAATTCCAGTACACAGCCCATACAATATATAATATATTAAGACAAAAAAATAATATAGAACCTGAGTTCTAATAGCAGATGTTTTTCAGAACCTGACACCCACCAATTTGTCGGAGTTTCCTCTTAGTCCGCACAACTTCGAAGAAAATCCTTTGGTATTTATAAGCTGCCACCACCGATATGATTACGTGACATCGGTCACGCACTGAGAGGATTGTTTAAATGAAAACCAACGCTTTCAATTAACAAAATTAACAGTTTATTTACACACTATTTACACGACAACAAAACATTATTTACACTTACAACTCGGATATAGGTGATCCGGTTCAACATTAAATTGAATACAGTAAATACTGGCTGTGTACTGTTAAACCACGTTAAATCACTCTCACTCTACACACGTTAAATTAGCTTTTTCCGGAGATCAATCTCGATCTCTCAACACATCTGTGCTCTAAGCCTAAGTTGCCCGAGCCTCACTCAATCCTTGCGCTCGATCTGAGAGCTCTCCCAGGAACAAACGTTCCACTTCACGTCCCAGCCTTCAACTGACTGCCTCAGCAGAAAAACCTGCCTTCCAACAACCCCTTGCTCTTTCTCAACCTAACCCCTCCGGTGTTTTCTACCTGGCTCCCATTGTCTCGCCATCTTCTACAGACATCTCAAAAGGTTGGGCACGCCCCTCTCAAACTATCTTTTCCCCTTCATACCATCTATACATTTTCACCGGCTTAGATCCAGTTTTAAATAAGGAAAGACTGTTATTTTGAAATTCCAGTACACAGCCCATACAATATATAATATATTAAGACAAAAAAATAATATAGAACCTCAGTTCTAAAAGCAGATGTTTCTCAGAACCTGACACCCACCAATTTGTCGGAGTTTCCTCTTAGTCCGTACAACTTCGAAGAAAATCCTTTGGTATTTATAAGCTGCCACCACCGATATGATTACGTGATATCGTTCGCGCACTGAGAGGATTGTTTAAATGAAAACCAACGCTTTCAATTAACAAAATTAACAGTTTATTTACACACTATTTACACGACAACAAAACATTATTTACACTTACAACTCGGATATAGGTGATCCGGTTCAACATTAAATTGAATACAGTAAATACTGGCTGTGTACTGTTAAACCACGTTAAATCACTCTCACTCTACACACGTTAAATTAACTTTTTCCGGAGATCAATCTCGATCTCTCAACACATCTGTGCTCTAAGCCTAAGCTGACCGAGCCTCACTCAATCCTTGTGCTCGATCTGAGAGCTCTCCCAGGAACAAACGTTCCACTTCACGTCCCAGCCTTCAACTGACTGCCTCAGCAGAAAAACCTGCCTTCCAACAACCCGTTGCTCTTTCTCAACCTAACCCCTCCGGGGTTTTCTACCTGGCTCCCATTGTCTCTCCATCTTCCACAGACATCTCAAAAGGTTGGGCACGCCCCTCTCAAACTATCTTTTCCCCCTTCATACCATGTATACATTTTCACCGGCTTAGATCCAGTTTTAGATAAGGAAAGACTGTTATTTTGAAATTCCAGTACACAGCCCATACAATATATAATATATTAAGACAAAAAAAAAATAATATAGAACCTCAGTTCTAATAGCAGATGTTTCTCAGAACCTGACAGCTGTATATTACAAAGAAACCGTAGCCAATTCTGTTTTCTTATGGTCATATTCATTTTAAGCATGCCGAATTCATTGAGTATTAAGTATTTTTATATTGAAAGTATTAACTTCATCGATTTCTGCTGCACAGTGTAATCAAATCATACCGCTTGAAAGAACTTAAAGAATAATCTTTTTAAAGTATTTGTGAAAAAGATGTCACTGTATCATTTTATAAACAAGTTGATTTTGTATATCGCTTTCCTATTGATATCTATCTTTGATAGTTGATAGTCTGATAACAGGTTATTTCATTTTTTAGGTCAGATTACTACCTCCGCTATTGTGTTTACCCGAAAATAATATTCTTATGTCTCATTCTTATATTATTTTTTGCTCCAAAAGGCGCATTAGTGTTTTTTGGAGTATCGAAAAAAAAACGAAAAAAAAATTGGTTTGGTGAAAAATGATAACGATATCAAACGACAAATCCCCCCTCCCCCTTGCGATATCTTACGATATCATGTGCCAGACAACCCCCCCCCCCCCTAAAATGATAACGTTATATATGCACAGTCCCTAATGCTCTTTCACTGACTTGCGGATTATACTTGATTATACTTGATTATCCCATCGACCCATTTCGACAAATTATATAAATCGCCAAATTACTCGCAAAATTACACAAGTTGGCACACTTTTTATTTTAAATAACGAAAAAACAAATAAATTAGTAAACGATTAATAAAAATACAAAAAAAAAGTAGAATTAAAAATCACTTGATGACATAACAAACACGTGTAACATGTTTAATGTCAAGTGACATTTACGGTAAGCCATTATTGGCATTTAATCTTATAGATTGGCGATAGTTTTTGGGTAGATGGGATAATCAAGTAGTACCGAATTGCATAAAAGGAACCTCCCTATAACTCCGAAAATAATAATAATATTCATTAACAGATTACTGCGTCGGATTAAGCGTCTCATGTCTAATTATAAAGTGACTTTGAATTGAAATTTGAAGGAAATACTGGGCCATGAAAAATCGAAGAGTGTGGAAAATAGGATTACAAATATCTCGACAACAAATTATCCGATCGACTTCATTCCTTATGGAAAATTTATGTTTTTTTACTCACTCTCAGAAATAAAACTCTCACTTTTGACGATTCAGCAATCCTTGAGCTGAATTTCGTCGTTTTCGACGATGATTTCCTATCAACATCACATGACTTTTAACGAAACTTAAACTCTCAAATATTTGACGAAGTTTTGCCTCAATCGCGATCAGACTCAATGCATTTTAAGGAAACAGTTGATGTACCTCCTCAAATCCTGTGGTTTTAGCAAGCAGATATTTGCTTGTTTATGTTAGTCCTGCAATTTATTTTAAAACAGCACTTTTTAGAGCTTGTCAGAAAATACTGAAATATAGGTAGTTATTGTTTCTTCATTAGTTATTTTTTTAGCTGTTAAAATTTTTGGAATGCTTATTATTATTTTTATTTATATATTTATATGTTAGTGTTCGTTATGTTTTAATTCAAAAAGAATAAATTTCCTGTGTTCTTCAAAACCATTCAAAAAGAAAATTTGGCCAATAAAATTTCAAACTTCCAGGATATCTTTTTTTTTAAAATTATTTAAGAAGTATATTCTGTTTTCAATGAAATTAAAAATAAACATAATTGATCCTTCTCCCCTTTATAAACAGTAAAGTGTTAAAATCTTATCCACCTACTCAAAGCGATAAAATCTCCTGCAATATGCACTTCATAATTCGTTATTTGTGAGCAACAAATTAACCAGACATATTCTAACCATTCATTGAGCAAAGAAAATTTCACTAATAAATTATTTAATCAAGCCATATTATAATTATTCATTGACCATGAGAAAACCATAATAATAAATTAGCCTTACTTAAAACTTTCAGAAATTATAGCAGCGCCGATAAAATTACAATCCACCGTACAAAAATATAAACACGCAGCAGAATTCATTCCATCCATCTAAAAAAACATCAGTACAAGTCCCCAATAGCGAGGTCGGAAGAGCAACTGTCTCTTACGCCAAAGGCCGCGGCTTCGAATCACCCCGACGAAAACGAGCAGTGCATTTTTTCTTTCCCCTGTCAATAAATACAGGAGCTTCCAAACTGTTCGATATATGGCACCACCAGCACTCTTTGACGAAATTTATACAGTCAAGCAAGTGAAGAAAATAATTTCATCAATTTGACGAAATATTCGCTCGGAGCATTTCCCAGGAAACGGTTTCGTCAAAAATAAAGAAAATTTCGGGAAATCTGAGTATTCATTTCTGAGTGTGCTGTCTTTTATATAGTGCGTCTCAAAAGTATATGGACAAGCGATTATTTGAAATAGCAGCTCAAAAAATGAAGCCATAATCACGAAAAAAATAATAAGCATATGGAATCATAATATATGTTTATTACAACAACGAATTACAGTATAGGTTTTACAGAATTTTTGTAAAAAAAATAAAATTCAAAATAAGCTGTCCCAAAAATGTATGGAGAATGAAGCGAATTGTTTTTATTACCACCCTATCAAAAAAAAAAAAATTCATTTTCTGCGCTTTGTACATGTGAAGTGAAGTAACCACTTCAAAATATAAAATCACTGCTCGTTCTTCAATTGTCGAATAGTGTGAAAATGCCTCGCAACTTTCATTTCTCTGCTGCTGATATAGCTACAATTTGGAGTTTAAAGGATCAAAATGTTAAAATTTTTGATATTGCTAAACAAATGAAGAGTAGCAGATCCGGAATTTATTAAATTTCGTCAAAAAATGACAATGCAATTTCAAAACAACGTTCAGGACGACCAAGAAAAACATTTCTACGACAAGACAGAAAGATTTTGTGAGCAGTTTCAACTAGTGATGGGCGATTCTTGAAAATTCGACAATCGAGAAAAATCGTCATCGTAAAAAATCACAATCGATATAGCCATCGATTAATTCCTAGAATCTACAATCGAGATGTTTTACAATCGATTATAACGAGAGAGCTAAAAACAATTGTTGGAAAACTTAGCTATTATTCTGGCCGAAATTTTCATAGTAGTGATAGGGTTTGCTCGATAATTCTGCTATCGTAATTATTTTCTCCTGATTTAGGCTTAAGGGGTTACTTCAGTCAATTGAAAAGACCTGCTCGCTAATGCTAATCTTATGGAAGAAATTTATAAAGATATCTCATTTGAATTTCAGTACTTTAAAATGATTTTCTTTGCATTGGAATAATTTCCCCTTTCTTCTTTATGAAACTGCAATGTCCAAATCGCGTAACTATGGCGCATTTGATGAATCAAATAACCTTTCTACTGTTTAGATAACTCCAAAAAGTTTGATACAGTTTAAAGTTCCCCTAAATTTCAAATACTGTGGAATTTCTCCATTGATCGAAAACAAAAGTTTCTTTCGAAAAACGTAAGGATAGTAAGATAAAGATGCCTGCCAAGAGGGAACCTGCCTAACACGGAAACTGTTTTCCAGTACCTAGCGATTCCAACATGACTCTTTAAGTCTGTATCGAAATCCAAAGTAGCTACTTTATGACACATTTAAAAACTCATTTTTTATTTTAGACGCATTAGCTAGAATCGATTAGCATTTTCTTCTTTTCGATAAAGGCAGAAGGTTTGATACAAATTAAAGTTCCCTAAATGTCTAAAGCGTATCAAATGCTGTGGAATTTCTCCGTTTATCGAAAACAAGACAGCTTTATCGAAAAACGTAAGGATAACCAGACATATATAACTACTGAGAGGGAACCTGCCTAACACGGAAATTGTTTTCCAGTGCCTAGCGATTCCAACGTGATTCTTCAAGTCTGTATCGAAATCCAAAGTAGCTAGTTTCTGATACATTTACTAGATCATTTTTTATTTTAGGCGCATTAGCTAGAATCGATTAGCATTTTCTTCTTTTCGATAAAGGCAGAAAGTTTGATATAAGTTAAAGTTCCCTAAATGTCTAAAGTGTGTCTAATGCTGTGGAATTTCTCCGTTTATCGAGAAACATAAGGGCAACCAGACAAATATAACTGCTAAGAGGGAACCTGTCTAACACGGAAATTGTTTTCCAGTGCCTAGGGATTCCAACATGACTCTTCAAGTCTGTATCAAAATCCAAAGTAGCTAGTTTCTAACACATTTACTGCTCATTTTTTATTTTAGGCGCATTAGCTAGAATCGATTAGCATTTTCTTCTTTTCGATAAAGGCAGAAGGTTTGATACAAGTGAAAGTTCCCTAAATGTCTAAAGTGTGTCTAATGCTGTTGAATTTCTCCGTTTATCGAAAACAAAGGAGTGTTATCGAAAAATAGAAAAGTAAACAGACAAATATATCCGCTAATAGGGAATTCTATAACTAAAATAAAACATCAATGGACTTCATTTTTGGTATTTTGGATAATTTTAATTTTCCAATCCTTACCAACGTGGTATTAGATGATGGGTCTGGAAAAGGTAGAAGAAACGCCCCCCCCCCCCCAAAAAAAGGGGGCATTAGGCCCCAAACTGACAGGGCAGACCAAGGATGAAAGTTAACTTCATGTAAGAGAGGACTAGGGGAAGTTGAGAATGATAAAAAAAACTAAACCATTGAATAAGAAAAAAATTGAAGAAAAGAAAAATGGTAAAAGAACAAGTGAAGCGTGTGATTAGAGCCAGACAAATGAAGAGGGGCCCGATGGGCCACAGCTGGTCCAGAATGAGTGCCCAAGTAGTCAGAATGGGTCAAGAACTTGGAGAATAGTATCTACAATGAAGAAAAACAACGAGACAAAACATTATGAAAAACAGATGAAAAATACCAATAGCCTGAGGCTAAAAGTAAAATGTTTCACTGGGCGGCGTCCCCTGGTGGTAGTAAAAATAAAATTGATACGAGAAGATAGGGGAGAGTGAAAAGACTTTATTTTGTGAATTTTATAATTTTTGGACAAACAGTATACTAAAGGTTTGAAGAAACAAAACTTTAAAGCGCCCTCTTGAGGCGAAGAAGGGAGTTAAAATTAAGAAACATATGTCCATATTTTTTATTCGATTTTAGACACAATTTGATGTTAGTCTTATAATTTTCCTATGAGTGCAAGATACCGTACCACAGTACGAAAAAAACCGCTGCTAAGTGTATTCCTTTAGAGCATTTTAAGCCCAGGGGTCTAAAATTAACGGTGGATTGACAAAATAAGGTAGATTTAGAAAGGTTATGAGATTACCCTTATTTTAATATGTTACATGAGTGGGGTAAAATAATTTTGAAAAATCCTCTTTCCTGAGGCGACACTTAAAATCTTGAAAACACATAATTGCAGTGCAGTTTTGTTTTAACAATAACATTCTAATATTAAGAGATATGGGACAGCTTAGGAGGGCTAAAATAGGAGAAACATTGAAAATCAAAGACAAACTGGCGCCGCCAAATTCACTAGAAAACTTCTATAGCAAGAACTGAAACCCGAACTGATAACTTAAACCACTATGCCTCCTAACCAATATCGGCTAATAACAAAAGCGAATGGAAAAGAACATGTACTCCTTTGGGAAATCATGACTTACACCAGAAGCGCGGTAAGTTTGACTCTTCTGAAAGCTTCACTTTCTCTCGCCCTCTCTCTCGCACTTCGAGATATATTTTCTGCTGCTCTTCTCTCCTCGTTTACCTCGAGGAGAGAACTCTCTCGAGGCCAAACCTCTCGCTTGCTTCGAGATATCTCACCGATTGTAACTCATCCCTTCCCATTGCCATTCTCGTTTCTCGCTCTCGGTCTCTGTTCAACATTTCATATGACATTGTCGAGAATGAGAAATCAGTTTTCGTCCTTCCTCGAAATGTTACTCTCGATGATTGTCTTTTCACGCTCGGCCAAGAAGGGCCGAGATGAGATATCGAGGGGTGAGCTGGACAGAGAAATAAGCATGACAATGATCTGTGAAATGAAGCTTTAATTTTCAATGTTTTTCTTATTTTAGCCCTGCCAAGCTGTCACATACCCGGAGCCCTCTGATAAATATTATTTATGAAATATAAAGATTTCAAAGAGGAAGGTGGGTCGGGTGAATTCGGAGGACGTGAGAGTGGGCGGGGCGCAATTAAAAAAAAATTACCGAACTCTTCCTGTGACATATTATCGAAAAACCCTTTGACAACTCTTTCATATTATGAACCTTTCTTCCCCCGAAGGTAAAATTCAGGGGGTGGGGAGGGGGCGAAAAAATTTTTAAAACCGTAGCCGATTTCTATAATAAATTTAAATATCATTTTAGATGTCTTCCGATAAATATTATTTATTGAACATAAAAATTTTAAAGTGGGGGCTGCGTAAATTCCGGGGCGAAAGAGTGGGCCCAAGGGGGGCGGGAGGGGGAGCAATTTTCAAACTTTTTATGGACCGGTGATGTGATATGTTATCGGAAAGCTCTCGAATGACTCTTTCATATTATGAGACTTTCTTCCTCCCCTCCCCAATTTGGCTCCCACTGCGGGGGGTAGTTTTTCCGTTTTTATCATTTTAGATCGGATTTTTTTATGGAGCCCTCCGATAAATATTATTTATAATATATGAAATTTCAGGACATTTTTCTAAATTTAGCCAAGACCCCTCATGTGACATATCGTTGGAAAGGTTTGTGACTACTTATTGATGTTATGCACTTCCGGTGGCCGTCCCCCCACTTTGCCCCCCGGGGGACACTTTTCCAAATATAGCCAAGGCCCCTCATGTGAGATATCGTTGGAAAGGTCAGTGACTACTTATTGATGTTATGTGCCTCCGGTGACAGTCCCCCCCATCCCCCCTCCGGGGGACATTTTTCCAAATTTAGAAAAGACCCTTCATGTGAGATATCGTTGGAAAGGTCTGTGACTACTCATTGATGTTATGCACCTATGGTGTTCATCCCAACCACTTTGCCCCCCGGGGGGTTCGTCCCCCCTTTCCCCCCGGGAGGCACTTTTCAAAATTTAGCCAAGACTTCTCATGCGAGATATTGTTGGAAAGGTCTGTGACTACTTATTGATGTTATGCACCTCCGGTGACAGTCCCCCCCCCTTTGCCTCCCGGGGGACACTTTTTCAAGTTTTGCCAAGACCCCTCGTGTGGGATATCGTTGGAAAGGTCTGTGACTACTTATTGATGTTATGCTCCTCCGGTGACAGTCCCCCCCCCCACTTTGCCCCCCCGGGGGACACTTTTTCAAATTTAGCAGAGACCCCTCATGTGAGATATCGTTGGAAAGGTCTGTGACTACTTATTGATGTTATGCTCCTCCGGTGTCCGTCCCCCCACTTTGCCCCCCCCCCCGGGAGACACTTTTCCAAATTTAGCCAAGACCCCACATGTGAGATATTGTTGGAAAGGTCTGTGACTACTTGTTGATGTTCTGCACTTCCGGTGACCGCCCCCCCCACTTTTCCCCCACGGGGGACACTTTCCTAAATTTAGCCGAGACCCCTCATGTAACATATTGTTGGAAAGGCCTATGACTACTTACTCATGTTATCCACCTCCCGCACCCCTCCCCCTCTTTGCCCCCACGGGAAGGACCACTCATGTGACATATGGTTCGAAAGGCCTAAAGACCTGTGACGACTTATTCATATTATGCAGCTACTGTGTCCCTCCGCTCACTTTGACCCCCCTCCCCCAAGAGATCTGGTCCGAGGTTCGTTCGTTTCGAGATTATATTTTTTTACAAGATTTTGTACTGCGTGCACACCACGCCTGCTATACGGTGTCGTATATAGCGGGTAAACTGTTCGTGATTTCATATTTCAAGATTACGTATAACTTAGGGGCCCCGATTAAAGGAGGGGCCCACTAGCGGGCGAAGTCACCTAGTCTTTATTAACGCCGACTCATTCCAGTTCACCCGCAGACGATTCTTGATAAATGTATGACGTATATAATATATAATATATGATGTATAAAAGCAATTGGCAAACTGGAGTCATCGAGAAAAAATTTACACAATCGAAAAGTATCGAGATGTCCATACAATCGAGAAAATCGAGAAAAACATCTCGTTATCGCCCATCACTAGTTTCAACCCAAAAGATGTCTGTTCGTGAAATTTCGAAGACTTTAGCGTTTCCTTTTACGAGATTTACTGTTCACCGTTGCATACAGGCAAGCAAAATTCATAAATATTGAAGAACGTTTCGGACACCTATGGTGAAAGTGCACCATAGAAATGCACGCATTCTTTGAACTAAGAAATACATGCTTTGGGAAGATGAATTGTTAAGTGTTTTTTCAGTGACGAAACCAAAATCAATTTGGATGGCCCTGATGGCTGGGCATACTATTGACATGATCTACGACGAGAATCTCGCGAGTTCTTTAGTCGATAACAAGGAGGGGATTCTCTCATGGTGTGGGGGACGATTTGTTTCAATGGAACAACGAATATTGCTTTTCTTAATAATCGACAGTGGTCTTAAGATTATTAAATTGTACTTAAAAGCAAGCTGCTTTCATTTGGAAACATTTTAGGAAGAGAAAACCGAAAATCCCAAGAGGGCAATGCGTCGATTAACACCTGCCACTCAACAACAGTTTAGTTTACGCAGAATCAAGTGGCTGTTATAGACTGGCCAGCCATCAGCCTAGACCTATTTCAAATTGAAAACCTTTGGGGAGTACTTTCACGAGACGTGTATGCTTATGGTCGTAAATTTTCTACTATCCAGGAATTAAAGCAACAAGTAGAGCAGAACTGGTTATCTTTACAGACGCATATTGTCCAAACGCTAGTTTGAAGCATACTTGATACTATTTTCAAGATAATTCAAAAGGACGGATCCAAAATTTGAATTAAAATGCAAAATACTCGAAAAGTCCATATATTTTTAGGGCAGCCTATTTTGATTTTGATTTTTTTTGCAAAAATTCTGTAAAACCTATACTGTATTTCTTTGTTGTCATAAACTTGTATTATGATTCCATATGCTTATTATTATTTCCGTGATTATGGCTTCATTTTTTTGAAATGTTATTTCAAAAAATCACCTGCCCATATACTTTTGAGACGCACTGTATTCTTGTCCTATAATAAACAATTGTAAAAATTTTTATATGCCTTTTATCAGAACGAATACTTCAAGAGCCCGAAAAAATAGTTCCGGATGATCGAGGTTACTGATATACAATAGGTTTCTTTCCATTATAGCACACTAAGAACACATCAAATTTCAGGTCTCTATCTTAATTTGTTCGGAAGATAGAGCATTTTTAGACACACTCACACAGACGGGCGGCATTTTTTTCTATAAATATGTTTTTCGGAATCTCCAGTGTCTGAAACGTGTATATCCGTCAATTTTTTTTCGATATTTAAAACGATTACAAGACTTACCCTATACTACGCATGATGGGTAAGTAAAATGGAAATAAATTAAAAAATAGCTAGAACGGGCACATCTACAAAAGAATAGCTTTCACTTAAAAATATAATTATCAAAATCTCTTCAGTAGAAAGCTCAGGCCGGATGAATAAAAAACAGCTTTGTGTTTTAAATATATAGATTACTTAAAAGCACTTAAAAGAGATATTATAAATCTTCGTCTCCGATAAAATATTAATAACTCGGATAATTACATAATAGTGTATGCGGCCAATTATCGGTAATCAATATACCTATTACGAACATAAAAGAAATAATAAAAGTTCATTTGATGGCATATAAAGGAGATGTTATCAAATTCTTTAAACTCGCTAAAATAGTGGTAAATTCAGATGATTACATAGTACTATAAACGGTCAGTAATAGATGATCAATATCTACTATGGACATATTTTTTCTTTATTTCTTCTTCTTTCTCTGCTTCAGACGTATTTTGTAGCAAAAATAACAAAACATATTGATCGTAAATGGATTTTCACTACTTTTTCATGTAAAAAGTATTGAAAAGCTGTTGAATTTTTTAGCTGTATTGAGCAATATGTGCAAATTAAATAATGAAATTGCTTCAAATTGTATTAAGGAAAGTGCAATATACTGTTGAATATAATAAAATGCGTGGGAGATTCCAGTCAGAGTAACCGCATATAATGAGCTGGAGAGAAACGTTTTAGATTATCTACTCAGACAGTGTTGGATCTCATCTTTCATCAAGCAAGTATATGTCTGATTATATAGTCTTGTTTTTGAAGATAATCAGTTTTGTTATTTGTGATAATTTATCACTAACTCCTACTCTTGACTCTATTCACATAAAACTTGAAAGACATCCATTGAATTAATTAATAAATTTTCACTCTTGATAATTAGATATATATGAAACCAACTGACGAATCTATTGAAAGAACATATTTTGTATGAATTTCAGTTAAATGATGATAAAATATACAGGAAAGAAGCATTTTAGATTATCTTAGATTATCTGCTCAGACAGTGTTGGATCTTATCTTTCATCAAGCAAGTATATGTCTGATTATATAGTTTTGTTTTTGAAGATAATCAGTTTTGTTATTCGTGATAATTTATCACTAACTCTTACTCTCGACTCTATTCACATAAAACTTGAAAGACATCCATTGAATTAAGTAATAAACTTTCACTCTTGATAATTGGATATATATGAAGCTAACTGACGAATCTATTGAAAGCACATATTTTGTATGAATTTCAGTTAAATGATGATAAAATATACAGGAAAGAAACATTTTAGATTATCTACTCAGACAGTGTTGAATCTTATCTTTCATCAAGCAAGTATATGTCTGATTATATAGTTTTGTTTTTGAAGATAATCGGTTTTGTTATTTGTGATGATTTATTACTAACTCTTACTCTCGACTCTATTCACATAAAACTTGAAAGACATCCATTGCATTAATTAATAAATTTTCACTCCTGCTAATTAGATATATATGTAGCCAACTAACTAATCTATTGAAAGTAGAGATTTTGTATGAATTTCAGTTAAATGATGATAAAATATACAGAACTATTTTATTGAATAAGAATTTATAGATTTTTGAAACAAAATATAAAAATTGCTTCAATTACAGTAATAACTATCCTTCAAATAAATGAAATACGTTTTGATCATGCTTATGCTAAATTAACAGCAATATCTGCTGTTAAATTCGGAATTTTGTATGAATTTTGAAACAGCGATGAGATTCAATACTTAGATATATTTTCACTGAGTAGAAATTTATCAATATTGTGTTTCAAAAAACTTTAAAAAATGGCAGAAATGTCACATGCGAACGTTCTTTATCTACGTAAATGAAAAATTATTTATCGAGAATATTTGATCAGGTTCATCGTAATTTAACTACAGTAACTGTAAATTTCAAATTTTCGTAGAACTTGCTGCTTCTGTTTGAGTGTAAAGAGTACAAAATTATTATTCCAAATGGAACTTTACGAATATGTGTTTTTTAGAATTATAAAAAATGCCTCAATTTACAGCAAGAAATTGTTTAAGTTTAAACGAAATAACTAAAGTTAATGCAAAACTATTTGAATATGTTGGCAACTAGCTCACGCCAATTCTTGCAGAGACTTTGGATTTTGATATCCATTATTCTCGCCTACCGATAAAGCTGATGGAGGAAAGTTTTGAAAATGTATTTTCAATAAATTTTAAAATCAGGCACGAAACATCTGCATATAAACGCAAAATCAGCTATTTATGGAAAAGTTTTTGAATGTGTTTATAATAAGCTGACGTACTTTTAAAAAAAATTCTGATTTTCATATTTGTTATTTTCACTTATTTATAAAATTTTCTGGGAAAGTTTATGAATAGGTTTTTTCCAGAATTTAAAAAAGCTCCTTCGATTTAAAGTACTTCAATTAAAAGATTTCTTCAATTAAACGTAGCCGCAGTAGTTTATGAAGGAGTACTTGATCACGTTGACAATTACACTGCAAATTCTCAAACACAAAAATAAACACTTTGCACCACTTTTTGTTACCAAATTAATAACACATTAATGCGTTGTTAATTAGAAAACATCATATACAATTTTTTTGTGTGCTCTGATTGTGTTCTTAATATGTTTCAAAAGTGTTTCTATCTAGAAATGTGTTCTTAATATGTTGTAAAAGTGTTGCTATCTAAAAATGTGTTCTAAAAATAATGTTGTTAATTGTGTTGAAATCGTGTTGTAAATAGTGTTGATGAAAATATTTTCTTACAATAGTGTTGTGCTGCACAACACTTTGTCACCAAATTATCAACACATTGTAAACGCCTTACAATTTAGAATACTATAAAACAAAATATGTAAAACACTTTCAAAACACTTTCTACATGGTGCCTTTAAAATAACACACGCACATACTTAAAACATACTATTTATTAAACATTTATAACACAATTTTAAAGATGAATATTTTGAAATGTTTTGAAAACACATTTTCTCCTCTAGCAATTTTTTGCACAACCCTTTTTGCACAATCTTTTTATGTGGCACAGTGCATTCTCAACACATTCACAACACAATTGAAAATAATTTTAGTTAGAAATGTTAATTATTATGTTCAGTTAGTGTTGCAAAAGTGTTTCACGAATTTGCAGTGTAGTTGAAAGTAGTTCTGGCAAAATAGTTTGGATTTTCATATGAATTATTTTCACCTGAAAAAAAAAAAATTTACAAACTATTGTTGTATGGCAATGAAGCATAAAATAGTATTATGCAGAATAGAAATTTATGAATTTTTGAAGAAATTAAAAAAAATTGCTTTAATTTAAAATACGGAATATTTGTATGTAAAAGAATGTATAGAAGTATATGAAGATATTTTTGAGCATGTGATAATGTGCTGATGGCAATTCTTGGAGAAAGTATTTGATTTTCATATCAGTATTCTCATCTACTGATAAAGCTTACGGAGAAAATTTATGAACAGATATTTTCCAAAATTTCAGAAAATTCCTTAAGTAAGAAATTTCAACAAACAAATGAAGTGAAAGACGTTTATGCAAACTTTTTTTTAACCATGTTTAAAAATACCTAAAAAGCAATTTTTGCAGTGTAATTTGGATTTTCTTATCAGGTATTCTAACCAACCGATAAATTTTACCGAGAAAAGTTAAGAATATACCTTTTGCAGAATTTTTAAAAATTCCTTCTATTTCAAGTACGAAACATCTCCCTGTAAATGGAGTAACAGCAATTTAGGAAGATGCTTTTGAGCATGTTGACAGTAAGCTGACTGAAATTCTTGCAGAAAAATTTGGATTTTCATACCAATTATTGTCAGCTACCAATAAATTTTACTGACGAAAGTTATGAATATGTCTTTTCCAGAATTTTTAATAATTCCTTCAATTTCGAGTATGAAGCATTTGCATGTAAATGGAGAACAGAAAATTCTGAAGATGCTTTTGAGTATATTGACAATAAGCTGACGGAAATTCTTGCAGAAAAATTTGGGTTTTCATATCGATTATTCTCATCTATCGATAAATTTTACTAAGGAAAGTTATAAATATGTCTTTTCCAGAATTTCTAAAAATTGCTTCAATTTCAAGTACAAAACATCTGAAAGTAAACGGGGTAACAGAAATTTGTGAAGATACTTTTGAGCATGTTGACAATACGCTGACGGAAATTCTTGCGGAAAGATTTGGATTTTCATATCAATTATTGTCACCTACCGATAAAGCTTACGGAAGTCTACTACCGGACGGAAATTGGAGTGGAATGGTTGGTATGGTTAAACGTGGTGAAGTGGACTTGATCATTCATCATTTATCTGTTACAAAGAACAGGCTTGAAGTAGTGGACTACGGTTATCCATATGTCATAGATTGCCTTACTTTTGCAACAGTAAATCCCGTGTACTCTCCTAGCCTCACATCTTTTCTTAGACCGTTTTCTTTTTATGTATGGATTTCTTTGCTGGCGTGTTTTATTACGATATCGATCATGTATTTCAAATTATTTCATAAAAGAAGTATCCGCCACCAAAAATATGTTGCAGACAATTTTGTCATAAAACGAACTCAGTCATTGTCAAAAGCCATATTCAGAGTAACTTGGATGCTACCAGCAACGTTCTTGCGTTTGTTTTATACGGGTGTATTACTGTCTTTTCTAATGGTGCCATCTTTTACTGGTGTTCGAACTGTTAAAGAACTTGCAATGGCAGTTATAGAAGGCAAATACCAGTGTGTGACAGTTCCTGGTGCATTTATTCCTGGTGCCCTTATAAGTTCAAATGATACGTACTCTAAAATTATTGGCCAAAATTTAAATGAAAATCCCGGTTCTAACGATATCGAAGATGTGTTAAGTAGCAATAAATCATCCACAAAAACAGCGTATGTTGAAGCAAAAACAATTTTGACTCCTCTAAAACCGAAGTATTTCGTTTCAGACGATGGCATGTTTATTGATTTAAGAGGAATTGGTATGAAGAAGAATTTTTGCTGTAGAGAACAGTTAGATAATTTCATACATTACCTCTGGTCTTCGGGAATTTACGATAAATTAATGAGAGATTCTGTGTTTATGTCTGCTTTAAAGAAGAGAACCATATTTTCTTTTGACAGTCAGTACACAGAAAGGAGCTTGTCCATTCAAGATTTTAGTGGTGTTTTCCTTTTTCTTTTATGTGGATATGCTTTGGCATTCCTTGTGATTATCTTTGAACTAATACTGGGCAATCGTTGAATATGTTAATAGCCATTTTGATTTATCTGCGTAAATATATCACCTTGCGTATACAGGCAGTTATTTTCTACGAGAGTATTATTGCTCTTTTTGATAGAGCCTTCTTTCAATGGAACTCGAACTATTAAGAGATTGGCATTAGCAGTTATAGAAGATACATGTGACAGTTCCTAGTGTATTTATTCGTGGTGCCGTAATAAATTAAAACGATACGTACTTTATGATTTTTTATTTTCCAACTGTGCGAAAAATTTTAAGGCCAGGATTCGAACCAGGGATCTCTTAGCTAAAGCTGGAAACCGAGCGATCCTGGACTAATCTGTAGGATCTAATTCACCCAACAAACCTTATTAATCATAGCGTCCGGTCTGATATATGAAACATCTCAACAGAATAAATCGCAGGTAATGGAACTCCAATAAACGCCGGATACGTAATTACACTAGATTAGTTTTAAAGGGTCTTGAAAATTTTAAACTCGCTGAAAATCATCAAAAACTTTCACGGTTTGAATTAGTGTATCTTCAAAGCCTTTTTATGTATAAACATGAAATTGACTATTAATTAAACAGATTTTGCATTTTAATGTACTCCTATTAGAAACTGACCAGTCTTTCGCAGAATTTATCTGTTGTTGAAATTAAAATGGCTCTTTTTTTTTTTTTTTTTTTTTTTTTTTTTTTTTTTTTTTACTCCCTAAGTCATTGTGCGCGTGATATCTTCAGAACGTATGCATGGATCGTTAAAAATTTTGAAATAGATGATAAGCACATTTGTGCGTTTAAAATGACCTACTTTTAAGTATTTACAATCGTAAGATTTTAAATTATGACTATTTTTATTCATTAAAAATAAAAAATAATTTTTTTTCACTAATTTATTTTTTACATGGTTAATAAAATAATTTTGACTTAATAATAGATCATTTTAAAAATACATACGTTTTTAATAATTATATCTAATTTCATAACAATTCATACGTACGTTCTGAAGATATGCGCGCAATGACTTACGGCGTAAAAAAAGGAGCCATTTTAATGTATATATATGGTTAGTTTTTGATAGGAGTATATTAAAATACAAAATCTGTTTAATCAATAGTCAAAATTTAATGTTTATACATAGAAAGGCTTTGGAGATACAGTAATTCAAACTTTGAAAGATTTTGTTGATTTTCAGCGAGTTTAAAAGGTACAAGACCCCTTAACACAATTATTCTAATTGGTAAATAAAACATATGATTTATTTGACATGATCTCATATGATTTATTTACCATTTTATTTTTTTAGTTGTTCTCTATTAGAGAAATTGGTTCAGCAAGAACTTTTTACTTTCTTTTTTCTAAAGAAGAAAGTATTGTAATCAAAATTTTTTTCGACTTTCGGTTATCGGCGGATTTACACGTTTTATGGGTCAAAGATCCCCAAAAAATGTTTATACAAAATGTCCGTCTGGGTGTTCGTAGGTCCGTGTGTGTATGTACTCATTGTATCACCGAAATGTGTATGAAGTTATGCATTGAATTGAATTCCATTTCATATATGAGGAAGTCTCACATAATTTTGACTTTTAAGTCCCTGAATAATAATTTTTATTTTAGTGCATATTCTTGTTTTTTTTTTAAATTTCATATACTGGAAAACACCCCATTGCATGACTGTATAACAATATTAACGAGATAAATAAGTTTTGGACGATGTTGGGAGTCCAAATATACCACGAAATTCCTATACCGTTCCGTGTCCCTTATGCTGATTTTTAAGTTTGGAGCTGTCTATATAAAATTGTTTCAAGAAAAGTAATTCGATGCAATTTTTTCCGAAACTGGGACTATTGTTTTATATAAATATGTGGCAAAAAATTAACCTGAACCCATTTTTACGGTTGTTATTATTTTTTGAATTCTGTTCCCGGATTTTAGATTCCTTACCGTCCCTATTCTAAAATTATACAGAAAATCAATTCAGATGCAGCCACAGAATTTTTTTTCAAGTTTTTCTCATCCAGAAGTATGTTAGAGAAAGAATGGCTAAAATTATTTGACAGGAAATTTACTGTAGAATTTAATTCAGCATTTAAATATCAATTTCAAACATCGCGGATTTATTGGTAATCTTACCGTCCCCAAAGTTTAATCCTGTACGTTTCGAGGTAATTCTTTTTATTAGTATTATTTAATCCAATGTAAATCACTGTTTCTAAAAATCAGTGAACATTATGGCTATCACTTAGTCTTAACATAATTTTTCTAAAAATAAGTGGTAATTTTCCTTACCGTCCCTTTTTCCGTACCGTCCCCCTTTTTTACCTTGCCGTACCTTCTTTAATACCCCTTTAAGACAATGTTATACCAAAATTTTGTACTAAAAATACTACATTGTTATTATTTCTTATTTGAGTGTTCTGTGAGTACTATGCAATTTCATTATAAGTAAAATATTACAAGAAAATAAAAAGTCAGAGAGGTAAAACGACAAGGAAAATTAAACTCGCAAGTTTAACTTAAACTTCAGTTAAATAAAAAGAAAAAATCTTCGCTGCTGACCATTTTTCCTTTATTTTGAATCATTAAGGCATTCGTCTATAAGTTTAAAATGTTATTTTATTGTAAGTAAAATATTAGAAGAAAATAAAAAGTCAGAGAGGTAAAACGATAAGGAAAATTAAACTCGCAAGTTTAACTTAAACTTCAGTTTAAAAAAAAAAATCTTCGCTGCTGACCATTTTTCCTTTATTTTGAATCATTAAGGCATTCGTCTATAAGTTTAAAATGTTATTTTATTAAGTTTATTTGCACCAGATTTTTATTCCTGGAAGTTAATTTTATGAGAATGCCTCATATATGTTTTTGGCTATGGCCATCAGGTCCCACGAGCATTTGTGAATATTCCACCGGCATAGGGCTCAGTAATAGCGAGTTTTGCGCCATTTTCATTATTGTATCATCGGAAAGTGTATGAAGTTATACATAAAGCAACCAAATTACATGTAAGGTAAGCTGGCGTAACTGGACCCAGGAGGTAACTAGGCATGGCCTATTTTATAATAAACCGTTGTTGTCTTTTAAGTTTTACCTGTTGTCAACATTGCACCCCCATGTGTACTTCTTAAAACAATATGTGTGAGCTCAATCATAACTCTTCATTTGCTGTGACAAGTCTCTGAAAATTTATTTATTTTATTTTTTTTTAACAAACTACGTCGATTTGGTTGAATTTCTTAGACTTTTTATTAAAATACGGTAAGTATCCTTATTAAACAATCTTTTTAGGTGCGTTCGTAATTACCTAAATACTTATCACCTTTAGTCGTTGTCTGCTCCGTCCGTCTGTCCGCATGTAACTGCGTAAAAACTACCCAACCGAATGGTTTTGAAATTTAATATACAGGGTGGTTATAATTAAACTTCCCCTATAAACATCATCCTACAGCGCAAACGGCTTAACGGAATGCAATGAAATTTGGTATATAGACTATACACGAGATGCGCTCACGGAATTTCGAAAAAAAAATTTAGTTCCAAAATGTCCACCAGAGAGCGCTTTATCCGGAAAACATTAAATTTAACACAATAAACTGCCAAAACAACCGGTTTTACATTTTATTACTCATAATACTTGTTCTGGATTGTTAATATTGTTTCTGTATTCAGTTTTGGTCGTTTATTGTGTTAAATTTAATATTTTTTCCGGAAAAGGCGCCCTCTGGTGGACATTTTGGAACTAAATTTTTTTTTAGTAATTCCGTGAGCGCATCTCGTGTATAGTTTATATACCAAATTTCGTTGCATTCCGTTCACCCGTTTGCGCTGTAGGATGCCGTTGATAGGGGAAGTTTAATTATAACCACCCTGTATATAATCGTTACAGAATTTTGTCATTTAAAATTTTATGAAAATTGAATCAGAACTTAAAAAGATAGTAATAATTTTTTTTTATTCTATTAAGTCCTATCATACGTCATTAATTCATTGATATCCCATGATAGGTCATGATTCTTGGTTGCCTTGATGGTGAGGTCCTATTTAAAACGGAGTATTACTTCCGTATTACTGAATTTAATATAGAGAGTCGTAATAAATTTTGTAGTCATGCATTTTTGCATAAGACTGCAGCAGCTATTGCACCAAGATCTGAATACTTATAAAACTACTTATACTACGAACGCACCTCATTTTACACGTTTGGCTTACAATTTACGACTTTTTTTTTTTTTTTTTTTAAAGATTAGGCCTATAAATACATCTATATTATTAGGTATCTATACATATTTACTTCATGAAGGGGAAAATACCAAAAATAGGTGAAATCGAAGTTTTATCGCGGCATATAATTATATACAGTAATATTTGTGTATAGTGCTAGTTTAAAACGCCACTTCCGAAACAACATAAATATTTTACAAAAATATTCGGAAACTACCTGCGGTAACACTCTGGCTGTTTTTAGGTGCGTACGTAATTATATAAACACCCGTAGTCGCCGTCTGGTAGTATATTTGTCTGTTTGTCCGTCTGTCCGCAATTAAGAGAGCAAAAACTACCCCACCAAATGGTTTGACATTCAATATATAGAATCGTTGCAGAATTTTGTATAGTCATTTAAAATTTTATGAAAATTGAATCAAAGCTTAAAAAGATATTAATAGAAGTTTTCTCCATTCTACTAAATCCTATCATACGTCATTAATTCAGTGACATATCCCATGATAGGTATTGTTTCTAGGTTGGCATGATGATTACGTTCTATTTAAGATGGATTCCTATTATTTACGTATTACTGAATTGAATATATATAGTCGTAATAAATTTTGTATTCATGCATTTTTGCATAAGAATGCAACAGCTATTGCACCAAGATCTGGATATTTCTAAAACTAGTTATACTGCGAACGCACCTCATTTTACACGTTTGGCGTACAATTTACTGCTTTTTTTTTTTTTTTTTTTTTTTTTTTTTTTTTTTTTTTTTAAGATTAGGCCTAATACATTCTATATTATTAGGAACTATGCATATTTGCTTCATCGTGGGGAAAATACGAAATTAGATGAAATCGAAGTTTTATTGCGGCATATACTACTACATACAGTAATATTGGTGTATAATGTTGGTTTAAAAAGCCACTTCTGAAAAAACATAAATATTTTACAAAAGCACTCTGAAACTATCTAAAGTAGCACTCCGTTTTTTTTTTTTTTTTCCAATTTTGTTGTATGATTGCATCTATTTCCAACTCTATCAATTCAATCCTATTAAAACAAACGCGTAATTTAAATATCGAATGACGGGGGGAGGGGGGGGGGAAATTAAAGTGGAAATTCACGAAATTCGAATCCAACATTTCTTATCTTATCTCAAAAATCCCCAATCACATATACAATATCAGAAATTTAATAAAAGTAACAATACAATGTATCCAATTAGATCTGAAAATATTAAACATATGTTACATAAATTATTAAAAATTGATTAACCCTTTATGTACTGAATTATGACTTCATGAAAATTTTATCGTCTAAAGCATTTTTGAAACTACATTAGAAGATTTACATAATCATTTAATAAATTTTAGAAGGATTGAAAGATTTAGAGGAATTAATTAAATTTCAATTTATAGGGATTTTGTGCAATATTTGTAACCCCACTCAAATCTTTTATTTTAAATATTTTTCTTAGTATTGTGTAAAATTAGGAAAAGTACAAATATAATGTTCTTACAATAAAAATATTTCCAAATTTAAAAATGCCCCCCCCCCTCCCGCAACGCCAAGAAAGCTGAAAATATGCAAAGGCAAAAGAAATCATCCTTTTAAAAATATTTTTTTTTTGTGTGTGTGTGTGTGTGTGTGTAACCCATAATGCTTTTAAAACAAGATAAAGTAATGCATATCTATAACTCATTCTAAACTGTATTACAACTAATCGATGTACTAAATGAATTTTGTAACAAGTTATTTTAATGGTACTTATAAGTACGTCACTGGATGAAGGGTTAAATATTTTTAATTACTTTATTGTAATTAAGAAATATTAAAGCAATGGGAGTCAATAAAAAATTACGAAATTGTTGAAGGGACAGACAGTCAATAATGTTTGGCGACCCCTGGCTTATATCAAGAGTTATTTATTAACAAATGAATATACTTATTATAAGAGAAAATTTGGTTTTGTTTTTATTTTCGGCCCAAAATCTGAGTTTCGTCGAAAATTCATTTTGAGCGAAAATGCTGCTAAAAATTTGGCCGGACCAAAACTCGACCGAAACTATTCGTAATCCAAATATTTCGTTTCTTCCTTCGGAAATGTTCAACCTTACTCTTTGATTTGACCCCTAAAGTGGCTGAGATGTTCTGCTTTCAAAGCTGGTAAACGGGAGGTGCTGTGTTCGAACCTAATTGCGCCCGTTGGTCTAATCGTTCGGAGTTTTCCGTGGTTTTCTTCGAATCTTGGATTTCCTTGCGTAAATATGGGTTAGGCTACCTTAGAAAGACCCCCACGGAAGGCACCCCCCCTTTCGGGACCATATCCCTCGTGCATATAGTTGGCCGTGATGAACCAAGCCAAACCAAACCTACTCTTTGATTTGAACTGTGTCGGATCAAATAAGACACTCTTTACAGTTGTGAACTTCGCTGTTTACAATTATCAGTCATTAAGCACTCAAGGGTGCAAATTATAAAGCAAGCAATGCATACAGGACTAAACTTTAAAGACGCTTTTTACGCGCTTATTAAAAGTGCAGGCTTAACAGTAATAGAAAAGTTTTAGTCTGAAACCGCATAAGTGTTTCGAATACTGTTTGAGAAAGTTCTAGTATTACATGTGATCATTTACAAAAATCATTATAAAAGCTAAATCCAGGTATGTATACCTAAAATATTTTTTAATTAGATGAAATTCGTATAATTAGAAAATCATTCTGTGGAAGATGAATTAATTACATTTTATTTTATATTAAAATAAAAATTTTTGGTCAGAGAGGCAACTTTGGCCTCACGTATAATTAACCCTTAAATGCCCAGGGTAGAACGCGTTCCAGAAGTTGCGTAATTTAAAGAATCGGAATTCATACCGGAAAAATCTAAATAGTAAATTTCAGTTATGTTAATAACGAAATGTTTGTTATTAAATAAATCAAAAATTTCCATTTTAAATTTCTGTTGTAAATACAAAATATGGGAATAAAAAATCCACTGAATCGAGAACACTGATAGTATAATAAATGATACCATAGGATTTTAAGCGTTAATTAATAATTATGTAAATTTATGTATGTATATTAATTAATTTTAAAAATATTTTTGGACATTCTCGTTTTCGGCCGAAAATGTGAAGATTACTGAAAATCGGTTACGGCTTGGGTCGACACTTGCTCATTATTTTATTTTATTTTCCTTTAAATGTATTTTTTTTTAATAGGAAGAAAATTGAGATTTGCTTTTCTTCTTTTCATTGTTATATAGACATATTAACGAAATTAAACATACACTCTGTTTTCATCCAATATTGATATTTTAACATGATTCAGTCCAAATTTAAACATATATTAAACAATAACACTTTGAATGGCTGTGGTATACAGGGGTTCATAAAAAAACTTTCCCGATATATGTACCCATAGCACCCTAACTGCTCAACCAATCGAAAGGAAATTTCAGATTTAGTTATTTGAAGGTATGCACTCGAGATCGTGATGATTTAAAACAATAGATCTCTCACGGTTACGATTACAGTGAAAAAATGTCGAAATTTTTGAATGGCAACAATCTTTTTTTTCCCTGCGTAAATTCATCAGCGCATTGAAAAAGCATAAATGGTGTTACGTACGACTAACTGGGTACACGTATGACTAAAATTGCTGGTGTAATATCGCAGCACTCAATCCTAATCACTTCCTGTGTAACGTAATATTCAGCACTCTAAAAAACAAATGATTGCATTTTTATTTCCACTATTTGTACACAAATACAACTCAAAAACACATTTTCAAACAAATCTTACAACATTACTCAGTTCACAAGTGAGAAAAAAAATGGCTACTGAAAAACATGTCTTGTGGCCACTTCTTCGTTCCTCGCAATGGTCTTTTTTGCAAGTGTTTTACGCCGGCAATTTTCATCGCACGTGTATCATTCCAACGCCATTTAGGGTTTTTTAATGCGCTAATGAATTTGCGCATGAAAAAAAAATGGGTGTTGCCATTCGAAAATTTCGAAAATTTTTCACTGTAACCGTAACCGTGAGAACTCTATTGTTTTAAATCATCACGATTTCGAGCGCATACCTTCAAATAGGTATATCTGAAATTTCTTTTCGATTATTTGAGGGTTTAGACAGCTAGGGGCTGATACATCGGGGAAGTTTTCTTATGATCACCCTGTATTTAAAATAGCATTTACTTTTAATAAAAAAATAGGCATACGGAACCTAGAGCATTTGAATAAAATGTTGCTCTTATAATGAACGTAAAGAAAACAATCTATTTATTTTCAATTTAATTTGTTCTGAAATTATAGTGACATACATTCCTTTTAACCCTTACCGGCGCGGAGTAACTCTGTTTATAAACAGATGAAAAAATGGACTGACATCGCAATTTATAAACGAATTTATTAGAAAATATGAATTTGCTTATTTTCTTGTACATTATAATAGGGAAATTTTAGTTAAATATTCTTGGTACCGTTTCTCAGATTTTTAATTAAAATTATGTGTCCCTTTTTAATGACACCGCGCCGGAAAGGGTTAACCTTTTAGTAACCAAATTATTCTTCCCCTGCAAGGGTTAAAATAAATTTGATAATGATTTTTAATAGCTTTATGTAGCTTGTATAATGGAGTTATAAATAAAGAGATGGAGACATGTAGTGTAGAGTCTAGAGTATAACAATTGCGGCTGATGTAACTGAAGAGGTTGTCACAAGATGGCGGCCGATTTTTTAGATTGGATCAACTGTTTCTGATTACCGAATTTTGAATAACTAGAGAACAGGAATTCTGCTTTTTCAGAATTTAGTGTCGCCCCCGGCATTTCCATTACTTCATTTTCTTCTGGTGGACTGGTGGTTTCTATTATTATGAAACAGCCATTATAAATGAAGCGTTAGGTGAAGATGAAAGAGCAGTCGTAAAAAAGTTAGAACTCTGATTTTCTGGTCAGAATAGAAAAAAAAATGGCCATAATTTTTTTAAAAAAATTATGGCCATTTTTTTCCCCCATAGCAACCCCCCTTTACTCCTCTTTTCGGAGAGCTCGTGCGCTTTCAGTTGAGTTGGGATTTCAATGCAGAATGGCTGCCTTTTGTCGTTCTGCGAAGAATTATGTCCCCGGCTACATGAGTGCGACGAACGCAGAGAATGGGTGGATGCTTCTTCCCCTTCTACAAAAAAAATAATAAACGGATTTCGTATCTACAGTAAAAAATATTAAAAGTGCAAGAATATTTCTTTATGATTGTGTAATCGGCTGCATAGTTCGTCTTTTTCTTTTTGTGCGGAGATTCTTTGATCAGTTACTTCTGATTCTTCAGTAAGATGTGGATAAAAATTGTGTTGACAGCATTATTATTATTTTATTCAAATGGTGCTTTTACTTCGAGTCGTAGAATTATGATGCTAAAAAATCATCTACATGCCTGTGCCTCCACACTCCCCAAGGGAAAAGATTATTTTATTTTCCTTAGTAAGAACGTAGATTGTATGTGTCCATCATAAAAAAAGTACATCTAAAAGAATAAGAGTGATAATGCGCTATGTTCTGCTTATTGCTTCATAAATAAAAAAATTTTCAAGGAAGATTTGTCATCTATTTCCTTTCTGCAAATGTCTCCATCATTTTCTGTTCTTTCAGGTGAATGCAGGTAATGCGTTTACCTTTTTTTTTTTTTTTTTTTTTTGTTCTCAATTTCCAAATGTATGAAAAGTAAATTCAGATTTTTGTAAATTAATGACTGTTATGTCAAAGTGGTCTTTTGTGGCCGCAACAAAATGTTATAACACTATACGATCGATCCTCAAAAAATGATTTCTGGATTTTTAAGTGGAATTTCAATATCCAAAATAACTTTACAGTATTCTTTCACCTCCTATCTCCAAACACAACAGTCAAAATTTGATAATTCGGTGTTATTACTTGAAGTAATATTATTTGAAGGCAATTCGGGTTCCGAGTCAGTGTCACTTTCATTTTGTATAATATTAGTTTGTAGTAAGCTCAAGTTTGAAAGGTATGTAACTAATAGGGTTGCAAGATCATTTAAAGATCCTTCATTATCAATACAAAGTAGATTGCACACCGTAATCAGATCATTTAATGAAGAATCAGTTTGAACTTTAGTTATTTTATTTTTGAACTCGGTGCTGTCGGTTTGAAAACCGAAACCAGTAAAATCACGTATTCTCTTTCTATTAGATCGATCACCTTCAGCATCAAATAGGAATTTATGTAGTAATTTAATTTTATTTGTTCGTTCGCTTTTAAATGCAAGTTCCAGTTCAGGTATTTCAACTAACTTTATAATAAAATAATAACAATGAACTGACCGTTAGAATAATATCCGACTTGAATCCGTACGATGGATAATTCTGACAAATTAATAATATTGGTGGGTTAACCGGCACTTCTGAACACCACTTTATGGGATGAGACCCTATTTATAAATCATAGGTATCTCTTCTAAGGCGAACAATGACATTTATTAAGACGAAGACAAAACAAAATTACAGATAAAAGCTCTCTTTACAATCTATATTTAGCTTAAAAGCAACTAACTTTGGCTTCATTTACATAACGTTGTTGAATATTTCTAAGATTTTTGTACGTCATTTAAATCTTCTATCTTATTTCATCGAAAATATTCTGTTTCTTTTAACAAAAAACCTGCGTCGTCCGAACTCTTTCTTGTTCTATTTACTTTTTTCTGCATTTCCACTTCACGCAGCTTCGTTACCTTTTTAATCTCGAAGCGGAAATACGGAGTCGTGGACATACAGTCTGATGCAAGTGTTCTTACGAAATTCCCCACAGTAATATCATTAAAAGGCACCTGAAATATTTTTTTTCCCCATTGGCCGTCATGTAAACGGAAAACTTTTGACTGTCCCTGTCATTAAACTATACATCCGATTTTTATAAAATTTGAAATAACCCGACAAAACTTTGCAACAATTATATATTTAAAATTTCAGACCATTCGGAAGGCTGTAACATCATTAAAATGCACTTGCAATGATTTATTCCCATTGGCCGTAATGTAACGGAAAACTTTTGACAATCCCTGTAATTAAACTATACATCCGATTTTTATAACATTTGAAATGATTCGAGAAAATTTTACAACAATCTATATATTTATAAATTCAGACCATTCGGAAGGCTGTAACATCATTAAAATGCACTTGCAATAATTTATTCCCATTGTACGTAATGTAACGGAAAACTTTTGACAATCCCTGTAATTAAACTATACATCCGATTTTTATAACATTTGAAATGATTCGACAAAATTTTGCAACAATCTATAAATTTAAAATTTCAGACCATTCGGAAGGCTGTAACATCATTAAAATGCACTTGCAATAATTTATTCCCATTGGACGTAATGTAACGGAAAATTTTGACTGTACCTGTAATTAAACTATACATCTGATTTTCATAACATTTGAAACGATTCGACAAAATTTTGCAACAATCTATATATTTAAAATTTCAGACAATTCGGAAGGTTGTAATATCACTAAAATGCCCTTGCAATAATTTATTCCCATTGGCCGTAATGTAACGGGAAATTTTGACTGTTCTTGTAACTAAACTATACATCTGATTTTCATAAAATTTGAAATGACTCGACAAAATTTTGCAGCAATTATATATTTAAAATTTCATACCAATCGTTCGGGTAGTTTTTGCTCTGTTATATGCGGACAGACGGACGGACAGACTGACAGACAGACAGACGGACTAAACGACGACTATAGGTGCTACGTATTTGTATAATTACGAACGCACCTAAAAAGGATCACTGGATACAATGCATAAGGTGACTAAAGTGGTTCCATGAAAAGTGGTCAAACTATGAAGACCTTTGTCAAAAATATGGTAAAATTTTACGAAAAGTGAAGGATAGAAATTATACATTAAATTTTGTTTATTCGAATTTTATTCACCCATTTTCCGTGATATAATTGCATCTTTTCAAATTGCTATCTGTTTTTCATGATTAACTGTATGAAATGTTTTTTTTTGTTTTTTTTTTGCTATTGTAATTTTACTTTTAATTTCTTGTATTGGGTGGCCATGTCTCCTCGGCTTGAAGGAGAAATGGCTTTTTGGCATCTTAATTTCAATATTCTTTTCCTCTTTAGTTCTTAATATTTAATTATTTTTTACTCAAAATATGATATGTCTAATAATTTTAAATATGGATAAATATTTCTTGCATTTGTTTTCTAAGAATTTTTATTTCACTAGGGGGCTCGGCCCCCTACGAGCTACGCTCGCCAACCCCCGTCCAGACACCGCAGACTCTAAATGCAGGCTAATTTGATCGGCTTTAAAAAGATTTCGAAAGATTGAATTATAATTTAAAAAACAGTGGCGATCTCCCTATAAACAAATTTCTATTCATTTCTCTTTGATTGGGGAATTTTAACGCCAAATCCGCTGCGGTACTACTTGATTATCCTGTCGACCAATTTCGCCAAATTATATAAATCGCCAAACCACTCGCCAAATTATACAAATTGATATAATTTTTATTTTAAATAACGAAAGAACAAATAAATTCGTACAACATTAATAAAAACACAAATAAAAAGTCGAAATAAAAATAACTTGATGACGTATACACGTGTAACAACATTTCAAAATAAGCTAATATAAAAGGAATTAAGTAAAGAGAGTCTTTGTCTCCTGGTATTTTTTAACAAAGCGAAAAGAAAGTTCTTTTAAATGAGACATTTTAAATTAATTTTCAAAATATAAAATAAATGTCTAGCGCAATTTCTAAATTTAAACATTTTTGCAATCTTATTTTGTGTTCATTTTATGTAATAACTATAATGTGACGTAAATATGACGTAATTTCTCCTAAGACTTCTAACGCATGTTAATGAATTTATTATTTTACAATATCCTTTCTCTTTTAAAATTCACGTGTATACTTTTTATGACGTAATTTTTAATAAGTTCCTGCTTTTTATACGTAATTATTTAATTCTAATTTGAAAGTTTTTTTCCTGTTTATAATAGTCACGTGTAAATAAATTTTTAATTTGAAGCAAACATTATTGCTTGCGCTTTTTATACAGTTGGCAACAGTTTAAATTAGTACAATTTTCTGAAATCTGTAAAAAATATCTCTAGAAATGCTGAAAATTTGAATTTAAAATAGAAATAAAACCTGAAAAAATGAGTCAAAATAAAAAAAATTAATGCAATCTGCACTCCGGCAAATTCTAACGCATAAAATGATCTAAAAATGATTACACTGCCATGTATAGTTTTTGCTGCTATAAAACTTTTTTAGTGGAACGATTTTGTCCAACTTTAGCATTAAATAACTCTTAAAATAATTCTTCGATTTGAAAACTGTCTGCATCAGCGTGTTTATCAAACATTTCTGTATAAAACCACCGATTTTCATATTTTTGTTAATATTAACGAAGAAAGGCCTCCGGTCACAAAAAAAAACCAAAACCGGCGGCGGCGGTGACAGAGGTAGTTACTTTTTTTTAGAATAGAGAGAATCTTGAAAAACTATGGCCATCTATCCTAGAGTTACCCTAAATTGAAATCTACAAGCCAATGATTTTTATATTACAATTTAACAATGTAACATATTGATAAATAAATTGAATAAATTTTATAAATTTTCAACTTCAAAAAGAGTGTTCTTGAAATTTTTACTGATGCTGAAATTGTTTTTTGCTTCTCCGGCAAAATTCCAATTTTGGCACTTACCTCCTTTTCATTGTCATTAACTCAATTACTTTTGTTTTTGCCTTTATTTTACAATGTTTATATCCAGAAAATTACTCGATCATTAAGACTGCAAACAATATCGGAAAATATTTGATAATAAAAAATAAATGCAAAACGTAAGCTATAATAATCTCCTTCATATTTAATCAACTCTCCTTTGATCCCATTACACTTTTATTCTGAACTATACTCTTTGTAAGATGACTATGCACAGTAATATAGTAAATATAGCATAAATATTTACATACATCGAAAAAGAAAGATCAAATTTTTATAAATAAATATATTTTGACCTTTAAATCACATGCAAAGTGAGTCTCTTTTTTTTTTTTTTTTTTGTTTGTTTGTTTGTTTGTTTACACATGATGCCGAAACCTTATTTTGTAGTAAATGGTTTTTCTGTATTATGTAAGCTTATCAAAGCAGATATTAGTCAAATGGTTCCCTTTTGTCTTTCCTTTCGCTCTAAGCAAATATAAACAAATTAGATTTTTCTAGCTAATCTGAAAAATTTGTATAACTAACAGGAAAACAAACTTATTATCAGAGCGCATGTCATGTTTTACGATAATACTAGCTCATTATTTTCGGATTTTAAAAAGAGAATGCATGACCTAGAAGCATGAGTACTTTTCTATTTTGGACACATTATTTATTGAATTTTACTAGATCGATGCGCTTATATTTGATCACTTGTGTTAGTCATGAATCAGATGCTTCCACAATAGCTTATAATAACGTTTTTAAAGTTTCATACACTATTGACAAGTTTTAGTTCAATGTATATGATTGTTGATACGATAAATTGTAC